>ML795864.1:255640-293863 GCA_009831015.1 Picea engelmannii
TTCCCGCCAATGTACCTTGTTACATGTTCCATTGCACTTACATTTAAAGTGGTTTGTTGTATTATATGGTCGGGGGGCGGGCCGGGGCCTAGCCCCAACCCATCGTATATTTCATATAAACATTGCATATGGTGTATTGTGCGCAATTTTAAATCGCATAACTTATATGTTATGGTGCCATTGTAATAAAAAACGCGCGGGAATATATATATGCGGTGTATTATATTGTGGGCACGGGTTTTAAAACCTTTGGTTATATGTGGTATGCCACATGCCCGTGGCTCGGAGCGCGCGGTTTAATCCGTTGCACGGTTTTCAAACGGACCAACGACTTTTATGCCCAGCCTATGGTCGCGTGGGTTATATGACCAAGATCCGAGACGGTTAGGGCTGGAGGCACCTTAACCGTCCTACGGTTCGCACCATTGGTGCGGTTGCACCCGGTGCTAAGTTTTTCCGCTTTAAAGAGCATGTGTGCTAGGTTTGAAGCACAAGGGTGCAGATTGTAGAACCAGAGACAGCAAAGAAGAAGGGAAGACTTCAAAGAGGCCATCTTCTTCATTTTTCGACCGTTTCAGGTGCCAAAAGAGCCCAGACAGGGGTTTTGGGACGCTGCGGAGCCATTGAAGCAGTCAATTTGTCATTTTGAGCACTGTAAGACATGTTTTTGAGCACTTTGAGCAATTTAATAAAAATGATCCACTGGAAGCTGGACCAGGAGATGTAGCCCAGAGTGGGGTGAACTCCTTTATCAAGTTGTTGTGTTTATGTCTGATGTTCAATGATTTATTATGCTGTCTATGTGTATCTTTACATAATTAATCCTTTATTATGTGTTTCAAATTGATCCGGTTTCTTTAAAAACACATAACAATTTCACTTGCAATATTTATTCAAGTTTCAAGTCTTCTTCAATTTTAGATCAATCTCCCAATCAGGGGTTAATAATGAAAACCCACTATTGAAAGTGATAAAACCTACCATTGAGGCATGCAAGTTCCAAGGTACTAATTAGTTTCTAAGTCTAATTCTTGGATAATGAGTTGAATTTGACAGGAAAATACTCGTCAAAGGAGGGCCTTAATGTATCCCACATCAATGACACAAAACAGGTAACAAGATTTGAAGTAGATCGGAGTAACAAATGATTCAGTACTGACTTAGGGATGGCCGATGCAATAGAAGTCTTAAGGACTGTAGAAATGGCCGACACAATAGAAGGATTTCTAGGTTGAACTTCTCTTTGAACATATTGACGACATGACAACTGTCTTGGAAAAACTGACTCAACAACAGATATCATAAACCAATTTGTAATCTTATAAAGGAGTATGATCATGATACAAGAGGATTTTTCAACCTAGACACAAAGCGAGCAAAAGGGTGTCATGTTCAAAAGATGACTCTTCCATAGAATATAGGTTTAGACACATTTCTTTCCCAATTTTTGCCCCACCATTTCTGGTGAGTACCTATTTATTTTTACACAGGCTTGAGGAGGATAACATATGATTGAGATGTAAGCTCCTCCTTTGGATGAGTCCCTTGGAGTATGTTTAACGAACCCTAAGGAGTGGTTCAGTCCCATATGGGCCTTTCGATGTTTGTTTTACGATTCTAAAGAAAGAAAACTCAGGGGTTTTCATGTTTATAGAGTATGAAAAACACTTAAAGAGAACTTTCTCAATTCCTTTTTCATAAATTAGTCTGATGAGACCGAAAAAGAGATAATCTACCACTCAACATACATTTTATTCAAATAATTTAACGGGTGTGAAAAGAACAAGATCTCTCATCAATGTTTTCATGTTTAGAGAGTCTGAAAATAGATTAAAGGGAACTCCAAGGGGTTCCTTTTTCGTATAACCTTTACGAGTCCGAAAAAGTGATAAAATTTTACTCGGTTACATTCTCATTGATTTACGAGCATGAGAAATAACAAATACTAAGCTCGGTAACTTATTTTCATGTATTTACGAGCACAAGAAAGAACAAAGACTAAGCTCGGTATTGTCTTCATTTTTACGCAAGCTTTAAAACAAAACAAAACTATGCTTGGGATAGATTTTATTTTTACACAAGATTAAAAACTAAACAAAAACTATGCTTGGACCTGATTTCATTTTTACACAAGCTTGAACAATAGGAAACTATGCTTGAGGTAGGTGGTTTCATTTTTACACAAGCTTGAACCAAAGTAAAAACTATGCTTGTGACTTCCCAACGCATGGTTGGTACTTAGCCCCCAGCTTAAGAATCTAGTGGCTCAACTTCAACATGAAGTCCAGAGGCTGGAAGCATTCCCCCCCAAGCTTCATTTCATCCAACTTCAAAGGCGGATGAAAATGAATCTTCAAATACTAGATGAAGGACTTGACTCAACAGAGAGGGGGAAGTTGTTTCATGTTTTAATGATCTTGACATAGGATAAGAACTATGCTCAAGAATCCAGGTTCAAACCCTATACCTCTGTTTCATTTTTTAACGAGCTTGACACAGAAACAAGAACTATGCTCATAGATGGTTTCATTTTTTAATGAGCTTGAAATCAAAAAACCATGCTCAAAGATGGTTTCATTATTTAACGAGCTTGAAATCATAAAACCATGCTCAAAGCTGGTTTCATTTTTTAATGAGCTTGAAAGAATAAAAGCATGCTCAATATACTCTTCTTGGTGTGAGGGCTCTTCTTGATCATGGCTTCCAAGAGGACAATGCTCTGGAAGGACACCTTGTCAAGGGACAAAACTTGGTCATGGATTTCAAGACATCTTCATTTGATGGAAGAAACACACTCTGGGAGGAACACATGTCGAGGGTCGCAAGAGGGGTAAGCAGGTCAAGCTCCAATAGCCCTACCGAAGAGGTCACCATGTCAACTTTCGGATCCAAGTCATTGTCATGAGAAGTGGAATGCATGGGAGACAACACCATATAATTTACCTATGGGAGGGGAGATACCATCTACATATAAGAACCACTAAGGGAGGCAATCCAATCATGACCGATGAATGAAATTTGATCAATAGTCATAATTATTCCATCGTGAGGGAAAGATATCACATGAAAAAGAGTGGACAAAATATCTTTCATGGCATAGAAATAATTATGCCCAAAGAGTAAAGTGAAATCCAAGGGGTCTTAGACTACCATGAAATCAATAAAGACATTTTTCCCTTCCAAAGCTACAAGAAACTAAGGAAGGGTCCCTAAAGGTTGACTGATTCTTCTGTTAAAAGCTAATAGATTCTGCGTAACTGGTGCAAGCTGAGGACAACCCAAAGCTTTCCAAGCAAGAGAGGAAAAAATACTAATGGACACACATTCATCTATCAACATCTGAGGAACGTCCTGACCACAAACCTGTACTATAATATGGAAAGGAATGTGAGAGGGAAGACGAGATTTGGTTAGCACACCCCAATCAAAATAGATGGCCTCGTTACTTGGAGGAGGTTCCACGGGAGAAGGAGGAATACCCCTCAGCATGGTAGATTCTGTATCAACGAGAAAAATGTGGGCATTATCGGGTTTACTCTCAATAAGGAGAGTAGGATCAACTAATAATGACATCAAATTGACCACTTGGGTTTCATTCTCCAAGGGGAGAATGGGGTCGATGGGTGGAAACATATCGACCACTTGGGTTTCACTCTCTGACGGGAGAGTAGGATTGACTGAAGATGGGATCGAATCAAACACTTGGGTTTCACTCTCCAACGAGAGAGTGGGATTGACCGAGGATGGGATCGGATCGACGACTTTGTTAATTGGTTCAACTAAGGATGTGACCATATTGATGACATGATTAACCAGACTGATTGACAAAGGGACCATTTGATCATTCCATCAACTACAGGTGGGTCGAGAGTAATCTTGCGATAAGCAGCTGGAATTTGAGGTTGTGAAACAATCATGTCTTCTAGGAATTTCAAGGCTTGATCCATACAAGGGAAAAGGTGAGTTAGATGACGCCCTTTTCATAACATACACGGGAACTTGGCTCTACTTTTCTTCTTCCCAATGGTATATTGACTAGTTGATGGGAGGTCATCAACATGTTGTTCAAAGGATAACGACATGGGTTGGCGAGGGTGTGTAGACCATGCTTCTATAGCCATGGATAGACTAGGGCAATCCTTAAGAATATGGCTACCCTTGCAAAGCCTGCAGGGGTACTTGGGCTTATGGGTTGTTTGGGTGATCTTGACATCATCAACACTCCCAGCATGATTAACAATAACTGGTTGTTTTCCAACATGTCTGGTAGTGGTTGGAAGTGTGGATCCTTGCTTAATTTTCTTCTTCTTATTCTTCCTTTTCTTCTTCTTCTTATCCACTGGGTTACTAGCTTCAGAGCTTTCACTCGATAAAGAACATGAAATGGAAGAAGACCTTGCAAGTGAAGAAGGTGAAGAAAATCTTACTGGTGAAGAAGGAAATGGATCAACATGAGGCTGACGTTCTTTGGGGGAAGTTCTTACAAACGAAGAAATCATTTCATTCAGGATTACTTGAGTGGAAAACAACCACACCAACAATCCAATCGTGAGGCCTGGAAGGCTCAAAATAACAATGTGAGGAGGACCAATGTTTCCATAAGAAGGAAAAATAAAAGGTTCCCCTCGGGTAGGGGTTCCTTCATTGGTCATTTCGGGAATCGACGCCATCAAATAAAGATCCAATCTAGATTCCACTAGGGAAAACAAACAACACGCGCAGAAAATCTAGGGAGAAAACAAGCAAACAAAACCTTCTTACAATGAACGCACTAGTTGGTTATGAAATCCAATGTCGCGATAACAATGTGAAAAGGGGTTGAGATAGAGTGGGTGGAAAAGCTACGTTGATGACCTACTTAACGGACTTACACCCTGGTGCAATCTCCCACAAATAATCGTGGGTATACCCTCCAAGGAGCCCGAGTGAGTTTGGACAACGTCGATTCTAGGTACCATGAAGACTTGCCCCTCCACAATCACATCGTGTAAAGAACCTAGAGAGATATGCCACTAAGGTTACCAATTACTATAGTAATGTCTGGGGAAACAGTCGAAAGTTTGATCCACGTGCAAAGGTAGGGTATCTAGCCTGAAATCAACTCGAAAGGCTTCCACTCATCCTTGTGGGTATACCTTCAAGTGAACCCCATAATACGCGCAATCTCTACACCAAGACCAACAAAGAAGGGTGAGTAACTCTGCCAGTCTCAATGTGACCTTGTGATTGACCCTTGTGTTAGAAGGGCTTCCCATGACAAAATGTAGCAATTGGATTTCACCGCTCCCTAATGCAAGATTCTATGTTTGTTTGCAGCTTTGGAAAGTTATCTTTCACACCTATTCCAAAGCCCTACAACTAATCTAATGTAGGTTTGCTGCTAGAAAATATAAAAATGTCTAATCAATTTTTATAAGCGCTTTATTTTATGGTTGTTGTTACTCAAAAGGAAAATGGCGTGGACAATATGGTGTTTTGACCGACTCAAAAGTTATACAAAGAGATGAATATGCAATCTTTTCATTTCGATGAAATCTATGCTACGAGAAGGAGAAAACATTTATCATTCCCATATGCACAATGTCCCAAAATTTTAAAATTCATAAATATCAATATCTTCAAGAAATGATACAAAGAGACTGTACACCAATACACAATTCATGGCCCCCCAAAAATGCCAAGAATCATGAAATTTCGCTACTTTAAATGAAAGGATGCCCCCAATCTAATATAAATCAAGAAATTACAATTTTTTGTTTCAAAGAGACACTAAAACCAATAGAAAATCACCTCAAAACAAAAACAACTCAAACTAAGTTTCTCTTTTAACATGATTCATTCAGAAAAAGAAAAAGAAGTATTATTTCACTAAACAATTCAAAAGAAAATACAATGCTTTATAACTGAAAGACACTCAAAGCAAGAGACTAAATCTTTCAAAATAAAACAAAGCAAAGATGGCTAAAAGTAGTTTCAAAGTTATCAAGCAGATTGTAAACAGATCATAATCAAACCCAAAAATTCACCCCAAAACCAAATCCAAGGTCTGGGCAAGGAAAAAACCATAAAAAATCAAAATTTTCACAATTTTTGCAGGTTGTAGACTAACACAGTGTGGAAATCCTTGATTTCCGCAGGCCAGATATGGGTAGGGTGCAAAGTTTCCTCACTGTTCAATATACTCTTCTTGATCAGATCCATGGTCTGGGTAAGGAAAAAAACCATCAAAAAATAAAAAATTTCACAATTTCCGCAAGCTGTAGACTAACACAGTGCGGAAATCCCCGATTTCCGCGGGCCAGATATGGGTAGGGTGCAGAGTTTCCACACTGGTCTAAACAGATAGGGTGCGTAAATCCTAAGCCATCGCACTATCCCTCAAGGCAGGGTGTGGAAATCAAAGTAAAAATGAAAAAATAAAAAGTAAGAAGGTTTTTCCAGTGTGGTTTAACAGTTAGAGAGTCAAGATGGATCTCCCAGTGACTCAGAAAACAGAATCCAAGCAATCAAAGAAAGAAAACAAGGCAAATTGGGAAAACAATCTGTTCCCCAGTATGGTCACCAATTATTTTATTGGATAAATCGGTAAATGCAGACATAAACTAATCTCCCTAGATCCACCTAGATCTAGAACAAAACAAGACAAGACATGATGCTTTCCCTAAGTTACAATCATTGAATTTACTACCAAAGAAGGAATGGATGACATACCTTAATATATCACTTCCCTATTTCTCCGTTGTCCTTGCTTCACTCCGGCGCTCTTGTGAAATCAAATCTGCAATGACACAAACCAACCAAAGTGAAAGAAACAATAGTAGATTCAATGAAAACCTAAACATGTGATCAAGGAGTCATGTAATAAAATGCTAATGATTTTATGGGAAAGAAACATGCCACTGTATTATATAATGTGGAAGAAAGATACAACCAGATCCCTTGATGTCGTCAAGTTCCTTCCAACAGTTCCTTTCTTCCCACACACTTATTTCTCCAACGGATTCTGAGACTGTGTATCTGATAGCTACTCACAATCTATCTTGACAAAAGAAAGCTGAAATCCAACATACAAGATACAAAAACTCCAAGCTACAACTCAATAACAAGCCAATCTAAAAGACTAACTTTCTCCATGAGAGCTCCTCTCCTTTTATATTATGAAGAGGATAACGTGAGGAGGTTAGGATGATCCCACTAAATCATGAAAGTGAGTAAGATCCAAACCATTCGGAGGCCACCTCACCATAGAAACTTCTCCTTCTAAAAGCATCGAGAAAATGCTTGCTTTTCCCACATACAAAATCCGTCGCACCCTAGTTGTAATGCAGCCTGCAGAAACTCTGTGACCTAGCTAAAGTGAAACCTGCGAAAATCAGGCATTTCCGCACCCAATGTATAGAGAAACCTACAGAAATCAGGCATTTCCGCACCCAATGTATAGATAAACCTGCAGAAATCCTCCTTAACAAGGTTTTTACAAAGCAAAATCCAATTTCTTCTCTCAGGAAAAGTTCTTCTCCCTTCTTTCTTCAAGAATTCAGGCCACTGACCCCTCTGAAGGCAACATATAGGTTTACATCATTAACGGTCATAGTGGTGATGAAAATAATGTGTAACACTTGGTCTGTTTTATCCATTTTTCCCGATTTTGCAGAAAACGTAAACTTATCTACCTTAGTTGAATGACTTGACCTGTGATTACCCCATTCTGAAATAGGGCGTTAATTACCCAAAATAGAGTAATGTAACCCATGTTTTGTATGACAGTAGTCATTGAGTTCCAATCATGAACTAATGACAAAAGTACTTACAGATACAACAATTTGTCACGTTCGGCCAATCTATTCTGAATGACGAGCCTTTGAATCGGTTATATGGCAGTGCTCACCTGGCATGACATGGACGAAAAGTAATCAAACAAGTGGCATGAAGTGATTTGACCAGACACCCCTTTCCCCATGCGATCCTTGGATTTGACATATTCAATGATATTAGAACACATGACATCGGGGCGTGGTTGAGCGATTTTTTGCTTACCCGCTTTTACCCCTGATATGCGTATGGAAGCGCCACATAGCTTTGACGCAAAACCATGGTTTTATTATCGGTCCTCCCTCAAGAGTTTAAACTCCGCGCTATTTCTAGGCCTGATGTTCTCCACGACCATTGATCGGCGATGCCCACAATCTATGACCCGTTAGATCTTATTACCCTCAGATCTCTGCTAGATTTAGCTCTTCCTGCCAAATGTGACCCTCCCTACTAATCTATTGTGCTTCTATATCGATTTAACGACCTTCCAAATCTAGAGATCGGGATTCCAAGAAATTATTACAGTGATAACACAACCTATATATCGTTGACATGTGGAATCCACATGAAACCTTGAAACATTCACCATATGAAATGATGACTACGTTGCACCTACATGGCTCTTGTGAAATTATGCCAACAAATGAGTCTGATCCACGCTAAACCATCGGAGCTATCGTTGGGACTCTTTTATATTACTCTCACAATCTACCTCCAATGGATAAGGTATCGAATAATATTCCCCTTTGATTCCATTCGTCCGAAGATAGAATGACTCAAGCAATTTCCTTACTTCGAGACCAGGGTATCAAGGAATATACCCTTCTCCTTAATGGACGATCATGAGCGTAAGTCACAATCACCTGCTAGACAGTTTGGATGATTTAGAGCCAAAGGTTTTCCTTCTAGGTAAACTCCATTTGACTCATCCACTTATGGGTAAGTGACCAAAATCACTCTAAAATCACTCCAGCTGCCCCATTGGAAAGCCATGTCGGTCTTGAAGTTAAACCTTCATTCTGATAACTTAGACAGGGCTCACAAAAAATAGATGACTATTTTCCCCTCACTCCATTTTTCGATCTATGGTAAAGATCTTTCCTCCATTGGAGTCACACTTCTAGGCCATCGAAGGATTTCTCTGAATCCATCAAGGTTGTACTCTTAAAGCAGTCAATGTTGGGCTAGCTAGGATCGTGCTCAATCTCTCCACATAATAAACTACTAACATATATGTTTGCACTGATGTTTCCCATCAACTCTCACCCTTTTTATTTACTCATGGGACCTGCAATGATCAATGACAAAGGATTCATCCCTCCCTCTTACATATCTACAACCAACACTAGTTGAACTTAATGACCTTTTCTTCGGATCCATTCTCATGGTACATGATATTTTATTCTAAAGGTCTTACTCCGACAAGTTTATTTTCAAAGTCCTTTTCCACAGCGTCCGAGGGATATCTCTGACACGACGACATTAACTTCCCATCGATAAATGGTCACGATCTTTCCATATCAATGGTTAAAGACCTTCACTAACCCACACCAGGTTTACAGAGTCATACTGTATTCTCTAAGGACTTATCCATTTTCTGAGTCCTGCTAGACTTTAGTTCTTGATTCTCGAGGACTCTATATGGTCTTGGGATTATACTAACAATATAACTTAAGGCTAAGGCCTCACATTTGTTGCAGACTCTCTACATAGGGAATATATAGGGTATTCAAATAGGTAGTATTTTACACTCACTCATGTTTATGATTTAACCAAACATTAGTATACATCACAACATGGCTCATCCCACTACATTCAAGACATAGAATAAGTATACAAACATTCACATGCACTAACACAAATAATATATTCATGTGCATTCAAATAAGTCATTCACAGTTAGTTCAATACATATGAACACTTATCTGATAAATGAATGATCTAATCAAACTGACTGAGAGAGGAATCCTTTCCTCCCAACTTTAGGCCTTTTTGTAGAGTCACTTCCTACAACATGCCACCCTCATGCCAAGCCATGCTACCACCAAGTAAATGGACTCAGCAGGGCTCCAATTATTTGATGATCTGATAATTTTACTCTCCTTCTCCGTATGACACATAAAAAGTTTCCACTTCCCAATGAGCTCTGGTTCTTTATAGGTTTATCAGGTGGGTTCACAACTAGATTTCCTCTGCACAAGGGAGTCCCTTATCTTCTTAACAATCCCTCAGTGACCTCCCCTTACCGGTGTCAATTTCTTTCCTGTAAGAACAATTTGTAGCTCACTATTGCATTAATTCGAGAATCCAGGTCATCTTTGTTCAGGGTGATCATCATCAACTTGGAAAAGCTTCCTATTTTCTTCCAAAAATCTATCCTTTTCTTTCGCAATCAATGCATCCATGCTTATGTGCTCTATTTCTCATCTCTCTTATTCCTTTCTCTTCTCAGTGCATCTAATTTTTTCCATTACTTCCCTCCCCATTCCCTCGGGCTCTCTGTTGAATCATATAAACGTAAGCTGCAGTCCACCCTTTTTTAAGATGAAGGGACAGTATGTGGTACGGTCCTGTTAGTCATTCAATTGGCCATTATTTCTACACATGGGCCAATTGCGGTAGTCATTACTACCCAACCACCTTTGTGACCTTCTCTTTAATTTTCATGTGGTCTCTTCCATCAGTCTGGTGTGTTGGTGGTGAAATCATCAGGTTTGTAAGCATATATAAGCTTGTTATGCAAGCTTTCTATTTTCTTCACTAATGCATCTCATCTTCATTTCACTCAACCATCCCATAAGTCCTCTACTTCATCAATTTCCATTGGTGTATCATGGACATTACTTATCAAGGTTGTTCCCTCTCAATCAATAGTTTGGTGTTTATATTAAATAAATAAAAAAATTGCATGCCTCATATTATTAGCATATGAAGTTTGTGCATAATTACAGTCTTGGGAGAAAACAGGGTGTTACATTCCCCTCCCCCTTAATAAAACATTGTCCTCAGTGTTTAAAATGCCATCCTTTTTTTTTACAATTATACAGTAAACAAAAATGGGTATGTCCATCTCATGGCATCTTCCAGCTCCCATGTAGCTTCATCAACTCCAAAATGATTCCATTACACCTTGACCTGTGTGATGGCTCGGTTCCGGAGCATTGTTTCTTTCCTATCTAGGATGCATTTGGGTTCTCGCTGGAATTCTCCTTTTGGTTCCACCTGTATTACATTCCAATCAATAATGTGATTAGAATCATGCACATATTTCTTTAAAAAAGACACGTGGAATACATTATGTTCTCTAATAGTAGGTGGTAAAGCAAGTATGTATGCCACTAGTCCTATTCACTCTAGGATTTCAAATGGTTTGCAGTATCAGAGAGCCAAATTAGCACACATCTCCATTTTTAGGGAACTTCTCTTGGGTTTCACCTGGAGATACACATGGTATCCTATTTTGAAATATCTGGGGGTTCTCTTGGTATCATCATAGCTCTTCTATCTATCTTGGGAATTTTTCAGATTCTCCCTTATCTGAACCATGGCTTGCTCCATTTCCTTCAGTAATTCAAGTCCAAGTGTAACTTCGTCCACTGGACTATCCCAACTAATTGAAACTCTACACTTCCTGCCATATAAAGATTCAAATGGGATCATCTTCAATGATTCTTGATAACCATTACTGTAAGAGAATTCTACCAAAGGTAGATATTATTCCCACTTCTTGGGTTTATGCATAACATGCATTCGTAGAATATCCTCTAGCACTCTATTCACCCTTTCAGCCTGACCAACAGTTTGAGGATGGTAGGCCGTACTAAATTCCAACTACATCTCTAAACCTGCAAACAAGATTCGTCAGAAATTTGAGGTGAACTTGGTATATTTATCTGAAATTATAGTTTTGGGTGAATCGTGCAACTTGAATATCTCTTTCATGAAAACATTTGCAACGTCTATGGATTTAAAAGTATGCTTTATGGGAATAAAATGAGTTGCCTTGCTCAACTTATCCACCACAACCATGATTGCATCATGTTGTTTTATTATCTTTGGAAAACTCATGATAAAATCCATGGAAATCACTTCCCATTTCCACTCTGGTATCTATATAGGTTGCAATAGTCCCGCAGGGTGTCGATGCTCGACCTTCACCTATTGTCACTCTAGACACTTCGAGATATATCGAGAAATATATTTCATCATTTTAGGCCAATAATACAATTTCCTAACTCTTGTCACCATATTTTGATAACCAGGATGACCGACGTATGGCCTCCTATGGAACTCATCCATAATAATTTTCCTCAGGTCTGTGTTGGTTGTGGAGCCTGATTATCTTCTTAATTCATAGGTCTTTGTTTTCAAACGTGTTTATACCCCATGAAGACTTTACACCCGAAAATAATGTACACTCATCCATGCGAGGGAGTGTAGGGGTGGTTACCCCCCCTGCGGTGTCCGGGGGCAAGCGGGCCCCCGAAGGAAAAATTGCCTTGTAAATGTATATTGTAATTTCATTGTAAATCTAGACCATTCATTATAAGGTTGCATATCTGATGGTAGAAGTTATGTTAGGGTTTTCTTCCCTACAAGGAAACCCTCTTTTATGAGGGAAATGTATTGCGGCTATGAATTATAGTGAATATTGTATTTTGAGAGAGGATACTATGAGAGAAAGAAGAGGAAGTTACAACGAGTGTGTTGTAGTTTGTATCTCTTCATTTGCTAGATATAATAAAGGAAGGACCTGGAAATTTGTCTAGTGGACGTAGCCCACATTGGGTGAACCACGTATATCTTTGTCTCTATTGTATTGTGTATCTTTTGTGTTTTATTTCCGCATTTATTTTATTTTATTGATCCACGATCCTGTTTTTCTAACAACTAGTATTAGAGCGAAAGGTAACCCGCAAGAAAAGAGGGTTCCTAGTTCGAGTGGGAGTAATGGTGGAAGATGGAAAGTTTAGGGTCGAGAAATTTAACGACCAAAACTACAAGTTATGGAAGATGCAGATGGAATATTATTTACATTAGAAGGATCTATTCTTACCATTGGGTAGAATATCAAAGAAGTCAATGGCTATGAAGGACGAAGAATGGGAGATTTTTGACAAAAAGTCTCTAGCAACAATATGACTAAGCCTGCCATCGTCAGTGGCTTTCAATATTTTGAAAGAAAAGACAACAAAGGATCTGATGGATGTGTTGGCTAAACTGTATGAAAAACCCTCGACATCCAATAAGGTATTTATAATGAAGAGCTTATTTAATATGAAGATGTCAGAAGGTGGGTCTGTTGTAGATCATTTAAATGAATTTAATATGGTTACTAATCAACTAAGTTCTGTAAAAGTGGATTTTGATGATGAGGTCAGGGGTCTTCTAATATTGTGCTCATTGCCAAAAATCTGGAATGGTTTGGTCATGGCTGTAAGTAGCTTTGTCTCTGGTTCAAATAATTTAAAGTTTGATGATTTTGTTGCAGTTATCCTAAATGAATAAATGCGATATAAAATCACATGTGAGACATCAAGTAATGCGTTGAACATGGAGAATAGGGGAAGACAAAAGGATTGAGGAAAGGGCTCAGGGAACCGAAGGAATTCTAGGAAGGGAAAATCCAAATCCAGACTTGGAAAGATAGAGTGTTGTAATTGTGGGAAGAAAGGACATATGAAGAAAGACTGCAGAGCTCCAAATAAACAAAGAGATGGATAACAAGAGAAAAACCAGGAAGCAAATGTAACAGGTGATGTGTTACAAGATGATTTGATTCTTTTTGTAGATAATATTTATGAGTCTTGGGTGGTATATTTAGGGGCTTCATTTCATGCCACACCTCATAGGAAACATTTTCTAGATTATGTTCAAGGTGATTTTGGACAAGTTCATTTGGGTGATGATGCACCATGCAAAATTTTTGGAATGGGAAAGGTAAAAATAAAGAAAAGAAATGAAAACCTATAGTTGTTGAAAGAGGTAATACATGTTCCATATCTAAGGAAAAGTCTAATTTCAATAGGTCATTTGTCAAGTGAAGGTTGTCTATCCATATTTACAGATAAGGTGTGGAAGGTCACCAGAGGATCATTGGTGATAGAAAAAGGAGAAAAGGTAGGTACATTGTATTTATGTACTGGTAATACTGACTCTTCTATCTCTTTAGCTTCTATGGGAGTGGATACAACAATATGGCATCATAGGCTTGGACACGTGAGTGAGAAGGGGATGAAAATACTTCACAAAATAAATTTGTTTCCATATCTTAAACAAATTGATTTGGACTTCTGTGAGCATTGTGTTTATGGAAATCAGAATATAGTCAGATTTCTCATAGTTGGAAAAGAAAAGAAGAGTGAAAGGTTAGAGCGTGTTGTTAGGCTCTAAAGATGTCCTAAAACAAACTTAGTTTAACATTAATTTATCAACCTGAGGATTCGTCTTTTATTTCAAGAATATCAAAAAATTCTATGCAGATAGCTCGTAGAGGTTTAAAGAAAATCTGAGGTTATCAACAATCAAGTTCCTCACACATTTATTAAACTTCTGAAACTAAGATCTTACTGAACATGATTGAAATCTGATCTATAATGTGCTTAAAAGCATGAACTGAATTATTGAATTGATCTAATTAAGAAACAAGAATTGAATCTATGGAAAAGCTTAATAAACTAATATATTGATGACTATCTAATCTGCTGGAAAGAAATAACTGAGTACTGTAAATTGAGAAAAGAACAGTAAGAGAAAGGAACAACAAATCCTAATTTAGTGGAAAGGAACAACAAATACTAAACTAAATGAAAGGAACAACAATTGCTAATTGAGAGAAAAGGGACAACAAATACTAAACTAAGTGAAAGGGGAAACAAATGCTAATTTAGGCAAAAGGGAACAACGTGTCTGAAAATGAGAGGAACTGTCAAGAAACAAACTACAAAAAAATGGAATCTAGAACAACAATCGATAACATTCAAAATGAAGCATCTATCTTTTGCAAGCAAACAACATGAAAGTATTAACACACTTATGTGTTTATCTTAATTACTGCAAAGGAGATTTAAATCACAAAACAGAAATCAAACTGATACAATTACACATTGAGACAGTAACGCCTTCAAACTAGGCCCTCGGTCCTCAGAAGCACTGCTTCTAGAAACTCAGTATGTGAAAATGATGAAAACATTTAAAGCCTTTATTAATTCCATAAATGATACAACATTTAAAAAAACTATTTGCGCAAAGCAATTCTGATTTTCGAATGCTTGGATAAAATTATTAGATGATCCTTTCTAGGATCCTCTACCCTTTATATATTACAAAATATGGGTAAATTAAGCTATCCTAGGGATCAAGAGATCCTCAGGATCACTATTAATATTTATGAAGTTTACAAAATAGAGAACCAATCTCTCTTGAAACTGCTTTGCGCCTAATATCTTTAACCTCCAATAGATTACATATATCCAAAATATATTTAGCTATCGTGGGTTTAGAAATATTTACCCATTCCTGTAACAAAATCAAACAATTCCAACCATATTTTAGAATTTATAAAATACAACTCAATAATATTTCTGGAAGACATTTTAATCATTTTCTATCCTATTTTATTCCTAAGTAACAGAAAAGTCAGTCGATATTATATCATAAATCATGGGAATGAGGGGAATATTTGTACCTTTTCATAACCCAGCATTACCCCCTAGCTTACCTTATTGCATCTCCTCATGTAAGCTAAGTTATTACATGTAAAAAAGTGATGCTATAAGGAGGAAAAGTAGGCTCACTAGGTGCCTTGAACCCATTCTTACGTCTGAGTTCTCCAAAAGCAGTGTCTTCCCTCTTTCTATTAATTTGATAATCTCTTTGGTAATCCTCTGGAGGAAACCAGATAATAGGGGGATTATATCTACACCCAATCCAGGCAGGTCCTTCTTCTTGGATCATTCTGGAATGTCTTTCTATTCTGAAGGTGGCTGCAAATAAATTCTTGAAAATGAAGGGTTCCCTAATCTTTACTTCATCTGGGGAGGCATCGCACCTTAACTTGGAGCCAGCAAGAGCTTCTTCTTTGAGTTCCCTAAAATATTTCATGCCTGATCATATAATTTGTTGGTGAATAGGACCTAAAGAGCCTCTCACCCCTTCCCTTTTCATGAATTTCCTATGTCGCATGATTGTTGGAAAAGATTTTGGTGGTTCTCCTCTGATCTAGAGATCTAACCCAGTTTCTCTCTTTATGAAAGTTTTGTGGGATTTAGCCCACCTGACTTGATTTTTGGTGAAGGATAGAAATGCTTGAATTTGTATATCTCCAATAAAAGGACAAGGGTTAACTTTGTTGTTGTCTTCCAAAATGAAGTTATGGAAGTATAGCTCGCACAAAAAATATTGTACTTTCTCTTCCTGCTCTCTAAAACATGACACAAACTTAGAGATAGTGGTGAATTTAATCAGTTTACATGCTCAAATAGCTTTAACCCTTAGCAACAGGTAGCGTTCTAAAAAAAAAAAAAGTATAATTGGTGGCAGGATCTCTACAATCTATTGCATCAGTGTAGACATCACAAATCTCTTTGATTTGCTCCAAAACTTTTTCCAATTGACCTTGTATTTTCTTTGTCCTCCCTTGAGCCTTAGTCAGCTCATCATAAGTCTCATTTTCCATTGCTAACATGGTTTTAAGTTGTTTAAAAACTCTTTGGTGCTCTACCATGGTCACCATTTCATCTCTGGTTTAAGTCAAGGCTTGTTGGGCTTGTACCAACTATGCTTCTAGTCCATCAATGATGGCAATCTGATCCTGAAACTGAGATGCCTCTTCATTCTGACAGCCTTCTTCGTTCATTGTTGGGACTACTATCTAATTTTCTGCATATGTGGTTTCTATAGGAGTGGGAATCACTTCCTCAGGTTGAGAAGCTGCTCCTCATAGAATTCCTGGTTGAGCCTCTATTTCATATGCTTCCAAAGGAATATCCTCTTCATTTTGAACAACTACCCTTTCTGTTGCTGTAATCTAAGTCTGAAGTTCCATTTCTGTTGTCTCTTCAAGGATATGCATCTCTGTCTATGTTCCTACAAAATGTTTTTGGACTACCCTCCTAGGAAGAGGGTTCCTTCCCTGTGCTCTATGTATTTTGGTCTTCTTTATTTCATGGGACTTGTCGGCTTGATCTAGTTGTTTTCTTAGTTCTTTGATAATTTCCTTAAGCTTGCCAACTTTCTGCTTTAACACTTTAATCCTTTTAACCCTTCTTTTTAACAACTTGTTCTCATGTTTTATTCTTCTGATTATGTTGTGGCTTTTGCCTGATTTCTATTTTTGTGAACTGTCAGGGTATTCTTTACCCTGATCAGTCAATATTTGTTCTTTTGTTTCTTCTTCTTGCACTGTCAGGCTATTTACCTTAGTATGAGGTTCTGCTTGTGTTGTATCCTCTGGGAATGACATCTCAATGTCAGGGAAGTCTTCAACAGGTTTTGAAGAAGAAATCGATGCTTGGTATTCTTATGGAATGTTTGTGTCTTTGTTAATTGAGGTTCCTATACTCCCTAGAACCTGGGCTATCTCTACCTCATAGCTTTTCAGGAACTGTTCTATGAGGTGTCCTAGTACTGGTTGGGTATTTTCCTAATTATTTCCTTGTGGGGTTTGGTATGTCTTTTCAACCTCCCGAACACCTTCCTGTAAGGGTTTCTCTATCTATGTTATGTCCTAGATTTATTTAGGTTGTTCTGTCATTTCCTGGATTTCAGGTTGTTCTGTCATTTTCTGAATTTATTTAGGTTGTTTTGTTCATCTGCTTCTTCTTTTCCTCTCAATGGGGGTTTTATGAGCATCAATTTCTCTTTTTCTCTTTCTCATTGATGATTCTTCTTGTGAGGTCTGAGTCTCTGCTAATTGGATGGGATTTTCCTCGACTTCGTATTGAGGAGGTGGAACTTCCATTTGGGCAGTGGCTTCCCCTTCCTGTGCTACTTCAATTCCCTGGGTTGGGTCTTCATGATGTAATTCAGGTTGTTATAATTGTAGGGGCCTATTGGCCTCAATAATATCACCCCAAGTTATTTGGGTTTGACTCAGGGATTTATTTACTATCATTTTTACCAATCCATGGTGGCTAATGATATTAACGGGATCTTTTTCCTTTTGTGTTCTTATAGCGACCTCATGTAACATAGCATTTAGAAAAAAAGGTAAATTCATCACTAATTGTTGTTTGAGCACTGCTAGTAGTTTGAGGTTCCATGGTCGGATCACATCATACCTTCCGCCGCAGGTGATATACCTTTGTATGACACCTTCTAGTTCTTTCCAGGGTTCGCTAAGAGTGTTGGGGTTAAGTCCCTTTCCCTTTTTATCCAATTCCTCTCCAGGGTCTATGAAAGATTCTACAACTTCTTTGAGCATTGTATATCTTCCAGTCCATTGTATGCCTGTGTTAGGAAGGCCTGTAACCTCTACTACGATTTCCTGAGTGACTGGAATTTGTATATCTCGAACCATGGAGGTTTCTCCCTGCAAGTTCTGGAAGAATTCAATCGTGATGTATGTATCATATCCTTGCAACCGATTGAAGTACTGTGTCCACTCCAGAGAGTGTAGGATTTATCGCACACTTCGGCCTCCCATATTTCTGTAAGCAGGTGAGGGCGAATAATGTTCCTTGTTGCAGCTTAACTCAACTAGTTTTCAAACAACATAAATAGAAAATATAGAACAACATTGTGTATATGTAAAAATGTGATTTTTTTTGTATTTACTGCATTTATTGAAATCTATTGGTAAATGTGCCAAGCATATGCCCCTCATAAATGGAAAGTTTGACCTCGACCATAAAATGTACGAGTGTAATAATGGCAGGGAGTTCCTGCGAGGTGTGATTGTTATGTCATCATCGCCGCTGGAAAAGACCATCATTAATAACTTTTTCAAAAATCACTTTCACCCTATTTATGATAATCATCACTTTGTGTGTGAAATTCGAATTGTCATACCTATGTTAGAAACCCTTTGAGGAAAAAAATTCCAAAAGAATTTAAATTTGTTCACGTGTTTAAACTTTTCCACACATCATAACATTGTTACTTTCCATTTTTATTGGATATATCCGAAATGATAGCCTCATTGTTTAGAAAAGGAAATCTAAGAACACACTAAAAATTGGCGTATGTAAGGTAAACTTCGATACCACAAGCAGATCCACTGCTACCAACGGGCATCCATAGCCTTGATAGGGTTTCATTTTAACCCATAGATGAGCCTGTATCCTTAATAAATAGTTTGAATTGTCTTTTTCCAAGAAGACCATTATCTTGGTTTGGTGGCCACATGATGATAATGCCACTCACTGTATTGTAACCTAAGTGAACAAGTTGGCTCGTGGTGAGACCTCTTGTTCTTTGAAAAAAAAATGCCAAAGGCCATTTCCCTAGTGTGGTAGCCATAGTGGGAATGTTACCTACGTTATTATCTGATGATCATGGTAGGTTGGATCTTGATGAGACCCCCTATTCTTTATGGAATAAGTTTATTACTTTGTTAAAAAACTTTATTTTGATTTTGATTTATTTATTTTTTAAGCTCTATCAAGGGAGGCTCATCTACTCCTTAAGATTGAGGGATGGCGTAATAAGTGTAAGAATTCCAAGTAAGAATGTATTTAATATTCCTTATTGTGATATGAAATCAATTATGATTCCAGTATATGTAGATATATAGGGGAAATAAACAAATTATGGTGGTTAATGAATTGTGAACAATTTTTAAGATGATTCGGAGAAATTAATCCAAAAATAGTTTACTAAGGTATGTTAAATGATCCACACCAAATGACAAATTAGAACTAGTGCTAATGAAAAGGAATCGATGAAGGTCATACCCAAAGGAGTGACTGGCATAAAAATGGCATGTTTTGAGAGAGAAAAAATAATAATAAAGAATAGTGAAGGGAACAATAGTTGTTCCTTTCTAATGGACAACACTATTGAAAAAGGAACATCGGGCATTATAAGGGATAAACAGTGTGACAAAAGGAACAACAATCGTTATTTTGGATGGATGATATTACTTACAAAGGGAACCGAAGTTGTTCTTTTCAAAGGAATGGAAATGGTTTTTCAAAGGAATCAATGATCATGTGAAGGTAACAACAGTTGTTGCTTTCAAAGGATCGACAATCGTTTCATTTTAAATGAACAACAACGATGATGTTGAAATTTTTACCCATCTAATTAAGTGATTAAAAACTCCCACAAACATTTTTGTTTTAGTGAATCTATAATTGATTAGCCGTCAACTAAATTGAGTCAATTTCTATGGGTAAGTTTATGCAATAATCGAATTATTGGATGGTCCATAAGCATGTTTATTTTCTTGAAAAAAATAGGGTTTATATTTGCTGGGTTTTTGCAAAGTGAGACAGGAGAAAGGAACATAAAAGAGTGTTAATTATATTCATTACAGTCATATTTTGTATTTCATATTCTCTCAAGTAGCTTTCCTAAAAATATAAAAAACCAAAAAATCAATCACATCTATAAAGAAAGATATATACAATATATACAGTGATAAAAAAATCATCATTTATGGAGTTGAGGCTATTGGGTTACCTTCCCAGCTAGCCAAGATATGAATAATAGGGTCCTTACTTACTTCTTGGTAGAAGGATTATTTTGAAGGCGGATGATGGTAGAGTCATAGCCGATGTCCATTTACCATAAAGGGATACCCAGACCTGTTGATGGTAATTAGAGTGACAGTGACACTATCATGAACTTCATTAATTTCATATGGTCCTAGCCACCTTGTCTGTAATTTTCCAAGAAAATCATAAAATATGGAATCATAGAGAAGCACCCAATAACCTTTCTGGAATGATTTCTTCTTGATATGTTTGTTGTGCCAGTTCGCTCTATGTTGATGAATAACAGATGCACGCTCCAAGGCAGGAATTCATGCTTCATCCAACTCATTGAGCTATTGTAGGCATTGTTTATGTGCCTCTGTAAGATTCAATCGAATTTCCTTGGCCATCCTTATATTCTTGATCTCAAACTCGATTGGAAAGATAGGTTATTTACCATAGACTAAGTGATAAGGAGAGTAGCCAGTGGTGTTACGCCATGTTGTGCGATAAGCCCATGGGGAATTTGGAAGCTTAGTTGCCCAATTCTGTCGGTTTGTTGAGACGATTTTTTTCAAAATTTCCTCCATGAATTTATTGGTGCTTTCTACTTGTTCGTTTTCCTATGGGTGCTATGGAGAAGTAAATTTGTGTTTAATATGATAATTTTTCAGGGTGGCTGTGATTCTATGAGCTGTAAATTGTGACCCCCCATCAATGATTACTTCCCTAGGTAGTCCATAGCATACAAAATAATTTGAAAATAAATTTAATGACTACTTCCTCTTTTGTGTTTGGTAAGGCTTCTGCCTCTACCCATTTGGTCATGTAGTCCATTGAAAATAGAATATAGGCCTTTTGATTTGACTTCGGGTTGAAGGGGCCAACGAAGTCTAGTGCCCATCTCTCGAATGGTTCTGTGAATACTTGTTATTTTAGGGGCATTTCATCAACCTGACCTGGTTTTCCCATCCATTGACAACTATCGTAGGTCTAGACATATTTCTTTGCATCTCTGAATATTGAGGTCCAATAATAGCCCATGTGTAAAATCTTATCTCTAGTCCTGTGATCTGCAAAATGCTCACCATAGGGCTTGTCATGTCCTACCTTCAGTATGTCGTAGATTTTGTCATCTTGGACACATCTGTGGACCTGGAGATCATCCCCTGTGTGGAAAAGATATCCATCGATCCAGGTGAATCGTGCGCTATGTTGGAAAATCAGTTTTCTTTATCTTGATAATAGATGTGCTGGTAGTTTCCCCGCTACCAGATAATTTTCCACATCAGCATACCAAGGTGGCTTAGTAGTGACAATGAATAGATGCTCGTCCAGAAATTGGTCTTCAACCATCAAGGAATCATCTTTTTTGGATATGCGAGACAAGAATTCTTCCACAAGATTCTCTCTTCTGGGTTGATATTTGATGGTGATGTCGAATTCCTGCAATAGTAATAACCATTGAGTAACTCGTCCATTAGTAATAGGCTTATTAGATAAATATTTAATAGCAAAATTATCAGTATACATAATAACTAGATAGCCTATTATATAATGACGAAATTTATTGATGGCATTTATAACAGCTAAAAATTCTTTTTTTGTTATTGTATAATTAGATTCATCGGGAGTGAGATTATTGCTGATAAAATAAATAGCATAGGGTTTCTTTTCTTCTTCCTGTCCATGAAAATACCTATGGCGATATCTGATGTATCTATGGAGTTGTGAAATGGTATTTTCTAGTTTGGTCCTCTCAGCATCGGTGCTGTCAAAATTAGCCTTTTGAGTCCTACGAATGCCACATCACACTTGTCAGTCCACTGAAATTCAGCATTACCAGTCAAAGCATGTAAAGGTGCAGCAGTTCTTGCAAAATTTTCCATAAATCTGCGATAGTATCCTGAAGTGCCAAGGAAACTACGTACCTTAGTTTATGTATGTGGTGTAGGTAGATTAAGGATTACCTCTATTTTTGTTGGGTCTACCCTGATTCCATCTAAAGAATTATAGATCCCTAGTACCACACCATGATTCATCATCATATGACATTTTTCATGACTTAAACATAACCTAGTAGAAATGCACCATTCTAGTACCTTCTCTAGACAGTCTAGAGCTTGATCAAAGTCGTCGCCATAAGGAGTGAAATCATCCATGTAAACTTCAATACCTTCACTAATCAGTTAAAATAATATGCTTAGAATGGCCCTTTGAAATGCGGCTGGAGCATTACATAATACAAAGGGAAATACTCTGTATGAAAAGGTACCCTGGGGGCATGTAAATGTAGTTTTATCTTGATCTTCCGAGGCAATCTGGATCTGATTATAGCAACTAAAACCATCTAGGAAAGAGAAGAATTATTTCCTACTAAATTATCTAGGACGTAATCGATGAAAAGTAGGGGGAAGTGGTCCTTCTGGGTGGATTTGTTGAGTTCCCTATAGTCTACACAAATTTTCCATTTCCCATTCTTCTTGGGAACGATCACTAGTGGGGAAACCCATTGACTATCCGAGATAGGATATATAAAATCTACTTCCAACAACTTCTGTAATTCTTCTTTGACAATGTCCATGAGGTGGGGATTCAATCTTCTTTGGGGTTGTTGGATAGGTTGGGCATATTTATCAATGTAAATATGGTGTGTGCAGAGTTTCAGATCAATGCCTTTCATGTCAGAATACTCCCAGGCAAAAGCTTGTTGATATTTAGAAAGGATTTGAATCAGTTTTTGTTGTTGTTGCTCATCTAAATTGGCATTAATATTCAGATACCTCCCTGGTGCAATCTCAACTGATTTGATGTTCTGAACAGTGGTAGTTGGGATTTGTTGTTCCATCAAATCTTCCAGCAAGTCTCTGTGCGCTTCATAATATAGAACAACTTTGAGCATTTGGCATGTTGGGTTACTTACAATGGATGGGTTGTTAATGAAACCACTGATCACGTCATCCTCTAATTGGTTCTTGATTATGAGAGCTTCTTCCAGTGTGAGAGGGGATCGTAGATCCTTTTCTGGATATCTTAGTGGTGGCAGTTGTAGATGTATGATAGTCGGGCTTGGCTTGGCTGGAGGATATAGGATGAGGTTCTTTGTAACACCTCCTCCACCAATTGTCATATTACCTATACAACATCCTATGTACGCATCTGTTGTTGCGAGCCATGGTCTTCCTAGTATTAATGGATGCCCTTCAAGTCCACTTCTTGGGTTGATGATGAGGAAATCTATTGGATATTCCCAAGAGTCGACTAAAATTTCTATATCGTGTAATGTGTTGACTGGTTTAACCACTGATCGATCAACCAATTGTAACATAATTGGGGTAGGTTCGAAGGAGTAGAAACCCAGGGTGTTGCAGGTTTCCATGGTCAGTATGTTGATGGATGCCCCCAAATCTACTAGTGTATTTGGAAAAGAACAGCCCTAGATATGAACTGTTAGTATGGGGTTCCCTAGGTCTGTATAATTAACTGGTTATTGTCTCCCTAAAATGAGATGAGACAAGGCTCCTGCCACATGAACAGTTGATGATGATTTTTTAACTTTCCTAATAGGCTTCCTCCCATATAATTCCTTGATTGTCTTTGCATAAATTGGGATGTCTTGCAGATCGTGCAGGAGTGGGATTTTAACATATAAATTCTTGAGTTCCCCTACAATGTTGAAGTTAGGATACACAATAGGTTTTTCTATCATCAAACTTTTGGGGAATGGGGGAGGAGGAGTTACATCCTTATCAGTATCCAGTGGTTCAGCTGTGTTTTATCCCTTCTTTGTTTCTTCCTTTATGACCACAGTCGAGGGTGTTATTGCTGGTTGTATGTTATTTTCATTCTCCTTCTCTTGGAAATCGTTGCTTTCTTCAAGAGAAATTATGCATCCCAACCTCAACCATATTTCGTTGCACCCTACCGAGTTGATTTCCCCATCCACTTTATCCATAATATGGATGAGCTGGTCTGGTCTATTATTAGGATTTGAGTGGGGTTGGGATGGTAATTAAGGGCGCAATTGTGATTGAGGGTTCTGGGGTAGTTGGAGTGGAGATTACAAAGTGGGTTGGGTTTGAGGGGCCATCCCCATGGGTTGATTGGTCATTCCCATGGGGTGCTACCAATTCTGGTTCCAATTTGGGTTTTGGGAAGCCCTGTTGGACCACTGTGAAAGATAGGGGTTAGTGTTTGAGTTTTTCCAGGATGAGGTAGGGTATTGTGAGTTAGGCTAGGTGGAATTTGCAGTTGGTTGATTTTTCCAAATGGGACTTGCAGTTAGTTGGTTTGGCCAAGTGGGATTTGCAGCTGGATATTGTTGGGGCTGCCAGGTGGGGTTGGCAAATGGTTGGCCCTGCCATGTGTTTCCAGAATTTTGCTGCTGATTATACTACCTAGAAAAGAAAGAAGAAGGATCATGTAGTGTACCTGGAGGTCGAGCCTGCCATTGGTGATGATGAGACATCAAATATAATGGTTATGTTTCCTCTTCTGCTTCTCTGAGGACAAATTTTAATCTTGGGAGCAATGGGCATTGATCTGTTGTGTGGTCTTTAGCATAGATAACACACACCTGAACCACATCCAACATACATTCCCTTGGACCATGTTTTTTTCTGCATCTATGGCAAAATGTGGCCAAAGTCTATTATGCTTTTGCTTGCTTCTATTTTTCCTACAATACATCCAATTGTGTATTTTGAGTGCTCATAATGTCAGTTTTGAAATTTTCTAAGAGATTACCAACTTCTTCTCGGGTGACTCCTTCGCTGGTAATACTGCTATTTCTGGTGAGGGGAGTTTGCATCCCTAACCTAGTTTGTGTGCTTCCACGTGAGCACTTGATGCACAACTGAACGATGTTATCATAAGTTTATTGATAGATATCACCCTTCCCCATTAAATTCAATGTTTCTACCCATTCATCTTTCATTCCCTTTTATCAAAGTGCCTTTGAGCACCTCACCTGGTAATGTACCACAAGGGGATCTTTGCAAATTGTATTGGAACCTTTCAACATATTCTTCTAATGTCTTTTTTTCTTTTGCAGTCATTTGAAAGATTTCATCTTTTAGATCCCTAGTTCTACAATAATCTTAATATTTTGTCAAGAAGGCTTGTTTCATCTGATCCCATGAGTTTATAGTTCCACCTCCCAGTCCCATAAACTAGCACAAAGCTACACCTTTCAAAGTGGAAGGGAACAAATTTAACTTTTGGGTTTCAGAGGTGTAATCATAACCCCTACATAGGACATCAAATTCGAATAACAATGCATCCAGGTTTTCTAAAATCAATCCATGAAAGGTTGGTAGATTCTGCAATGGAATTGCTTTGATGGGGGCCTTGGCAACTGGATCAACTATCGGATATTCCAAAGTGGAGGTCTGGGGTTGTTGTTGATTTGGTTGCACCATTTGGTCAAAGATATGCCAATAATTTTCAGGAATTTCTTGGCCTGGGTGTTCTTTTGATTGATTACTTGATCCCCTAGAGGATTTGATTGTGCTACCTCTATCTGGGATTTCAGGTATGCCTTCTCCTTTCACAGGAGATTCAAGATCAGGTGGGGGCAATGGGTTTTCCTTAGTAACCCCACTGGCTTCCCCTTCTCCTTCTTCCATATTACAATAATTTCCCTCTTCTAAAGGGTCGAGAGGTGGAAGATCTGTACTTTGAAAACTTTTCTCAGTCCCTCCAGTTTTGATGTGAACCTCAGCATGGGCTGTAGTTGGTGAAACTTATTCCTGATGGATTCAAGTGGAGCCTCTCTTGGGTCCAACCGAAGCTTGAGATTCATATTTTCGGATGATGCCGTCTATGAAAGTGTTTCTCCCAGGGAGCACCGAGCCCTGGGCTTTGGTAGTTTTTGGTGGGGGTTTTGGTTTTTCAGGTTCTTTCTTGTTATTCATACACACTTCACACAAAGAAAATTCTAAACACCTATACAACCTTTATATATCAGCTGGGGGTAGGCGTTGGCATAATCAATTTACTTATTTCCTACGTAGGTTCTTACCTTTTGTCTTCAATACCACATCCTCCAAAGACATAACCTATGCTACCTTTGGCACTCTCCCTGGAAACGACGCCAAAATGTTGGGCTCTAAAGATGTCCTAAGAACAACCTTAGTTTAACATTAATTTATCAACTCGAGGATTCATTTTTTATTTCAAGAATATGAACAAAGTCTATGTAGATAGCTCGTAGAGGTTTAAAGAAAATCTGAGTTTATCAGCAATCAAGTTCCTCACACATTTATTAAACTTTTGAAACTAATATCTTACTGAACCGGATTGAAATATGATCTATAATGTGTTTAAAATCATAAATTGAATTGTTGAATTGATCTAATTAAGAAACATGAATTGAATTGTTGAATTGATCTAATTAAGAAACACGAATTGAATCTTTGGAAAATCTTAATAAACTGATCTAAAGGATGTCTTGTGGATATCTTTGTCCTTAATCCTAACTTGATGTTACCTCGATCTCAAATCTATTTTTGAGGAAATGGTAGCCCCTCTAAGTTGATCAAATAGATAATCTATTCTAGGCAAAGGGTACTTTTTCTTGATGGTCATCTTGTTCATATGGTGATAATCGATGCATAACCTTAATGTGTCATCCTTCTTCTTTACAATTAGGTTTGGTGCTCCCCATGAGGACACACACATTCTGATGTAACATTTATCCATAATTTATTTCAACTACATCTTCATCTCCACCAACTTGGGCGCACTCATCCTGTAAGGCACTCTCAATGTTGGTGCTGCTCCCAAAACAAGATCAATTCAAAAGTAAAGGTCTCTTTTCAGAGGTAATCCAAACACCTCTTCTGAAAACACATCCTTGAATTCCCATAACACTGGATGGTATTCAATATTCATCTCACCTCTTTATGTTGAATTTAGTACTTTTATAGCATACAGAGGACACCCTCTTCTATTATACTTCTTGATTTGTAATGTTGATATTTGTCTCACATAGATTGACTTTCTAATGCCTTGCAAAATTCTCGTACTACCTTCCTCATCTTTGCATTCTAGAGTTTTCTCATAGCAATTCAATTTAATATTATGGGCGACTAACCAATCCATTCTCAATAACACGTCATAAGAGCCAAGGGGTAGAACATTTAGATCCAGTTGGGTCTTAAATCCCTCAATTCAGACACGCTTCAATGACCTTGGCCACTTTCCTCTTTGTTCCAATGGCTAACTGGACTAACCACACTTTGGTGTGTTTCTTTCTCTATAATGAGCATGCCTCAACCAATTGAAGTTAAACATAACTAAGATTAGATCCTGGGTCAATTAAAATAGATATTTGTTGTCCATTAATGATACCTTCCAATTCCACCATAGAATCTCGGTGGTCTACTTGTCAATTTTCCACCGCTGCGTAGATTCTTGGTATTCTCCTAGCTACGTTGTTAACTGTAGTTTGCCCCTATACATTATACACTCTTTTACTGTCATGTTGTCTATGGGGACAATCCCTCAATAGATATGGCTCTCCACACAAGGTTCCATTCTTGGGCTCTGCTCTTTCCCTTGCCTACTCTACTGGCTTATTCCTACTTTTGGACGAAATTTTTTGTTGATGCACACTCTTTCTTAGTTGACCCGGCTATGCATCCTTCCCGTAATTATTTTGGGGAAAAGACTTAAATCCTTTCTTTTGGAATCCACTCTTGTCCCTTCTTTTCCAATCTTTAGGAGACTCATGCTTGTTATTAGATTCATCATAACAACATTTATCTTTCTGAATGGTGTCTTCTAGTCTCTTGGGTTTTTCGAACTCAATTCGATATCAGTATGACTGTGCAAACCCACTGTGAAGACGATATATCCTTTCCGTCTCTTCCTTAAGGTATAGAACATACCTCAAAAATTCCATAGATCATTTTTCATATGCCTCCAAGGTAAGTTTCCCCATTTTAAACTCATATAATTCCTTTATCTTGTCATCATAATACTTTTCATATAGGTAAGATTTGAAAAAGTGTCTTTCAAACTGTTTCCATGTAAAATTGCTTTCCTTTATCCTTTTGATTTCCTTGAGGTATTCCCACCAAATGGAAGCCCCTCCATTCAGTTTAAACATTAAAATCCTTGCCTTGGTATTGTCTAAGTAGTTATGTACCCGGAAATACTTTTTCAAGTCGAATATCCATGATTCAAATTCCTCTCCTTTCTTTATCTCACCATCAAAGGTAGGAAGCTTAACCTTCTTGAATTATTTAGTCATAAAACTATAATATTTCTTCCCCTTTCTCTTCTTAGAAATATTGGATTTTGTTCCACTACTAGACTATCCTGGTGGATTAACCTTCTAACTAGAGGACTCTATGGAATTACCTCCACTCGATCCACCTCTCTTAGCACCTTGACACTTTATTTTGGAAGAAATATTCCCCTCATCATTTTGATCCATTTCATGTTTTTGGGCATCCGAGGCAGTTTTCAACCTCTCCTACCATTTTAGTTCTACATTGCTATGACCTTGCTGTAGTTGTTTTTGAATTTATGACATATACTCTGTAGTATAAATACGTTCAACTCTAACTATTTGGCATGGGCTCTCATAAGGATCTCATTATCCACCTTTAGACTCCTCACTGTGGCCATCAAATATGGAGGGGTTTCCCTATCCCTCTGGCCATCAAATTCTTCATCTCTGAGGTGCAAGAGGTCATCCATAGTGTGTTGTACCATTCAATTTCATGAGATTTTAAATTCTTCCTACGTGTTGAAACAATAATCATTTTTAGCATTTCATGTCAATACTTTGACTCAGACATTTCAAACAACATAAATCCCTTTTTGAGCAACCTTATGTGGTCTTAGTCACCCATTCAAACCTAGGGTTTTAATTATGCTCTGATACAAATTTATAACATAATCGACCCCCTATGTGTCCTTTTAAGGGATGGGTTATTGTAATTATCACTTTTCTTATCTTTCTCAATCCCCTCTCTTACAACTTCATCTTATTCTAGTCATCAAGAGCTTTCCAATGATGGCTATTTGGCTCAAAATTGAGTCCTAGATCAAAAGTTGTGGCCTTTATAAAGCTCCTTGGTCTTCGAACTATATATTGTTGACACGTGGCATCCATGTGACACCTTGATACATTCATCATCCGACATGATGACTACGTTAGACCTATGTGGTGCTTGTGAAATTCTACCACCAAGTGAGTCCACTCCATGTTGAACCATCGAAGCTATCACTCAGACTCTTTTCTATTACTCTCATGACTTACTTCCAATGGATATGGTATCGAATAATATTCCCCTTCGATTTCATCTGTTCAGAGCTAGAACGACTCGAGCAACTTCCTTAATATGAGACTAGGGTATCAAGGAATATAACCTTCTCCTTAAGGGATGATCGTGAGAATAAGTCGCAATCACTCGCTAGATGGTCAGGATTGATTCAGAGCCTAAGGTTCTCTTGCCAGGTAGACTCAACTCAACTCATCCACTTATGGGTAAGTGACACCTGTCACTCTAAACTCACTCCAGCTATCCCACTTGCAAGCCATGTCATCCATGAAGTTAAACCTTCATTCTGATAACCTAGACATGGTTCACGACAAATCAATGATTGTCGTTCCCTCACTTCATATTTCGATCTATGGTCGAAATCTTTCCTCCATTAAACTCACAGTTTTAGGCCATCAGAGGATTTCACCAAATCCATCAAGGTCTTACTATGAAAGTAGTCAATGATGGGCCAACTAGGCTCATGATCAACCTCTCCACCTAATAAAATTCTAACATATATCTTTGCACTGATTTTTCCTATCATGTCTCAACCTTCTGACTTACTCATGGCACTCACAACGATCAACAATGAAGGATTCATCCCTCCCACTTACAAATATACGACCCACACTGGACAGACTTCGGGACCTTTTCTTTGGAGTGATTCTCATGGTTCATGAGATTTTATTTTGAAGGTATCACTCTGAAAAGTTTGTTTTCATATTCCTTTTCCACAACGTCCAAGGGATCTCTCTGACATGGAAATCCTAACTACCCACCGATCAACGATAACGATCTCTCTGGATCAACATTTAAACACCTTCACTGACCCACACCAAGTTTACAGAGTCATACTGTCTTCTCTAAGGACTTAGCCATATTGTAAGTCTTCCTAGACTTCAGTTCATGATATTTGAGGATTCTAGATGGTCTCGAGCTTCTACTAACTGTATAACTTAAGTATAAGGCCTCACATTTTTTCTAGAATCTCTATATAGGAAATATATAGGGTATTCAAATAGGTAGAAGTTTACACTCATTAATTTTTACGATTTAACCAAACATTAGTATAAAAAAAAACCTGTCTCATCCTACTACAGTCAATACATATTATAAGTATACAAAAGTCTCTTTGATTTAAACATCCATATGAACTAACACACAACTAATCTATTCATGCACATTCACATAATTCATTCACAATCAGTTCAATATAGATGAACACTTATCTGATAAAGGGATGATCCAATCCAACTGACTGAGAGATAATTCCTTTCCTCCCAACCTTAGGCCTTTTTGTAGAATCACTTCCTACAACATTCCACCCCCATGCCAAGACATGCTACCACCAAGTAAATTGACTCAGCAAGGCTCCAAGTCTGTGATGATATGAGAAGGTTTCTCTCCTTCTCCCTCTGACACAACATAAGGTTAGTCTCCATGTTTATTAGGTGGTTTCTCAACTAGATTTCCTCTACACAAGGTATTCCCTTATCTGTTTAATAGTCCCTCAATGAACTCCCCTTACTAGTGTCAGTTTTTGTCTAGTAAGCACTGAGTTGCATCCCACTATTTATCTATTTTGGGAATCCAAGTCATGTCTGTTCAGGGTGATCATCATCAACCTGGAAAAAATTCCTATTTTCTTCCAAAAATATATCCTTTTCTTTCTTAATCAACACATTTGTGCTTCTATGCTCTGTTGTTCATCTCTCTTATCCCTTTCTCTCCTCTGCACATATAATTTTTTCCATTCCTTACCTCTTGATTCCTTCAAGCTCTCTGTTGAATCCTGTAGACGTAAATTGTAGTCCTCCCTTTTTCAATCGGAAGGGGCAGTTTGTGGTACATTCATATTAGCCATTCAATTTGACATTCTTTCTACTCATGGGACAATTGCGGTAGTCATTACTACCCAACCACCTTTATGAACTTCTCTTTAATGTTCACGTGGTATCTTTCATCATTCTAGTGTGTTGGTGGTGAAATAATCATGTTTCTAAGAATATATAATCTTGTTCTACAAGCTTCCTATTTTCTTCACTGATGCATCTCATCTTCATTTCACTTGACCATCCCATCAGTCCTCTACTTCATCAATTTCCTCTGGTGTATCATGGCCAGTACTTATCAAGGTCGTTCCCTGTCTGTCAGCAGTTTGGTTTTTATATTAAATCAAAGCATAATTACATGCCTTGTATTATTAACATACGAAGTTTATGCATAATTGCAGTCTTGGGAGAAAATAGGGTGTTACAAGAAGAATTTCCTAGAGTTAGCACTGAAGAAATATATGAACACAATCATTTTCTCAAAGAGATCATTTATCTTGGTTGAGCCATAGGCTTGGGCAGAAGGGTTGAATAAATTAGGGATTCTAAACTTGTTATAGATCTCACACTTTGGTAGGAGTTTCGATACCAATGCCTATGTTAAGACGTTGTTAAGTTGCATCTATGAAGGATACCTATGGCTGGATAGAGTTGTTTCCATAAATACAAATTTGATTGCATGGATAACATGTTTTCCAATGGTAGGGTAGGACCCATTACCACTTTTTACAGATAAGTGGAATGAGAAATATTTATAAGAGAGGATAAAAGAGAAGTTTGATACGTATATAGGAGTGTGTGGGCTTGATGTAGCGAGTATCAATGACAAATGTGTCAGGTTTGGGATGCAAGTGTTGGCTTGCAAATTGCTGATAAAGTGTTGCAAGGATCAAGTGTCAATGGGTGTGGTAACAAAAATAGAGAAGTGTGTAGAAGGCGTACAAATGACCAGGAAGACATTCTTGTTAAATCAGTTTTTGATGGATTGTAGAGAGGTACAGGAGAAAGGAACAAAATTCCACTAAGCATGGTTGTTAATATTGATAACATTAGTGGCCTGGAGGGAGCCAGAAGACACACATTTTCTGTCATCTACAAACAAACCATGTTCGGTAGAAAGATATGCTAACTTGTGGCATATTACACACAAGGAGTGACAAGTGGATAATGGCATCACTTTTTACATATATATAGAGGCAAATTAGTAATGCATTCAAGATACATTGTGCATATTACCTCAGGTGGTAGAATCATACAAGGAAGTTACATGTTTAATGGAAAGTCACCATCATATGTACATTCAAGAGAAGAGGGAACCAACTGAGGAATGGATGACCATGAAATATAGGGTGACTGAATAATAAATGGGACATACCATGGAAGATTGCGACATCGAGTGGAAGATCTCAACAATAGAAATAAATCATCCAGAGGCATAACACCTAGAAGTAGAATAAGTAGGAGATGATGAAGAAGAATAAGAAAAGTGAAACAAATAAAATGGCACAGGAAATACACAGAAGACTATACCATATCCAGGAGAGAAGAGGAAAGACACAGAAAAGGGGAAAGCATTCCAACAGTGCAAGAAGAGGAAAGATGTGAGGGAAACAACCATTCAAACATTAATAGAAGATGACTTAGAAAATATCATATATCAAGTCAAGGAGGTTACTGAGGATGATTTTGAGTGAGTGGAATAGAAACAAGAAGAAAGGAACTTGGACATGCAAGCACATATTGACGCATTGTAATAGATTTTAGAGACAAATAGGGTAATTCCAGTTAGAACGTGAGAACAAGAACAAACAAAGAGTATGTTGAAGACCATAGAGGCATAGTCGATGACATTTCACCCATCAAAAACATCATAATAGCACAGAGTAATGAAGTTATTAGCAAGAGAATTAGATTTCCCCTTGACAGATATACAAAAGAAAGCACGAGCATTAAGTCATATTGACTTAGTATTGTCACATTTTTCGATGAATGTATTAAAGGGTTTGCAGATAAGCGTTACATAGGAGATACATTTGCGTGTAAAGTAGAGGGTGATGCAATTGACCAAATTTACAAATGATAAGTTAACATTACATATAGAATATTTCCAAGTTATAATGGAGTGGTATGAGTTTGAATAGAGAGCAGGAAGGTTGAAAAACATAGTGCAGGAAGTGCATAAAATTTTTCTAGAGATACCAATGGAACTTGATACTCTATTGGAAGAACAAGTGTCGAATATTAGCAAATCCATTTAGGGCTTCCACATGAATATTAACAATTTGGAGGCATACTAGACACCAAGCACTCCACCAGAGGAAAGAGATCAAAGGGAGAAGATGGAGAAAAAAACCATAGAGAACATCAGAAGTATGGAAGCAGAGTGTTCCAATCTATACGAAGAAATCATAAAAGTATGGAATCAACTGACAGAAGACACAAAGCTGCAGGAAATTGGGTAGAAGCTAAAGGATACTCAAGACAAGGCACATAAGTTTAGTAAGTAATGAGCACCTTATCACTAGCAACAAAGATGGAAGAAATAGCAGAAAATAGAAAATTATACTCAGAGATGAACCATATGAGGGTGGAGCAAGAGACTCATGCACAAAAGATCGAAACGCTATAGGAGGAAGCATACAAGATGACAACATAACTATTAGTTGCACAGGGCATGGTCAAGAAAGCAGTACAATAAGGTGTAGAAAAATTGAAGACACGTATTACTACAAAGACGACTAAGGGAATTGTTCAGCAAGAAACACAAGCAAGGGAAAATATCACAGCTACAAGGGAAACATTTCAGAACTTCATGGAGACCTAGAAGAAATCCTGAAGTGGCTCAGGATGATCCATAGGTGAGTGTTGAGGGATTCTTGGAGTAGGTCATTTTGGGACAAGTTTTGGGAATCATGCAAGAGAAAACCACGCGACAATTTGGCTAAGGAGTAGTGCACGCAGAGGAAAGGAAGACAATTAGCACATTTTTAGGAGCCAGCATGTGCAGAAGATGAAAATTTGTTAGAGGTAGTTAGACCTTTTGGTACATATTGTAATAGGTTAAGCCCTAATATCAATGTATAAATATGTATGGGTTTTGGGTAGAAAGTAGAAGTGGGATATGAGAGTGATATCGAAGGATCTAAGTGTGAACTATATGCACGAATGAATAGGGGATTTTGGGTAGAACTGATGTATCTTGTTTGAGTGTTGTGCACACCTGTTATAAGTATTAAACATGAATGAATAATATAAGAAGCCATTTGTTGTGGATGTAGCTTAGTTGTGGTGAACCATGTTAAATTCTTGTGTCCTAACATTTTTGTTGCCATGATGTGTTGGTTTGCTCTGTTTATTTCTCACATGCAATAGAATATTAGGGGTTAATATGAATATGTATCTTATGTTTCTGCACACATGTTGAATGATTAAATAAGATGAATCTTTCATATGTCATTATGTTTTTATGATTTCGCAAACAGGGTATACTGCATGTTGAATGAATGCTAAGTCGTAATGAATGTTAGAACAATTTCCATTCTCTTCATGACTGTGAAATCTTGGTTCCTTCAATCCCCATAGGTACCTCGAGTGAGACTTCACCTAATTGTTGGTGATGTCGAAAGGGCTGATATCTTTAGGGTTTTTTTCGTGTTTTAATTTTGAATCCCAATTTTTCCCACTACGTGCCAACACAAGCCTTTTGGATTTTACAAGGTAACTATTTTGATCTCTCCTCATGATTTTCTACTTTTCAAATATTTAATGGGTGTCCACAGGTTTTATAATGGAAATCCATGATTGGTCTATGGTAAAGGAATATACAATTTCTATTTTTACTAGAATACGTTCATCCTTGATGTTCTTTTTGATAATAAAGTGTTTTGTGAGTAAATTCTTCTTTATTTGATAGTGTATTTTGTTCCTTTAAATTTTTCTTGGCCTATGGTGTAATGTCCCCCACCTCTTGATGAAGAGGTTATGAGAGACTCGGTATTCTATTTGTCCCCACTAGACTATAGTCACATGCATCATGGGGACAAAGAAAACCCAAATCCATTGACTAAGAACAACATTATAATATTGAGTTGACTTTGGGGGAAAAAAGGTAAACTGAAGGAAATAAAAGAACATGTGTGGAAAAGATAGGAGTTAACCCTAGGTGTTAACTAAATCAATAGAGAAATAGATATGGAGTATAAAATAAAGGAAGGGTGCAATTCTCGCTCAGTCTATATTATTATTAAATTTTGCATTTGGGCTCTTGAGCATAAAGGAGTTTTGAGGGTTTTGAGATTACAAACCCCAACTCAGTGGTGAAAGATCCCACCTATATTGATCCAAGATTGGTCTTGGGGGTGCAATACACCTCCCACACCATTATAAAATAGTTATAGGTACCATATATCATACAAGGAAGGAATATTGTGCATCCTAGGGGGTTTCCAGTAAGGGGGACACACCATCTGAAGAAGAAGAGTTCGATCTAAGAAGTAGAGGAGGATTTTGGGGATATAGACTTATGGGTTTTGTCTGTAAGGAATAAGCCATCATTTCCAACCTATTTTGGGAGAGGTTTACTTGCAATATTATTTGTTAAATCTTTGCATGATTTGGAGAGAAAGAGGGTGCACTGCAGAATAGGGTTTCATCCATTTGGAGGGCTAGTTCTTCATTATTCAATTGGAGACTTTACCACAAGGTTTGTCTTGCTCGGATATACTCTTCCAACCAATTTCATATCATTTGGAGGTTCCTAGTAGTGAGGCCGAAATATTGGTCTCTTCACTCATCTAGGGAGGGCACAACTCAATTTGAGGTTTCAACTATAGGAGGAGTAGATCTCTATAATTCAACCTAAGACTTTAGGAGGGGGTTTGTCTTACGCCGATCTACTATTCCAACCAGTTTCAGTCTATTTGGAGGCCTCTAGTAGTAGGGCCAAAATATTGAGTATATTTATCCATCCAAGGAGGGCATAACTCAGCTAGGGGGATTTGGATATGATCCCTAGAAGGAAAGAAATCAATATTTTGCTTGGCATCGGCTTATTGTATTTCCTTTGGAGGCTTATATATTTAGTTTTGAGAATTTTATAGTAGCTATTGTTCCAATTATATATTCTTACTAGTATTCTTCCATATCTTTAGATCTGTTTTATCAAGATCTCTATATTATCTAAATAAAGGTCAGATCTGAGCTATTTGGTTCCATATTAGTGTTTCTTGTTGTATATTGTCTTTTCCTTATGTTATATCTTTATATCCATGTCTGCATGATTTGATATCATAAACACAAACCCTAATGTGCAACTTCATGAGTAAACCTGCAAGCACACAACTAAACAAACAATAAACAATGAATAGTTAGTGTTTCTAGCAAAAAATTGTCTTGGGAACATTACAGTGGTACCTGAGCGTTGATCCTCCTAGCCAGTGGGGATTAGTGCATGCATAAATTTAGTGGTATCTATATGGGAAGATGCAGAAAGTAGATAGGTGATCGAGAGGAAGAAATGGAAGGTTCAAGTGAGGACAGTGAGCCACAAGTTCTAGCAGGTTTTGCAAAGGAGCTACAACACTCCATAAATCAGACAGAAAGTGCACTTGTGCACCATCTACAGGAGAAATAGGAAACAATGCACAGGGGATAGCTTGAAATGAGGGAGACCTTGGAAAGAGTAAATTCCATCCAAGAGAAGATTGTGCAATTCCTATTACAGATGACCCATGCAGGAAAGGGGCCAAAAATCTATGCAAATAAAGAAGCCAATGGTTCTCATGGGGAAACTAGACCTCATAAGGAGCAGATCTTTCACTACCACACTGAGGGGCATATTTTTGGAGGAGGGGATTCTAAGGGGATAACAGACAGTAGAACTACCCCGAGACCCTACCTACCTACAATTTTGGATAACCAGCCACAACACAACCACCATTATGAGATTGAGGACAATTTTGAAGAATATACCAGGGAATATGAATCATTGAGTGCAGGATTCAGAAGACAAGTCACACTAGACCTATATTGTGGGATCAAATTCATGGGTAAGCCCAAATAGTATCACCGGAACAACAATGGATTGGAGCGTAGGGCAGGAAAGATGGACATCCCATACTTTGATGGTTCTTCTAAGGTGATTGTGCAAGCTTGGGTACAAAATCTTGATACCTAATTACAACTTAACCCAATGAAAGAGATGGATTCCATCAAGTTTTCCACCATTTACTTGGAGGGAAAATCTTGTGACTGGTGATACCATGGGTTAACTACACTGGTCCATAATTAGATTACTACTTACATAGAGTTCACACATAGGATTATTGATAGGTTTGACCAGAGGGATCCATAACTACATTTTAGGGAACTCACTCAACTCAGGTAGACAGGGTCACCAGAGGTATATATAGAGTATTTTCATAGGATAACAGTTATGGTGCAGGATGTGTCTCAAGCGAGACTAATGATGTTCTTCACAGAGGGGTTGATGGAGACCTTAAGGGGTTGGGTCAAGGATTTTAAGCCTACCAACTTACATGATGCTATATGGAAGACTAGGGACTTGTAATCAACAACAAAGACTAAATTTACCCCTAGACTATTGAGATTCAACAAGAAGATCCTAGTGAAAATTATGCACCTACACTAGGATGGAGTCTTAGG
>ML795864.1:296950-327113 GCA_009831015.1 Picea engelmannii
CCTTCTTGAATTATTTAGTCATAAAACTATAATATTTCTTCCCCTTTCTCTTCTTAGAAATATTGGATTTTGTTCCACTACTAGACTATCCTGGTGGATTAACCTTCTAACTAGAGGACTCTATGGAATTACCTCCACTCGATCCACCTCTCTTAGCACCTTGACACTTTATTTTGGAAGAAATATTCCCCTCATCATTTTGATCCATTTCATGTTTTTGGGCATCCGAGGCAGTTTTCAACCTCTCCTACCATTTTAGTTCTACATTGCTATGACCTTGCTGTAGTTGTTTTTGAATTTATGACATATACTCTGTAGTATAAATACGTTCAACTCTAACTATTTGGCATGGGCTCTCATAAGGATCTCATTATCCACCTTTAGACTCCTCACTGTGGCCATCAAATATGGAGGGGTTTCCCTATCCCTCTGGCCATCAAATTCTTCATCTCTGAGGTGCAAGAGGTCATCCATAGTGTGTTGTACCATTCAATTTCATGAGATTTTAAATTCTTCCTACGTGTTGAAACAATAATCATTTTTAGCATTTCATGTCAATACTTTGACTCAGACATTTCAAACAACATAAATCCCTTTTTGAGCAACCTTATGTGGTCTTAGTCACCCATTCAAACCTAGGGTTTTAATTATGCTCTGATACAAATTTATAACATAATCGACCCCCTATGTGTCCTTTTAAGGGATGGGTTATTGTAATTATCACTTTTCTTATCTTTCTCAATCCCCTCTCTTACAACTTCATCTTATTCTAGTCATCAAGAGCTTTCCAATGATGGCTATTTGGCTCAAAATTGAGTCCTAGATCAAAAGTTGTGGCCTTTATAAAGCTCCTTGGTCTTCGAACTATATATTGTTGACACGTGGCATCCATGTGACACCTTGATACATTCATCATCCGACATGATGACTACGTTAGACCTATGTGGTGCTTGTGAAATTCTACCACCAAGTGAGTCCACTCCATGTTGAACCATCGAAGCTATCACTCAGACTCTTTTCTATTACTCTCATGACTTACTTCCAATGGATATGGTATCGAATAATATTCCCCTTCGATTTCATCTGTTCAGAGCTAGAACGACTCGAGCAACTTCCTTAATATGAGACTAGGGTATCAAGGAATATAACCTTCTCCTTAAGGGATGATCGTGAGAATAAGTCGCAATCACTCGCTAGATGGTCAGGATTGATTCAGAGCCTAAGGTTCTCTTGCCAGGTAGACTCAACTCAACTCATCCACTTATGGGTAAGTGACACCTGTCACTCTAAACTCACTCCAGCTATCCCACTTGCAAGCCATGTCATCCATGAAGTTAAACCTTCATTCTGATAACCTAGACATGGTTCACGACAAATCAATGATTGTCGTTCCCTCACTTCATATTTCGATCTATGGTCGAAATCTTTCCTCCATTAAACTCACAGTTTTAGGCCATCAGAGGATTTCACCAAATCCATCAAGGTCTTACTATGAAAGTAGTCAATGATGGGCCAACTAGGCTCATGATCAACCTCTCCACCTAATAAAATTCTAACATATATCTTTGCACTGATTTTTCCTATCATGTCTCAACCTTCTGACTTACTCATGGCACTCACAACGATCAACAATGAAGGATTCATCCCTCCCACTTACAAATATACGACCCACACTGGACAGACTTCGGGACCTTTTCTTTGGAGTGATTCTCATGGTTCATGAGATTTTATTTTGAAGGTATCACTCTGAAAAGTTTGTTTTCATATTCCTTTTCCACAACGTCCAAGGGATCTCTCTGACATGGAAATCCTAACTACCCACCGATCAACGATAACGATCTCTCTGGATCAACATTTAAACACCTTCACTGACCCACACCAAGTTTACAGAGTCATACTGTCTTCTCTAAGGACTTAGCCATATTGTAAGTCTTCCTAGACTTCAGTTCATGATATTTGAGGATTCTAGATGGTCTCGAGCTTCTACTAACTGTATAACTTAAGTATAAGGCCTCACATTTTTTCTAGAATCTCTATATAGGAAATATATAGGGTATTCAAATAGGTAGAAGTTTACACTCATTAATTTTTACGATTTAACCAAACATTAGTATAAAAAAAAACCTGTCTCATCCTACTACAGTCAATACATATTATAAGTATACAAAAGTCTCTTTGATTTAAACATCCATATGAACTAACACACAACTAATCTATTCATGCACATTCACATAATTCATTCACAATCAGTTCAATATAGATGAACACTTATCTGATAAAGGGATGATCCAATCCAACTGACTGAGAGATAATTCCTTTCCTCCCAACCTTAGGCCTTTTTGTAGAATCACTTCCTACAACATTCCACCCCCATGCCAAGACATGCTACCACCAAGTAAATTGACTCAGCAAGGCTCCAAGTCTGTGATGATATGAGAAGGTTTCTCTCCTTCTCCCTCTGACACAACATAAGGTTAGTCTCCATGTTTATTAGGTGGTTTCTCAACTAGATTTCCTCTACACAAGGTATTCCCTTATCTGTTTAATAGTCCCTCAATGAACTCCCCTTACTAGTGTCAGTTTTTGTCTAGTAAGCACTGAGTTGCATCCCACTATTTATCTATTTTGGGAATCCAAGTCATGTCTGTTCAGGGTGATCATCATCAACCTGGAAAAAATTCCTATTTTCTTCCAAAAATATATCCTTTTCTTTCTTAATCAACACATTTGTGCTTCTATGCTCTGTTGTTCATCTCTCTTATCCCTTTCTCTCCTCTGCACATATAATTTTTTCCATTCCTTACCTCTTGATTCCTTCAAGCTCTCTGTTGAATCCTGTAGACGTAAATTGTAGTCCTCCCTTTTTCAATCGGAAGGGGCAGTTTGTGGTACATTCATATTAGCCATTCAATTTGACATTCTTTCTACTCATGGGACAATTGCGGTAGTCATTACTACCCAACCACCTTTATGAACTTCTCTTTAATGTTCACGTGGTATCTTTCATCATTCTAGTGTGTTGGTGGTGAAATAATCATGTTTCTAAGAATATATAATCTTGTTCTACAAGCTTCCTATTTTCTTCACTGATGCATCTCATCTTCATTTCACTTGACCATCCCATCAGTCCTCTACTTCATCAATTTCCTCTGGTGTATCATGGCCAGTACTTATCAAGGTCGTTCCCTGTCTGTCAGCAGTTTGGTTTTTATATTAAATCAAAGCATAATTACATGCCTTGTATTATTAACATACGAAGTTTATGCATAATTGCAGTCTTGGGAGAAAATAGGGTGTTACAAGAAGAATTTCCTAGAGTTAGCACTGAAGAAATATATGAACACAATCATTTTCTCAAAGAGATCATTTATCTTGGTTGAGCCATAGGCTTGGGCAGAAGGGTTGAATAAATTAGGGATTCTAAACTTGTTATAGATCTCACACTTTGGTAGGAGTTTCGATACCAATGCCTATGTTAAGACGTTGTTAAGTTGCATCTATGAAGGATACCTATGGCTGGATAGAGTTGTTTCCATAAATACAAATTTGATTGCATGGATAACATGTTTTCCAATGGTAGGGTAGGACCCATTACCACTTTTTACAGATAAGTGGAATGAGAAATATTTATAAGAGAGGATAAAAGAGAAGTTTGATACGTATATAGGAGTGTGTGGGCTTGATGTAGCGAGTATCAATGACAAATGTGTCAGGTTTGGGATGCAAGTGTTGGCTTGCAAATTGCTGATAAAGTGTTGCAAGGATCAAGTGTCAATGGGTGTGGTAACAAAAATAGAGAAGTGTGTAGAAGGCGTACAAATGACCAGGAAGACATTCTTGTTAAATCAGTTTTTGATGGATTGTAGAGAGGTACAGGAGAAAGGAACAAAATTCCACTAAGCATGGTTGTTAATATTGATAACATTAGTGGCCTGGAGGGAGCCAGAAGACACACATTTTCTGTCATCTACAAACAAACCATGTTCGGTAGAAAGATATGCTAACTTGTGGCATATTACACACAAGGAGTGACAAGTGGATAATGGCATCACTTTTTACATATATATAGAGGCAAATTAGTAATGCATTCAAGATACATTGTGCATATTACCTCAGGTGGTAGAATCATACAAGGAAGTTACATGTTTAATGGAAAGTCACCATCATATGTACATTCAAGAGAAGAGGGAACCAACTGAGGAATGGATGACCATGAAATATAGGGTGACTGAATAATAAATGGGACATACCATGGAAGATTGCGACATCGAGTGGAAGATCTCAACAATAGAAATAAATCATCCAGAGGCATAACACCTAGAAGTAGAATAAGTAGGAGATGATGAAGAAGAATAAGAAAAGTGAAACAAATAAAATGGCACAGGAAATACACAGAAGACTATACCATATCCAGGAGAGAAGAGGAAAGACACAGAAAAGGGGAAAGCATTCCAACAGTGCAAGAAGAGGAAAGATGTGAGGGAAACAACCATTCAAACATTAATAGAAGATGACTTAGAAAATATCATATATCAAGTCAAGGAGGTTACTGAGGATGATTTTGAGTGAGTGGAATAGAAACAAGAAGAAAGGAACTTGGACATGCAAGCACATATTGACGCATTGTAATAGATTTTAGAGACAAATAGGGTAATTCCAGTTAGAACGTGAGAACAAGAACAAACAAAGAGTATGTTGAAGACCATAGAGGCATAGTCGATGACATTTCACCCATCAAAAACATCATAATAGCACAGAGTAATGAAGTTATTAGCAAGAGAATTAGATTTCCCCTTGACAGATATACAAAAGAAAGCACGAGCATTAAGTCATATTGACTTAGTATTGTCACATTTTTCGATGAATGTATTAAAGGGTTTGCAGATAAGCGTTACATAGGAGATACATTTGCGTGTAAAGTAGAGGGTGATGCAATTGACCAAATTTACAAATGATAAGTTAACATTACATATAGAATATTTCCAAGTTATAATGGAGTGGTATGAGTTTGAATAGAGAGCAGGAAGGTTGAAAAACATAGTGCAGGAAGTGCATAAAATTTTTCTAGAGATACCAATGGAACTTGATACTCTATTGGAAGAACAAGTGTCGAATATTAGCAAATCCATTTAGGGCTTCCACATGAATATTAACAATTTGGAGGCATACTAGACACCAAGCACTCCACCAGAGGAAAGAGATCAAAGGGAGAAGATGGAGAAAAAAACCATAGAGAACATCAGAAGTATGGAAGCAGAGTGTTCCAATCTATACGAAGAAATCATAAAAGTATGGAATCAACTGACAGAAGACACAAAGCTGCAGGAAATTGGGTAGAAGCTAAAGGATACTCAAGACAAGGCACATAAGTTTAGTAAGTAATGAGCACCTTATCACTAGCAACAAAGATGGAAGAAATAGCAGAAAATAGAAAATTATACTCAGAGATGAACCATATGAGGGTGGAGCAAGAGACTCATGCACAAAAGATCGAAACGCTATAGGAGGAAGCATACAAGATGACAACATAACTATTAGTTGCACAGGGCATGGTCAAGAAAGCAGTACAATAAGGTGTAGAAAAATTGAAGACACGTATTACTACAAAGACGACTAAGGGAATTGTTCAGCAAGAAACACAAGCAAGGGAAAATATCACAGCTACAAGGGAAACATTTCAGAACTTCATGGAGACCTAGAAGAAATCCTGAAGTGGCTCAGGATGATCCATAGGTGAGTGTTGAGGGATTCTTGGAGTAGGTCATTTTGGGACAAGTTTTGGGAATCATGCAAGAGAAAACCACGCGACAATTTGGCTAAGGAGTAGTGCACGCAGAGGAAAGGAAGACAATTAGCACATTTTTAGGAGCCAGCATGTGCAGAAGATGAAAATTTGTTAGAGGTAGTTAGACCTTTTGGTACATATTGTAATAGGTTAAGCCCTAATATCAATGTATAAATATGTATGGGTTTTGGGTAGAAAGTAGAAGTGGGATATGAGAGTGATATCGAAGGATCTAAGTGTGAACTATATGCACGAATGAATAGGGGATTTTGGGTAGAACTGATGTATCTTGTTTGAGTGTTGTGCACACCTGTTATAAGTATTAAACATGAATGAATAATATAAGAAGCCATTTGTTGTGGATGTAGCTTAGTTGTGGTGAACCATGTTAAATTCTTGTGTCCTAACATTTTTGTTGCCATGATGTGTTGGTTTGCTCTGTTTATTTCTCACATGCAATAGAATATTAGGGGTTAATATGAATATGTATCTTATGTTTCTGCACACATGTTGAATGATTAAATAAGATGAATCTTTCATATGTCATTATGTTTTTATGATTTCGCAAACAGGGTATACTGCATGTTGAATGAATGCTAAGTCGTAATGAATGTTAGAACAATTTCCATTCTCTTCATGACTGTGAAATCTTGGTTCCTTCAATCCCCATAGGTACCTCGAGTGAGACTTCACCTAATTGTTGGTGATGTCGAAAGGGCTGATATCTTTAGGGTTTTTTTCGTGTTTTAATTTTGAATCCCAATTTTTCCCACTACGTGCCAACACAAGCCTTTTGGATTTTACAAGGTAACTATTTTGATCTCTCCTCATGATTTTCTACTTTTCAAATATTTAATGGGTGTCCACAGGTTTTATAATGGAAATCCATGATTGGTCTATGGTAAAGGAATATACAATTTCTATTTTTACTAGAATACGTTCATCCTTGATGTTCTTTTTGATAATAAAGTGTTTTGTGAGTAAATTCTTCTTTATTTGATAGTGTATTTTGTTCCTTTAAATTTTTCTTGGCCTATGGTGTAATGTCCCCCACCTCTTGATGAAGAGGTTATGAGAGACTCGGTATTCTATTTGTCCCCACTAGACTATAGTCACATGCATCATGGGGACAAAGAAAACCCAAATCCATTGACTAAGAACAACATTATAATATTGAGTTGACTTTGGGGGAAAAAAGGTAAACTGAAGGAAATAAAAGAACATGTGTGGAAAAGATAGGAGTTAACCCTAGGTGTTAACTAAATCAATAGAGAAATAGATATGGAGTATAAAATAAAGGAAGGGTGCAATTCTCGCTCAGTCTATATTATTATTAAATTTTGCATTTGGGCTCTTGAGCATAAAGGAGTTTTGAGGGTTTTGAGATTACAAACCCCAACTCAGTGGTGAAAGATCCCACCTATATTGATCCAAGATTGGTCTTGGGGGTGCAATACACCTCCCACACCATTATAAAATAGTTATAGGTACCATATATCATACAAGGAAGGAATATTGTGCATCCTAGGGGGTTTCCAGTAAGGGGGACACACCATCTGAAGAAGAAGAGTTCGATCTAAGAAGTAGAGGAGGATTTTGGGGATATAGACTTATGGGTTTTGTCTGTAAGGAATAAGCCATCATTTCCAACCTATTTTGGGAGAGGTTTACTTGCAATATTATTTGTTAAATCTTTGCATGATTTGGAGAGAAAGAGGGTGCACTGCAGAATAGGGTTTCATCCATTTGGAGGGCTAGTTCTTCATTATTCAATTGGAGACTTTACCACAAGGTTTGTCTTGCTCGGATATACTCTTCCAACCAATTTCATATCATTTGGAGGTTCCTAGTAGTGAGGCCGAAATATTGGTCTCTTCACTCATCTAGGGAGGGCACAACTCAATTTGAGGTTTCAACTATAGGAGGAGTAGATCTCTATAATTCAACCTAAGACTTTAGGAGGGGGTTTGTCTTACGCCGATCTACTATTCCAACCAGTTTCAGTCTATTTGGAGGCCTCTAGTAGTAGGGCCAAAATATTGAGTATATTTATCCATCCAAGGAGGGCATAACTCAGCTAGGGGGATTTGGATATGATCCCTAGAAGGAAAGAAATCAATATTTTGCTTGGCATCGGCTTATTGTATTTCCTTTGGAGGCTTATATATTTAGTTTTGAGAATTTTATAGTAGCTATTGTTCCAATTATATATTCTTACTAGTATTCTTCCATATCTTTAGATCTGTTTTATCAAGATCTCTATATTATCTAAATAAAGGTCAGATCTGAGCTATTTGGTTCCATATTAGTGTTTCTTGTTGTATATTGTCTTTTCCTTATGTTATATCTTTATATCCATGTCTGCATGATTTGATATCATAAACACAAACCCTAATGTGCAACTTCATGAGTAAACCTGCAAGCACACAACTAAACAAACAATAAACAATGAATAGTTAGTGTTTCTAGCAAAAAATTGTCTTGGGAACATTACAGTGGTACCTGAGCGTTGATCCTCCTAGCCAGTGGGGATTAGTGCATGCATAAATTTAGTGGTATCTATATGGGAAGATGCAGAAAGTAGATAGGTGATCGAGAGGAAGAAATGGAAGGTTCAAGTGAGGACAGTGAGCCACAAGTTCTAGCAGGTTTTGCAAAGGAGCTACAACACTCCATAAATCAGACAGAAAGTGCACTTGTGCACCATCTACAGGAGAAATAGGAAACAATGCACAGGGGATAGCTTGAAATGAGGGAGACCTTGGAAAGAGTAAATTCCATCCAAGAGAAGATTGTGCAATTCCTATTACAGATGACCCATGCAGGAAAGGGGCCAAAAATCTATGCAAATAAAGAAGCCAATGGTTCTCATGGGGAAACTAGACCTCATAAGGAGCAGATCTTTCACTACCACACTGAGGGGCATATTTTTGGAGGAGGGGATTCTAAGGGGATAACAGACAGTAGAACTACCCCGAGACCCTACCTACCTACAATTTTGGATAACCAGCCACAACACAACCACCATTATGAGATTGAGGACAATTTTGAAGAATATACCAGGGAATATGAATCATTGAGTGCAGGATTCAGAAGACAAGTCACACTAGACCTATATTGTGGGATCAAATTCATGGGTAAGCCCAAATAGTATCACCGGAACAACAATGGATTGGAGCGTAGGGCAGGAAAGATGGACATCCCATACTTTGATGGTTCTTCTAAGGTGATTGTGCAAGCTTGGGTACAAAATCTTGATACCTAATTACAACTTAACCCAATGAAAGAGATGGATTCCATCAAGTTTTCCACCATTTACTTGGAGGGAAAATCTTGTGACTGGTGATACCATGGGTTAACTACACTGGTCCATAATTAGATTACTACTTACATAGAGTTCACACATAGGATTATTGATAGGTTTGACCAGAGGGATCCATAACTACATTTTAGGGAACTCACTCAACTCAGGTAGACAGGGTCACCAGAGGTATATATAGAGTATTTTCATAGGATAACAGTTATGGTGCAGGATGTGTCTCAAGCGAGACTAATGATGTTCTTCACAGAGGGGTTGATGGAGACCTTAAGGGGTTGGGTCAAGGATTTTAAGCCTACCAACTTACATGATGCTATATGGAAGACTAGGGACTTGTAATCAACAACAAAGACTAAATTTACCCCTAGACTATTGAGATTCAACAAGAAGATCCTAGTGAAAATTATGCACCTACACTAGGATGGAGTCTTAGGCTATTTTTAGGTGGAAGTCTATTTTTAGATGATGAGGAAATTATATTTATAGATGATGTCTATTTATATATGGTGAGTTAATTCTATTTATAGATGTATGTCGACTATTATTATCCCTTAATAATAGTTGGACAATAAATATTAATCTATTCTCAATGATCACTTGGAAATAGTTAACTTAAGTGGAAAATCAGTTAGCTATAGGAAATTCGAGTTCAAAGGTTGATTGGTGGGACATGCAAGTCAAATTAGTTGTAACTGATTGATTCAAAGTTGTAACAGAGTTACATGTCTAGTTATGTGAGTTGTAAAGTAGTTTAACTTAGTCAAGCGAGTTAAGCTTAGTTGTACTAGTTGTAACTGAACTTACACTAGTGAGAGATCAGTGGATTAATTATTAATTAATTCACAATCAGTGGTATCACATGCAACTGAAGATTTATCATTGTTAACTACATGCATGTCAGATCTAGTGGAGACCCAGTTGAGATGAAGGTGAAAGGCACAGTTTGACTATCAATTGTGACATTAGTGAGTGCAATCATGCAACCACATACATAGTGGATGTTCCCATGAGGAATGCGCAGCCTAGGAAAGAGGGATTCATTCATTGCAAGGATTTCCATCAACAGGGATTGCACATAGGAGGCAGGCTGTCTGGAGGCAATAAATTGGCACATGCATTTTCCAATTTTTGTATGACAGTGTGAGACAATTGTATATTGTACTGAGAGATTATTTCATGATCCATGATATATACATAATATATTATAGTGGCATTTTTAGCTTTATGCTTTCCCGATAAAAACATCTGCGTATGTGTCATTGATCTTTCTTCTTGATATTGAAATTGGCAATCGTGTTTTAAATTCCACAAGAATTTTAGTAGAAGCGATTATGTATTTAACAGTTCCATATAATTGTTAGATAAGGAGAATCTAGGCAATACATAATTTGTATTGAAGTTTCTACATGGTATCAGATCACAGAAGATTGCAGAAGTTGAGTTTGTGATTGGATAGAATTCGAATTTGCAGAAATACTTTCTTGGCGCTACAACTGATTCAAGATCGAAATGGATTTCAATGGCTTGAGGTTAGAGTATGCACTCGAGGGAAGCTTGAACTACATTTATTGGAAGGACAGGATGGAGGCAGTACTCGAAGACAATGGCTTGAAGGAATTCATTGACAAGAATGTTCCTAAGCTAGATGTTGCAGACGCTACAAATCTTGATGCATGGAAAAATAAAGTGGAAAAGGCGAGGAGGATCTTGTTCGAGGGAGTACGAGACCACATTGTCTCAAACCTCCATGGGAAATCCACACCATATGCAATGTGGAAGGATTTAATGGATCTATTCCAAAACAGCAGCAACCATAGGAAATTGGCACTCAAAGATAAACTCAGGAAGATCAAGATGGATAAGGGTGACTCCATTCAAAAATATCTCATGAAGTTTGTCCAATGTCGAGATGAGATGGGGAGTGTGGGAATAATAGTCTCTGATGATGATTTGGTGAGCTTGGCTCTCCTAGGACTTCCCAAGAATTGGCACATTTATCAAGAATCTGTCAATGGAAGGGAAAAATTGCCATATTGGGAATGACTATGGTCATATCTAGCGCAGGAGGAGTTCAGGCAGAACACTAGAGATGGCTCTTCATCAAAAAATGACGATGAAGAGGATTTTTCTTTGGTTTCCAAGGAAAGGAAAGGGAAGGGGAATAAATTCCATTCAAAATCTGAGTCTAAAGGCAGGAAGCTGGATTTGTCCAAAGTGAAGTGTTTTTACTGTCACGAACATGGACATCTCGCTACTAACTGTCTGCAGAAGAAGAAGAACAAGAAGGTTGCTAGAGTTGCATCTAGTGAGGCCCTTGCCTCACAATTTGACCTTGACTTCTCCTTGATCGCATGCATGGCATCAAGTGCATTGGGATCAGTGTGGTATTTGGATAGTGGTGCTTCCTTCCACATGACGAGAGATAAGGAGCTTTTCAGTGACTTGGAGGAGAAAGATCTCAAAATGCACATAGAGATGGGAGACGATGGACGATACAGTGCAACTGGAATTGGTACCATTACCTTTAAGAGGGATTCAGGTAAACCATTTCAATTGAAAGATGTTATGCATGTTCTAGGTATGAAGAAAAACTTGGTCTCAATCGCAATGTTGGAGAACAGAGGCTATGACTTTGTTTTCAGCGATGGAAATGCTTTCCTGCGACATAAAAAAATGAGTCAAGTCAAGAAGATAGGGATTCGATTTAAGAATCGCTATAAGCTGGAGGTATATGGCTGCACTGCCATAATGGGAAAGGCATAAAAAGTGGTGAGCCAAGATGAGGGATAATTATGGCACAGGCAATTGGGCCATCTTCATCATGGAGCCTTGAAAATCATGCAGCAAATATCTATTGGACTTATAATGGGAACACTTTCTCAGTTAGATCAGTGCAAGTGTTGCACCATGGGGAAGTATGTAAATTCCACCTTTCATGAAAATGAGAATCGTCCTTCGGTGATCCTGGAGAGAGTTCACACAGATGTGTGTGGACCATTCTCAGTTGCTTCAATAGAATAACATAAGTATTATGTTATTTTTGTTGATGACCTTTCTCATAAATGTTGGATATTCTTCATGCAGAAGAAGGATCAAACATTCTCAAAGTTCTGTGAGTTTAAAGCATTGGTGGAGAAAGAGTTGGGGAAGCAAGTGAAGGCTCTAAGGAGTGATAATGGTGGAGAATCAATCTCTAACAAATTCAAATACTTCTGTAGCAAAGAAGGAATTCAAAGAGAACTCATAGTGCCTCATAACCCACAACAAAATGGGGTCACAGAGAGGAAGAAAAGAACGATCATGGGTGCAACACAAGAGATGTTGCATGATCAGGGCCTACCTATTCATTTGTGGGCAGAAGCATGCAACACTACAATTTATGTGCAAAATCATTGTCCTCATAGAGTACTTGGTAGGATTACACATGAAGAAGCTTTCACTGGTAAGAAACTGGATGTTTCTCATTTTAGTATTTTTGGCTCATTTGTTTATGTGCATGTGACCAAGAACGCCAGGAAGAAGTTGGAGCTGACTATTGAAGTTGGGATATTTGTGGGGTAAACAAAAACACCCCATAATTATCATGTGTATTTTCCTAACAATAAGATGACTGTTATGCGACGGGATATAAAATTCGATGAGGGGAAATCCATGTGGTTGTTGCTTGAGAGGGAGCTAGACTTGCATGTTGAGGAGGAACTGCTGGTTCCCAAAGATGAGTCCCAAAATGTGGATCAACCACATGAGGAGGTTCATGGAGTGGAGGAAGCCACTCATGCAGATCCATCCATCATAAATGGTAGAAAGCACACCGCGGAAGATGATAGATTGAGACTAGATGTTGCACAGAATGTAGGAGCCCCTACTTCACAGCACAGACAGAGACAGTCTCCTGATCGATTTATTGGACACATGGCTCTCATGAGAAAATGTATTGTGACTGGACCATCTTCCTTTCAGGAAGCAGTGCAGGATCTCACTTGGGTTGATGCAATGGTGGAGGGTAATCTTTTAATCATTGTTCTTTATGTTGATGATTTAATACTGACTGGTGATGAGCAACTGATACACTTATGCAAGGAGGACCTTGCAAAGGAGTTCGATATGAAGGATATGGGTCTCCTTCATTATTTCCTTGGATTGGAAATATGGGAGCAAGATGGTGAAATTTTTGTGTCTCAAGGAAAGTATGCAAGGGAGATACTGGGCAAGTTTTACATGGAGGGTTGTGAACCCATAGATACTCCTCCTCCAGGAAACTGGAAGAAAGAGGATGCTACTTTTGGAGAGGTAGTGGATGCCACTGTCTATCGATAGTTAGTGGATTCGTTAATGTATCTAGTGAACACGAGACCAAACATTTTCTATGCGGTTAACCATCTGAATCAAGCGATGGTTAAGCCTATCAATATCTTTTGGAAGGTAGGTAAGAATGTCCTGAGATACCTGAGGGGAACATCTGAGTATGGCTTATGGTACATAAAGATGGATGAAGTGAAGTTGCATGGCTTCACGGATGCAGATTGGGTGGGAAGAACAACAGACAGAAAGAGCACATCAGTGGGGATATTTAATATCAGATCTACAATTGTTTCTTGGTATAGAAGGAAGCAGAGATCCGTGGCACTCAGTTCATCGGAAGCATAATACATGGAAGCGAGTCAAGTTGCATGTGAGGCTATTTGGACGAGAAAGATCTTGGTTGGTTTGTTTGGTTCTCATTTAGATATGACAATGATTCATTGTGATAATTAGAGTTGCATTAAAATCTCGATTAATCTTGTGTTTCATGATAGATCTAAGCATATAGATATCTGATATCATCATATCACATATTGTGTGCAGTGGAAGATCATGTTGCTTCAGTACATTCCTATGGAAGATTAAGATGCAGACATTCTAACGAAGGCGTTCACCATGAGAAAATTCGAATACCATAGAGATAAGATCGGGGTGAAGGATAATCCCTTTCTTGTTGAGAGGGAGTGTTGAGATTCAACAAGAATGTCCTAGTTAAAATTATTCACCTGCACTAGGATGGAGCCTCAGGCAATTTTTAGGTGGAAGTCTATTTTTAGATGATAAGAAAATTCTCTTTATAGATGGTGAGAGAATTCTATTTATAGATGTATGTTGACTATTATTATCCCTTAATAATAGTTGGACAATAAATATTAATCTATTCTCAATGAGCACTTGGAAATAGTTAACTTAAGTGGAAAATCAATTTGCTATAGGAAATTTGAGTTCAAATATTGATTGGTGGGACATGCAATTCGAATTAGTTGTAACTGAGTGATTCGAAGTTGTAACAGAGTTATATGTGTAGTTATGTGAGTTGTAAAGTAGTTTAACTTAGTTAAGTGAGTTAAGCTTAGTTGTACTAGTTGTAACTGAACTTACACTAGTGAGAGATCAGTGAATTAATTATTAATTAATTCACAATCAATGGTCTCACATGAAATTGAAGATTTACCACTGTTAACTACATCCATGTCAGATCCAGTGGAGACCCAGTTGAGATGAAGGTGAAAGGGACAGTTTGACTATCAGCTGTGACATTAGTGAGTGCATTCATGCAACCACACACACAGTGGATGTGCCCATGAGGAATGCACAACCTAGGCAAGAGGGATTCATTCATTGCAGGGATTTCCATCAGCAGGGATTGCGCAGAGACATGTTGTATGGAGGCAGTAAATTGGCACATGCATTTGCCAATTTTTGTATGAAAGTATGAGATGATTGTATATTGTATTAAGAGCTCTTGGATTATATTTTTGTATGAGATTGTTTCATGATCCATGATATATACATAATATATGATAGTGGGTTTTTTAGCTTTATGCTTTCCCGGTAAAAATATATATGTTATGTGTGATTGATCTTTCTTCTTGATATTGCAATTGGTGATCATGTTTTAAATTCCACAAGAATTTTAGTAGAAGCGATTATGTATTTAACAGTGGCATATAATTGTTAGATCAGGAGAATATAGGCAATACATAATTTGTATTGAAATTTCTACATAGACCTCCTCTAAACTAAGGAGGAAGAGACTAATGACCCCCCATGAACCAAGGGGGGAGAGACCAAAGGTTGTTCGAGTGAGGAAGAGGTATAATGGATGAAACTACAAGAAGGGAATTGATAGGGAAACAACTATGATTTACACACAAAGATTCTTGGGATCCAACACACAAATGCATGGGTAAAGGAAAGGCTCACTACATTGAAGTGATTTCTGATGATGAGTAGGAGGAAGATTTCGGCGATATACATAATATGGAGGTAGATCCCACAAAAAATGTAGAGGAGGAGGATGCAGGTCATGACCTTACAACAGAAAATAAGGTAACGATAACATCAATCAGTGGGGTACTCAAATTCAACACCTTCATGATGAGAGGAGTGTTATAGGTGAAGAAAGTTTTAGTTCTCATTGATGGGGGTTCTTCACAAAATTTCATTGATTCAACCCTACTGCAAAGAATGCATATACTTACAGTTTAATTTGAAGGTTTTCGTGTGGAGGTAGCATGGGCACGCATTATGCCTTGTGACAAGTATATTCAAGGAATGAAGCTTACATTGGGTAGGCATGATTTGGCACAAGACTTCTATGTAATGTATCTTTCAGACAATAACATCATCCTTGGAGTTTAGTGTCTTAGTACATTAAGGCCAATCACTACCAACTACAAGACCATGGAAATGTCTTTCATGGTGGAAAATTGGAAAAAGGTGGTACTCAAGGGTATGACAGGAAAAACACCTAGAGTGGTGACAACAAAGTGCATGGAGGCCATCTTCAAGAGGGAGGACATTGTGTATGAAAAATAATGTAGAATACCATTTCAGGTGGATAAGAAAGGGGATACACATTACTCTCCAGAGATTCAAAGAATCATTGACAGGCACAACAAGGTCTTTGAACCCATTCCACTAGGAGCACCACCAGATAGGGGGTTTGAGCACATCATATAATTGGAAGAGAGAGTGAAACCTATCATCGCCACTCCTTATAGGCACCCAAATAAGTATAAGTATGAAATTGAGAAGGCTATTAAGTAATTGTTAGATATGGGACACATTAGGACAAGTTCCATTCCCTTTGCATCTTCAGTGGTGTTAGTAAAAAAAAAGGATGGGACCATGCGCATGTGCATTGATTAAAGGACATTGAATAAGAAGGTGATCAAGAACTGATACCCCATCCCTAGGATTGATGAGCTATTGGCTAATCTTCATGGGGTTGTATACTTCACGAATATTGACTTGCGCTCTGGCTATCATTAGATAAAAATGAGGGAGCAAGATGTACCCAAGACTACCTCCACATGTCACTATGGTCACTATCAGTTCTTAGTGATGCCCTTTGGACTAAATAATGAACCATCCACCTTACAATATTGCATGAATCATGTCTTTAAAAATCAATTAAGGAAGTTCCTCTTGGTCTTCTTTGATGACTTGTTGATCCACAACAAAACATGGGAGGAGCATCTCCAACATGTTGAACAGATTTTAGCCATCATGGAAAGACAATCTCTATATGCTAAAGAATCCAAATATGAATTTGGAATGACAGAGGTACTCTATTTGGGACACATCATTGGGGTGAAAGGAGTATAGGTACACCAAGAGAAGATACAAGCTATACTTGATTGGCTAACACCTAGGACACTCACTGAATTAAAAGGGTTTCTTGGCATCTGCTACTATTACAAGAGGTTTGTCAAAATTTTCTCTCAACGTTGCACACCTTTGACTAATTTTACCAAGAAGGGAACATTCAAGTGGATTCAAGAAGAATAGTTGACTTTTGACAATATTAAGAAGGTTATGAGCACTTTTTTGGTATTGTCTCTACCAGATCTCACACAACCCTTTAGAGTGGAGTGTGATGCCTTAGGGGAGGGCATTGGAGTAGTGCTTATGCATAATATGAACCCTATTGTCTGTGATAGCTGAAAACTAAGGGGTCTTGAGCTTCTCCATACCATCTGTTAGCATCAATTATTGATTCGAGCTCGTGGTGTAATGTGAGAAGAAGGGATTTAAAAACCCACCAAATTCTTCTTATCCATGGTCGCAACCATGAGCGCTCAAGCGCAGCTCGCAAATTCTTAGTTCAATTCAAATCAAACAAGTGGGCAAGGGATTGGTTTTCAACGGCAAGGATCTAGCATCAAGGCAAGATCAACGGTCATCGGGTGTTTGGGGACATCAAGTTTCCCAATATTTAGCGCAGTACAGAGGCCTAAGACCACGCACCATTTTTTCCATGTTTTAATCTGGGTCATCCGATCTCGGAGGGACAAGTGGTAGCTTGTGGGTGTTTTGGGGATCATGAGTTGGAGGACCAGGTCCTGCCTTGTATTTCAAAACCCCAAAATGAGAAAGGTTAAAGTCTCAGGGGGTTGGGCAAACGGTCCTACCACCAGGTCACGTCAAGCAGGTCGAGGAGTGGAGATAGCGCCCCTTTTTCCATCAAAGTCATCTCAGTCGTCCATCTGAAGGATGCATGGTGCACATCCTTGCTTTCACAAATTGGTCACCGGGAAAGCAGGGGAGTGATACATCATGTATCCTTGGTGCAAGAAGTCCCGAAAGGATCTGGGCCGTTGGATCGAGGAGCGATCTCAGTCGTTTGATCTAGTGGGGACACATGGTGCAAATCTGAGTTGTAGAGGGGGCCCTTTGGGAGAGTCTTAGTGAAAATGCCGAAGGGTCGTTCACTTTGAAGGATGTGTGGAAAAAGATCCAGGCTAGGTGGGGGTCCCGCATCATAGAAGATCTGGGTTGTCTGGCCTCGGGGATACATGGCATGCGATTAGGTTCAGTCATTGTTTTGGCTACCAGGACTTCGAAAGATAGGAGGTCACTCCTCCCTTGCATTTGGATTCGATGAAACATGATTTGTGAAAGAACCATGGGGTCTGGCCCACAGTCCTGGCTCTTGGTAACAAAGTCACAGTGCTGAAAGGAGGGAGGCTATTAAAGTTTATGTGCTCGTCGAAAGGCAGATCCAACCATCGAATTGTATAGGAGCCATTTTGCAACTTTGGGCACCGAGGAAATGAAAGGGAGAGCATCATGGATCCCCAGTGAAAATTTTCCTGACAGTGATTGGGGTCATTGATCAAGGATCAATCTGAGTCATCCATGCAGAGACACATGGTCACATCCCCAGGTCCCTGTGAGTGTGGATCTAAGAGAAAGGAGCTATCCCCAGGTGCATGGTCGTCCCCTATGCATGAGGTCCCAACCAACACCATGGAAGAGAGCAATTAATGGAGTTTGAGTAGGTTGGTAAAACCTTAGCTCAAGACATGAATGAAAGGTGTGGGGGTTCTAAAGAAATAAGCCCATGGTACCCCTGTGTGCAAGTCTCCCTACAAGAGCCATGCTGATCTGATGTTCCTATTAGTCAAGAAGAGATTGCACATGCTTACTTGAAATTTAATGGCTCAAAAACTCTCCCGTTGTCAATGGCGAGTTTCTCTGAGTATATATACTCAATTTTTATATTTTTGTAAAGGGGTGGATGGTAGATCATAGCTCCCGTAATGTAAAGTTTTAACGAACACTCTGATTTCTGGTTATGCATAGTCTTTGAGACTTCTTGTTTAATGACAGACAACTTTCCTACTCATTCTTATTTTCCTCTAATACTAAAAGAGTTCATGATTGATGGATTCACATGAATCATTGTGACTGTGTTATGATAAATGTTTTATGGTAACGTTGTTATGATTTCTTTTAGTGTTATTGTAATTTGAATACAAGAATTTCTTGTGTTTAACTTTTCTCTCTTTGGGTTGTTGGAAGCTTGATTCCTATAGAAGACCTTTGCAATTTCTCACCAAATTCTCCCTCCTACTCACCCTTACTAAAAATTATTGTCTGAAGTTAAATTAAGACCTCACCTTCTCGTGCACGCCAATCCAATTTTCTGAGTTAAAGCAATATTCTATTGGGTCTACGCCCATTCAACCACCCCCATTTATTTATTCGTGACATACAAAAACTGATGGGTATCAAGCTTACTCATGTTGCAATCCAGGAGTGACTTCTGGTGTAAACATTTCTGGCGCCATTGTCGGGAATGAAGTTGAATATTTTCCCTGGGTAGAATGACAATGAGCTTCTGATTCTGAACGTTCATCAGACATAAGAACCATTGAAGATTGCACTTTCACCTGGAGACTCCTCTGAGGTGATTCCACCTGGTAACTCCTCTGCTGCAGTGCCTCTGGCTACACCTGGTAGCCCTTGGGAGACACAAAGCTTAGTTCTGGTCTTTGATGGTGAACAAAGACTGGACACACTCATTTTTCATAGCATTCACCTAGAGAATCCACATTTAAAGACTCCACTGGAGGGGATTTTGTTGACAGAAAGAAGTCCATGTTGAAGGGAAATACCAGGTATCAGTTCATGGGGTTGTTGCATGAAGTCTTGTATTTCTTTATCATCTCATTCCTTTCTTTCCCTTTACTTATCGAGAATTTTTTCCTCTACTTTGCACATTCTGATGCCCTTGAGACTCCTCTTATTCACTCATCATTGGAAGAAGAAAGAATACCCTCTTCTTATGTTGTAGATACTGATCTTGTGCCTTCACCTCTGCCTATCCATGAATATGAGATCTGTATCACACCTCCTCCTGAAGTTGAGCACCCTTGTAGTCCAGAGGAGGTTGAGAATAATTCACAGTTTTCCCAGACCTTGTTACCCCCTGTTATTCCTGCTGAACCTCCCCACTCTCTTGTTGAATCCCATGATAAGCTCACTACTTTTCAAATTAAAATCAGAAATAAGTTGTTTAAACCCCTAAGGCTTCCATGTCACCTTAACACTTATGCTCATGATTCCTTTGAGTATATTCCTCGGTTTTCTAGGGAGGATCATGTTACAACTAAGATGCATTTAGAGGTCTTTAAGAACTTTATTGATTAGTTTGAGATTGTTCATGATGATTTTACTATGATGCTTTTCTCAAAGTCCCTAGCTAGAGGTGTTGCTATGTGGTTTAGATATCTGGAGGTTGGTTCTATTGGTTCCTGTACCGAGCTATACCATGATTTTTTAAACCGTTGGGGTGAGAAAAAGTCCCTTGATAAATATTGGTCTAAGTTTAATGCCTTGAAGAGAGGGGAAGATGAAGCCTTGGTTGTATTCAACAGGATAATTTACAGCGTTTATCATAACATGCCTATTTAAATCAGACCCACAAAGACTTTTTCTATGGTGTACTATATCATGGCTCATCATCTAGAGCTATTCCTCCTCCTGAGAGAGAGGAAATTCTCATCATTGATACATTTGTTTGAGGATGCTAAAGAGGTTGAAGAGAACTTTAGTGATAGCAGGTGGGTTCATAAGCAGGAAAATGTGCATATAAAAGAGGAAGAAGATTGTCAGTCTATTTCAGATTCTGAGCAAGGATATAGCAATTATGGATCAGATCTGGAAAAAGAAATAGGAAGTAGGCATGATTCACATCTAGAATCAGGTTCTTCATCATTTGCATATTTTTCTAGGGGTAGGAATGCATACCCTTCTAATGATCAGTTTTTAGATCATTTTGAGCATGAAGCAGTAGTTGACTGTATTAATAGTTGTATGCTCTTGACTAATCACATTCATTATGATCTAACTCCTGTTTCTCCTTTAGCTGATGATCATTTTTCTGGAGGAAAAGTTGCAACTGCAGATGATCAAGAGTTGTTTTCTGATGAGGGAGAAGGAAATTATTTTGTGAGAAGAGAGTGTTTTGCAAAGGAGCATCCTGGTCTTCTAAAGTAGCCATGATTCTTTCATATTTCCCATGATCTCGTGGCCATATACATGGAGGCATACATTTCAGATTTTCTAAAATGTTCCAATTGCATTGGTTTACCAATACTCACAGTTGAGTATTGTGTTATGAAAGATTTCCAGGACCACACTATAGAGCTTGTTTCTTTATTAATTAAGGAAAGGCCATGGGTGGAAATCAATTCTTCTAGGCTTGTAAGAAGCACAGAGAAGTATAAAGAGGAAGGGTTTAGTGGGAAACTCATCTCCTATCCAGAGCCTGGTTTTTAGCAGGTGTCACGTAGCATCATCTAGCCTGTATCTGTCCTCTTCCCACCTATGCACTCTAAAGACATCATGCCATAGGTGAACAACCATGAAGGATAGACGATGTTTTCTGACCAATTGAGCTCCCTTGGCATTAGATATTGTGATATATAGAGTTGTGCTTTCCAAAGGATTTGGAGCCTACAAATTTATTCCCCTTCTCAGCATCTTGGGGTATGGACATCATTCTCATCCTTGTCTTCAATTTTTTGTCATACCTCCCTAAGACTATGTGGAGCATATGCAGTAGAGAAAGGGATCGAATCACCAAGCAGTCTAGGTGGCTATGGTGGAAATTTTCTTTCACCTAGCCCATGTATATAGTTTTAGTAGCTTAGGCTCTATACATAAATAAGATCTTTTGAGAAGGTGTGTTTGTTTGTTTATTTTGTTTTTCTTTTCGAATTTATATTCTTCAGCAATGTTTTTGAGCTTGACTCCACATCCCAACATAAGGCACTGGAATTGCAAATGAGTTCTTAGAGAATCACATGGATGAATCTATCACCCATGGAGCCTAATGTTAGCATCAATTATTGATTCAAGCTCATGGTGTAATGCGAGAAGCAGGGATTTAAAAACCCACCAAATTCTTCTTATCCATGGTCGCAACCATGAGCACTGAAGCGCAACTTGCAAATTCTTATTTCAGTTCAAATCAAATGAGTGGGCAAGGGATCGGTTTTCAGTGGCTAGGATCTGGCATTAGGGCAAGATCAATGGTCATCAGGTGTTTGGAGCCATCACGTTTCCCGAGATTTAGCGCAGTATGGAGGCCTGAGACCACGCACCCTTTTTCCACATTTTAATCTGGGTCATCCGATCTTGGAGGGACACATGGCATCTTGTGGGCATTTCAGGGATCATGAGTTGGGAGGACCAGGTCCTTCCTTGTATTTCAAAACCCCAAAATGCGAAAGGTTAAAGTCCCTTGGGGGTTGGGAAAACAGTCCTAGCACCAGGTCACGTCAAGAAGGCCCAGGAGTGGAGGTAGCACCCCTTTTTTCATCAAATTCACCTCATTCATCCATATGAAGGATGCGTGGTGCACATCTGTGCTTTTGTAGATTGGTCATCAAAAAAGTAGGGGAGAGATACATCATGTATCCCCAGTCCAAGAAGTCATGAAAGGATATGGACCGTTGGATAGAGGAGAGATCTCAGTCGTCTGATCCAGCAGGGATACGTGGCGCAAATCTGAGTTGTAGAAGGGGCCCTTCGGGAGAGTCTAAGTGAAAATGTTGAAGAAATCAAGGTTGTTCACTTTGAAGAATGCGTGGAGAAAGATATAGGCTAGGTGGGGGTCCTGCATCAAAGAAGATCTAGGTCATCCAGCCTCGGGGCTACATGGCGAGTGATTAGGTTTGGTCGTTGTTTCAGCTACCGGCACTTCGAAAGATAGGAGGTCACTCCTCCCTTGCATTTGGATTCGACGAAACGTGATTTGTGAAAGCGCCATGGGGTATGGCCCATAGTCCTGGAGCCTGGTCACAAAGTCACAGGGCTGAAAGGAGGGAGGATATTTAATTTCATGTGCTCATTGAAAGGAAGATCCAACCATCAAATTGTGTAGGATCCATTTCTTAACTTTGGGCATCGGGGAAATGAAAGGCAGAGCGTCGTGGATCCCCAGTGAAAATTTTCCCGACAGTGATCAGGGTCGTCGATCAAGGATCAATCTGAGTCATCCATGTGGAGATGCATGGTCACATCCCTAGGTCCCTATGAGCATGGAGCCAAGAGAAAGGAGCTAGCCCCAAGTGCATGGTCGTCCCCTGTGCATGAGGTCACAACCACCGCCATGGAAGAGATCAATTAATGGAGTTTGAGTAGGTTGGTAAAACCTCAGCTCAAGCCATGAATGAACAACACGGGGGTTATAAAGAAATAAGCCCATGGTACCCTTGTGTGTAGGTATCCCTGCAAGAGCCATGCCGATATGATGTTCCTATTAGTCAAGAAGAGAATGCACACACTTACTTGAAATTTAATGGCTCAACAACTCTCTTGTTGTCAGTTGTGAGTTTCTTTGAGTATATATACTTAGTTTTTATATTTTTGTAAATGGGTGGATGGTAGAGCATAGCTCCCGTATTGTAAAGTTTTAATGAACACTTAGGTTTCTGGTTATGCATGGTCTTTGAGACTTCTTGTTTAATGACAGTCAACTTTCCTACTCGCTCTCATTTCCCTCTAATATTGAAAGAGTTCATGATTGACTGATTCACATGAATCATTGTGACTGTGTTATGATAAAAAAATTATGGTAACGTTGTTATGATTTCTTTTAGTGTTCTTGTAATTTGAATACAAGAAGTTCTTGTGTTTAAGTTTTCCCTCTTTGGGTTGTTGGAAGCTTGATGCCTATAGAAGACCTTTGTATTTTCTCACCAAATACTTCCTCCTACTCACCCTTAATAAAACTTACTATCTAAAGTTAAATTAAGACCTCACCTGCTCGTGCATGCCAGTCCAATTTTACAAGTTAAAGTGATATTATCTTGGGTCTGCACCCATTCGACCACCCCCATTTATTTATTCGTGACATACAAAAACTGATGGGTATCAGGCTTAATCCTGCCGCAATCCAGGAGTGACTTCTGGTGATAACACAATCTATGAAAAAGATATGTTAGCCATCATGCATGCACTGGCCAAGTTCATGAAATACTTGGCTGGGGAAAATTTTTTTGTGAGGACATATCACAATAGCCTCAAGTACTTTCTGGATCAAAAGGAATTAAATGAGAGGCAACATAAATGGGTTATCAATATCCAAGATTATGAATTTGGCATTGAGTTTGTTAAAGGGAAAAATAATGTGGTGGTTGATGCCTTATCCAGAAGACCATCAGTTTATGCTATGAATGACATTTCAGTTGACTGGAAGGCCCACCTTTTGGTGGAATACTCATAAAATAGGTTTGCATGTGAATTGATTGATGGCTAGGTACGCGATGAGAACTTCATAATTGTGGATGACATCATATATCATAAGGGTAGAATCTTATTGGTTACTGGTTCAACCTTTAAAAACAAAGTGCTACAAGAATTCCATGATTCACCAGTAGCAGGACATCAGGGGTTCATGAAGACATATAGGAAAATAAGGGAAATATTCAATTAGAAGGGCGTGAAAGAATATGTGATGTGCCACATCAAGGAATCTTCCACTTGTCAAGTGAACAAGGATGAACACACCCATCTAGCAAGATTACTGTGACCACTTCCCATTCCTCATCACAAATGGGAAAGCATTTCCATGGATTTCATCACAGGTTTTCCCAAGGCTTAGGGAAAGGATTTCATTTTTGTGGTGGTGGATAGGTTAACCAAGTTTGCTCACTTTTTCTCTATTGCCACAGATTACAGTGCAGCATAGGTTGTTGATTTGTTCTTTAGAGAGTTTTTTAGGTTTCATGGTTTACCCAAAAGCATTGTGAGTGACAGGGAAAGCAGTTTCATGAGAACCTTTTTGCAGGAGCTATTCAGGTTGGTAGGTACAGCCTTAACCCCCAGTACTAGCTATCATACTCAAACTGATGGCCAAACAGAGATAGTAAATAAGTGGGTTGAAGGATACCTTCAGAATTATGTGTCGGGGAAGCATAAGGCATGGTTTATGTGGCTTCGTTTGGGGGAATATTGTTACAACACCACCCATCACATGTCTATTGGTATGTCATCGTTCAAAGCCTTATGAAGTTATGATCCCCTCTCCTTTGTGGAGATTATATTTGGTGACAACAGAGCTCCCATAGTTCAGGATTGGATTCAAAAAAGTCAGGATATACTTAGAGAACTTAAATACCACCTACAAAGGGCACATAATCAATAAAAGGTATAGGCATAGAAGCCCATGGTGGAATGCACATTTGAGGTTGATGATTTGGTTTAATTGAGGCCTCAACCATACATACAGGCATCCATTAAGAGGAGTGGTGTAGAAAATATCCAACCTCACTTCTTTGGACCATATAGAGTAAATAGAAAGGTAAGGGTTATGTCATATGATCTTGATCTACCACAGGGTAGAAAAATACACAATGTCTTTCATGTGTCACGCTTAAAGAGAGCCATAGGTAAACACATACTTCCTATTGAGGAACTGCCACCCTTGGATGAAGAGGGGAAATTGATACTGATTCCAGAACAAATATTAGAAGTAAGGGAGAAGAGGTTAAGGAAGAGGAGAATCAAGGAATACTTGGTCAAGTGGAATAGTTTACCCATAGAGGATGCCACTTGGGAAGGTGAATAGGTTCTTTAGGAGATAGGTTTAGAATTTCTTGTGGGAAAGCAATTTCTAGCAGGGGAGACTGTAATGTCCCCCACTTCTTGATGAAGAGGTTATGAGAGACTCAATAGTCTATATGTCCCCACTATATTATTGTCTCATGCATCAAGGGGACAAACACAACCAAAATCCATTACCTAAGCACAATGTTATAATATTGAGTTGATTTTGGGGGAAAAAAGGTAAACTGAAGGAAAGAAAAGAGCATGTGTGGAAAATATAGGAGTTAACCCTAGGGGTTAGCTAACTCAAAATATAAATAGATCTATAGTATAAAATAAAGGAAGGGTGCACTTCTCACTCATTCTGGATTATTATTACATTTTACATTTGGACTCTTGAGCACAAAGTAGTTTTGAGGGTTTTGAGATTACAAACCCTATAGATCAACTCAGTGATGAAATATCCCACCTATATTGATCCAAGATTGGTCCCAAGGATGAAATACTCCTCCCACACCATTCTATAGTAGTTATAGGTACCATCTATTAGCCAAGGAAGGAGTAGTGCGTAGCCTAGGGGGTTTCCAGTAAGGGGGGCGCAACATCTAAAGAACAAGAGTTTGATCTGGGAAATAAAGGAGGATTTTGGGCATATAGACTTATGGGTTTTCTCTGTAAGGTATAGGCCATCATTTACATCCTATTTTCGGAGAGGTTTACTTTCCATATGATTTGTTAAATATTGGCATGAGTTGGAGAGAAGGAGGGTGCACTGTAGAATAAGGTTTCATCCATTGGAGGGTCATTTCTTCATTATTTAGCTGGAGACTTCACCAAGGGGTTTGTATTGACCCAATATACTCTTCCATATAGTTTCATATCATTTGAAGGTTCCTAGCAGTGATGCTGAAATATTGGTCTCTTCTGTCATCTAGGGAAGGTGCAACTCAGTTTGATGTTTTAGCTATAGGAGGAGCAAATCTCTATCATTAAACCTGAGACTTTAGGAGGGGGTTTGGCTTGCCCCGATATACTATTCCATCCATTTTTAGAGTATTTGGAGGCCTCTAAAATCATGTATGAAATATTGAGTATATTTAGCCATCTAGGGAGGGTGCAACTCAGCGAGGGGTGTTTGGATCTGATCCCTGGAAGGAAAGAAATCAATATTGTGCTTGGCATCAACTTATTATATTTCCTTTGGAGGATTATATATTCAATTTTGAGCATTTTTTAGAAGGTATTATTCCATTTATATATTCTTATTGGTATTCTTCCAGATCTGCAGTTATGTTGTATCAATATCTCTATATTATCTAAATAAAGGTCAGATCTGAGCTATTTGGTTCCATATTGGTGTTTCTTGTTGTATATTGTATTTTTCTTCTATTATATCTTCAGATCCATGTCTACATGTTTTGATCTCATAAACACAAACCCTAGTGCACAACTTCATGAGTAAACCTACACTCACACAACTAAACAAACAATAAATAGTGAACAGTTAGTGTTTCCAACAAAAAAATGGCTTGGGAACATTACATATGGTGCCAAATAGAGGTGTAACAAGGACTCAAGTGGTAAGGAGGAAAAAAAATGTTGAGGTGACTATAACCCAAGCTCCAAATCCTTGGCCTTTAAAGTGATTTGAATTATATATGAACAATAACGATTGGCTATCAACACAGGATCTATGATGACTATCATGGGAAAGGTTTGAGGCTAGAAATAATGAAGGAGACTGAATTGTTGGCATGAAGGGCCCCATTCCATCAAAATAAGTGTCCACCCCTTGCATTAAATCAAATCAGAAGAACAAGAGATATAGGGTTAAGGAAGAATATTATTATAAAAGAAAAAAAATCATGTATTAAAAAAAAAAAACTCTAATGAGACCTATTTGTTGGAGATATTACACTCTCACCTAATAACGTTTTCATAACTTTGTTAGTCATTGTGAGGGTCTCCTATTTTATAGAAATTTTACTAAAATATAGGGCACCTCCTAAAAAATAGGGGTGCTTCTCCTCTTTAGTTGAGACTCAACTTGACTTCATTTACACTAGTGGAGAACAACTCATGCATGCAATTCACCTCCACATGTGTGACTTAGTTAACTAATGATTGTGTTGGTAGTTGAATTAGACTAGATGGCAGATAACTCTGGTTTCTTCTAGTGAGTGCTCATATCACTCTAGATCACTACTATGGTGCTTTAGATCACTCTATATCCTATATATAGCACATCCACTTAGCCATGCAATTATCTATGGCACATTCATGTATCCATTGGGCTATATATTGGGTGTATTATGCATTCTACTATTCATGTAGTGTTAATACAATTCTATTATTTATCTCATTCTTGTTTTTCTTTCTCTCTCTAGTTCTTTTTACAAGCTTTGTGTGAATTTTATCTAGTTAGGTTCTTTGTGAAAGGTTTCATGGTTTCACCTAAACTTCACATGGTATTAGATATTGTGAAGTGAAACACTTATTTCCTTCACATGGTATCAAAGAACTTTCTTCATCCAAATAAAGGAAGAAAAATTGATTCCTTTTGTATATTTTTTCAAAGGAAAAAAGGGGGAGGCTCACTTTCGATTGAATTATGAAACTGTCTAAGAAGAATTTTTATAAAAAAAATTGGTATTTGAATTCCTCTCATAAAAAAACCCATTTAAAAAAAAAGAGTTCAAAACAAAGTCCAGGAAGTGGAGTTATCGACATTTTAAATTCAACAAATTTTCAGGGTTTTTCTAGAAAAAACCGTGTAATTTGCAGGTTTCACTAATTTCACATTGTATTAAAGCCCATATATTTCTAGGAGCAAGGAGAATAAGAACTCATTTATAGGCACAAAATATTGCAGTATTCATAAAGAATGGAATTATTTCCATTAGCACTTCTTACGCCGCACAATTATTTCGAGTGAAAGCCAAATTATCTATGTCTTCTTAGATGTAGAGCCTTGTATTGAATAACCATGGAAACAAAAATAGATCCTGATATTACTGATGAAAAAAATGATTTTATCAATATATAAGATATGGATTTTAGACTTATCTGCATGCATGTTTCTCCTGAAATTTAATATCATGTAGAGGACTTATCACTCTCATCTCCAGATGAAGTATGGACCAAATTGGAGGTTTTATTCAGGATAAAGGATGATTGTGAATAATGCATGTAGGAGATTGAGAATAAAAATCCAACAGAAAATCCGCCATAAGAATAAGCATATTAGGAGCCACATGGAGAGACTCCCATGCATGCATCTCAAGAGCCACATGTGGAAACTTATGAAAATCAGATTGCAAATATGATTTCCTAATCAGATTCAAAATATCTTGATCATGTAGATGATAAGCCACATCAACGACCCATGTGGGCATAGTCCATCCTATTAATAGTGAATTATATTGTGGGTGATCCTTCCAATCCTAGAAGGATGAGATTCCAATTTGAGTGAGATCAACATGTGCTCACAACCATACAACTAGTAATTCCCATGAATTTCTACATGGTTATGGAATCCGACCCTCCAACCTATGTAGAGGATGAAGGGAATCCCTATTGGAAAATTTCCATGAATAAAGGGGATTTCGATTTTTTTCTTTCCAATAAGATAAAGTGGATATATATAAAAATTGTTTTGGTGAATATACTTCATCAAATCTGTACATACATCAACATCTTCAACAAAATATTCATCGAGCATAAACTTGCATAGTTGTGAGGTCTCTTTGGATTAAAGGACACAATTTCTTAGCATTTGTATTTCTTTCTTGTTCATTTTTTATGCATTGTACTNCTTCTTTCCTCTTTCCTCATTTTTCATTTTTCATTCATTATATACATTGTAAAATGGGTACCTAACATGGCCTTGTTGTTGGGACCCATTATTTATTTACAACCTAGTAGTGTTTAGGGGGGCTATTGGAGATATTACATACTCACTTAGTAATTATTTTTCCTACGTTTTCTTGTCTAATGTTGAGATAGATGAGAATATTATCTCTTGTTGAACATTTCCTATTTTTAAGGGAATCTCCTAAAAATAGGGCACCTCCTGAAAAATAGGGGTGCTTCTCCTCTTCATTTTGACATTAGTTAGGATTTCAATTATACTACTGGAGGACAATTCATTCATGACAACCTCAATATTTTTACCACTAGTTGTTTTCTTCTCACTAAGTGGGTGCATATATCATGCACAAGGCTAGGAGGGATCATATCATGTGCATGCATTATTTTCTCTCTCCTCCATAGGTGTGACTCAGTTAACTGATGATTTCATTGATAGTTGACTTAGACTAGGTAGCAGATAACTCTGGTTTCTATCAGTCAGTGTCTACATCACTCTAGATCACTACTATGGAACATTCACTTAGCCATGCAACTATCTATGACACATTCACTTATCCATGTCGAGCTATCTATGACACATTCACTTATCCATTTGGCCAGGTATGGATTTAGATATTATTCCTTCCAATAAGAGAAAGTGGATATATACGGAAATCTCATTGGTGCAACTCCTTCATGAGATCCATATAAAAATCTATATCTTCAAAAATATCTTCACCGAGTATAAACTTGCATGTTTATGAGGTCTACTTGGAATGAAAGACACATTTTCTTAGAAACTATATTTCTTTCCTTCTTCATTTTTGATGCAGTGTAAT
>ML795864.1:327163-393014 GCA_009831015.1 Picea engelmannii
CATGAGGTTTTCCATCTTTCCTATTTTCCAGTTTTCATTAGTTATATGCAATGTAATATGCTTACCCAACATGGCCTTGTTTCCAAGACCCATTCTTCATTTACACCCTAGTAGTGTTTAGTGGGGTTGTTGGAGATATAACACACTCACCTATTAACTTTTTTCTTATTTTTCTAGTCACCGTGAGAGTCTCCTATTTTCTAGGGATTTTCTCAAAAAATAGGGCACCTCCTAAAAAATAGTGGTGCTTCTACTCTTCAATTGAGACTCATTTAGACTATTGGAGGACAACTCATGTGTAATGTCCCCATTTTTGGATTCCCTTGCTTTGCAGTTAGAGGAAACCCTATGGGTTTATGTTAGCTTTACCAGAGGCATAAATTGAGGTTAACAGTGGGATTGGGTGAGTTGGAGGAGTTATATGAGGCCCAACCTAGTCCATTTACCATACTTCATCATCGATATCACTTCTTCATAGTTCATTCTTGGTTCCATGGCATTCCAGTGATTCCCATAAATTAAGAGTATTATTGAGTATAAATTAATTAAATGCACTCAAGGCGTTATTTGGGTCATGTTATTGGAGAGGACACCTCAGTGTAATATCTTGTTAGAACCAACACAACAAGATCTAAATGTTGGGATGATGAGAAAGGTACTTATATCATCCATGAATGTCTTAAAATCCAATTAATCACTTTATGGCATTAAAAATGGGTTAAAAAGGGTTATAAAGTGATTTTAATATTTAATTAAAAGGGGAAATAAGGGTCATGTGCATTTGGTCAAAAAGGAAGGATCTAGAAGGGGTCAGAGAAGTATAAAGGAAGGGTAAAAAATTACCTCCCTCATTATGTTTTAGATTGATCTCTTTTGGAGTGCTCTTGGGAGCCAATATTTTCAATAGGGTTCTGGAAAAATCATTCCATTTTTAGTTTCATTTTGGTGGTGCAATATCCACCCTAGCTAGACGAAGAGGGGGAACCATTTGGGATTTCCATTGGAGATTCATCTTGTGGTTTGTTTTCAGTTGTGGAGGTGTAAATACTTTTTAATTAGGCTCGTGGGACTTCTGGAGGTGATCATGACATCTTCCAGGTTTTTGGTTTGAGAATTGTGTATTTTCATTGTTGTATCGCAATGGTCATAACAATCATTATATTGTTGTGTTCAGATATTCATTCATAATAAAATACTCCATGATTATCTTCTATTCCATTTGTATCTATTTTTTCTACAATATGTTTGATGAAAGTTCTTTTAGTAGAATGAATGAAAAGTATTAACCAAGAACAACATAATTGCATAAAATATATTAATTTCCTAGAACAACCTAGCTGGGGATATTATAGTGGTATTGGAGTTGGATATATTGTCATATTGAAGGGAAAATAGTGAGTTTATTTTTGTTGTGAGATCCAAGTTACTTTGGAGGAGGTCAAATTGTTTGTAGAAGGGAGTTTTTCTACTTGCAGGGGATCATTCTTTTGATTGGAGGCCAGATCTCCCATAAGGGAAACATATTTCTTGGGTATGACTGAGTTTCATTTGTGTAGCTCGAGTTTTCTATTGTTGGGGAAGAATTACATTAATAGAGTCGAGATCAATGAGTGTTGGGCCGAGTCAGTTTCCTAGGGGTGAGTTTAGGGATGTGAGGCCAAGCTTATTTTTCAGGATCAATATTCTTTGTAGTTGGGAATTTATTTATTTTTAGGAAGACCGAATTTTTAAAAAAGGGGAAGAGTTACATTGTTTGGTTTATTGTCTCTTGTGGTTAGGCCTATTTCTGAGACAAGGAGGTCATATTTACCTTGGATCTAATATTTAATGTGCTAGGACAAAATATCTTGAACATACAGGGATGAAATTTATGTGTGAGGGTGAAGTTATCTGTTAGGAGACCGAGTTTGTAGGTGTGGATGAATTTCTAGTGGAAGAGACTAAGATCTACATGTAGGGGTCGAGTTCTACTATAGTGGGTGCATTTATTTAGTGGCCAAATCATATTTATTCTTGAGGATGTCGTATATTCTTTTGGGAGAGGTTGTATTGTTAGAATATTGGATGTGCTCATTTAACCATAGACAATATAGCAATATTTTCACCCAACCATAGGAATGAATGCCACCCCCGATCACCTTGACCTTGACAGAGAAAAGAATTTCTGGCAACAAACCAATATCCAACCAGGGCTAATGCACCAAGAAAAGATAACCAAAACTAATCAGAGAGTCCAACCCAAAAAAACTGAAAATGCAGATTGCAAAATTGTCGGCAACAACTGCTCCTAAGACTTGCGCACAAACTAGCCTTCTGCAGTGCACACAAGTGTACTTCTGCAATTCTGAGAATTCTGGATAAAATGAAGACTGACCTCCTATATTTATATTGCTTATGCCAGACTGCCTGGGCTGACCTCTCATTCTGGGTGCTAATTACTTAGTATATAATATTTCCTTTGGCTGACTTCTCTTCTAGGGTTATATCCAAATATTTTCTTGCTTTCGAAATATTCTAATCTTGTTAGTGGTCACAAATGGAGGTTAATACCTCTCGTAGCTACCATAATATCTTCATTCCCTCTTATATAGGGAGGTATAATAGATAATGGTCTTGAGAAAAAACAAACCATTCAACCGATAACATCATTATAGACACACATTCTAATTAAATCACGAGCATTGTCATCATTATCCAACTGGATAATCTCCATGACAACTATTACAATGTCAACTGATAGAACACGACTATGTCTATCCATAGTAGTACAAAACTACTCAATATGTGACACATAGTCACAACCAGTGGAACATATCCACCACAATAGCATACCTCTATTGTCTAGAGACATACAATCTCCATAGAAATATTATCATCTGATATCAAACTGCATAGAAACAATATCATGATATAATTGAGCCATCTCGGCCATTCTTCCACCCACATCTATGATATATGGAAGAGAATATTCCCTCAGAGAGTAAAACATCAATGATGGGCTATATGGACTATTCTTCTCAAGAATGGAAGAATAATTGTCCTGATTTTTGAGCCTGGGCCATTCCTCTGACACTTAAACAAAGTTCAACCTGGAGAGAATGAGTCTGCCCTAGGGAATGATTGTCCCTGATTTTTGAACCTATACCATTGACCTATCCGGGCCATTCCTCCAGCACTAAACAAAGTGAAATCTGGAGGGAATGAATCTTCCCTACGGAAAGACTGTCCAGACCATTTCCTAAGGAAATGACTGTCCTGCACCAACCTCCAAAATGGATGATTCTTTGAAACTTCTCACAACTGTGAGCTTCGAAAGAATGATTATCTAGCGAGGTGGACCAATATTCTTTACCACTACTGAGAGTGACCATCAAGAAGAAATATTTTCCTAGACCATTACCTCACACTGACCACAAGGGTAATCATTTTCTATGGTACATCAGAAATCCATCGAACCATTTTCATTACGAAAATGACCGTTCGATCTGGACCATTTTCCGAAATGGAAAATGTTTGTCCGTCAAAAATCTCAAACCACTTTTTGAACTGGAAAGGAACTGCCCATCCTAGACCATTTTTCAAAGTTGAAAAATGACTGTCCATAAATCAATGATATGTCAGTGCTCCCTCCCAACTTAGAGAGCCATATCTTCCCTTTCAACTAAGGGATTTATTTCCACGATCCCCAATTTGTCTTATAAGTATGAAAACTTTATTCTGGACAGAGGCTTTGTCAAGATATTTGTTGTCTGCTCATCTGAGGGGATATACTAGAGCTTCACTTCTCCTTCCTGAACTTTATCTCGAATAAAGTAGTATTTGATATCAATGTGTTTCGACCGTTCATGAAACACTGGGTGTTTAGATAGCCTTATAAAACTCTGATTGTCACAGTGTATTATGGTTGAATCTGAAACCTGATCAAATAATCTAGAAAACATCTTTCTCAGCCATAATTCTTATGTACATGCCTCACATACTACGATATATTCTGCTTCTATTGTGCTGAGTGTGACGGACTTTTGTTTCTTGTTGCCCCAAAATATCATATTGGAGCCCAAGATGAAACACATCCCTGAAGTACTCCTTCTGTCTTCTGAACTTCCTGCCCAATCTGAATCTATGAATCCATGGAGTTGTATATCATTGGATGCGGTATATCTTAAACCATAGTTTAGTGTCCCATGAATATATCTTAGAACATGATTTGCAGCTATCCAATGCTCATGTCTGGGTTCCACCTGGAACTGGCTTAGTGTGTTTACGAAAAAGAAAATGTATGGTCGAGTATTTACTAAATACATCAATGACTCAATCAATTGTTGATATAGGGATGGGTCTACTGGATCATAATTTGAGTCTCTTACTTTTCTTATATCTGTGATCATGGGATTTTCCATGGATTTTCAATCCATCATTCCAAACTTCTGAAGAATATTTACTGCATACTTTCCCTGTCCAAGGAATACTTCACCACACTTCTTACATACTTATATTCCCAAGTAATAATGCATGAGAACAATATCTTTCATATCAAACTTAGAAGCTAGTTCCTTTCTACACTAGATGATGAGAGACTATTCACCTGTTAAGAATAGATCGTCAACATATAGCAGTAGAATCATAGGTGCATTGTTCACGACTTTGTAGTAAATATTTGGATCTGCATGACTCTTGGAGAAACCAAGTCTCATTAGGTAGTTGTCTATTCTAGCATACCAAGCTCTTGGAGATTGCTTGAGTCCATATAAATCTTTCTTTAGTCTTCAAACATGAGTGTCTCTAGAATGTACTTAAAATAATTGAGGTTGTTCAATGTATACTTCTTCTTCAATTGCTCCATTGAGGAAAGTTTTTTTTACATCCATTTGATGTAAACTCCAACCCATGGAAGAAACAAGAGACATAATGGCTCTAATAGAAGTATATCTAGAAACATGAGAAAATGTCTCATCGTAGTCTTCTCCCTCCTTCTGGGAGAACCCTCTAGCTATGAACCTTGATTTATATTTGTCCAAGCTTCCGTTTGTTGCATGTTTGATCTTATAGACCCATTTTGAAGTTACTACTGATTTTTCTTTAGGTCTAGGCATAATTTCCCATACATCATTTTTCATGATGGACTGGTGTTCTTCTGTCATGGCTTCTTTCCATTGTTTCTTCTGAGATGTCTCTTCAAACATGGTGCGTTCTTCATCTAGAAGCTTTGTCATACATGCTGCATAGTTGGAGAATCTCTTGGGCTTCTTGATTTTTCTAAAGGTCCCACTTGGGGCTTTGAGTATTTTTTCTTCTTGTAGGGTAGCTTCAAGCCAAGATGGTTGTTTCTTGGTTTTGGGTATAGTTTCTAAATCAATAGTCTCACATGGTTGCATCGGATGATCGAGTTGTTATGTTTCTGTTGTAGGAAAATCTCCCTGCGGACAGGTAGATGACCTCTAAGAGCTTGACCTTAACTCTAGACAGAAAATTCTTAACATGGACACTGACTTCCTTTCAAATCTATCTAAACTAATGCATGAGAAGGAAGGATAACGGCAGTACCTTTTATCGATGTTTGTCCCTGCATGCTCCTAGTTGTGCTTCGATCCTTTGCTCCTCGCTGGATCCTGTGGACAAAACAAGATACAACCGCTTCCTACTCTATTGACATTAGCTTGAAAACAGATCTATCAATTAATGATAAGTTCACGTGACATTATACAAAAACTAGAAAGAAACAGGCCAAGTGTGTCATATAGATGAGAATAATGACAACAATACTTACAATTGTAGATGCGAGTGCGACAGCTTCATCGAGTCCTCTTCGTCCAACCCTTGCCTGAAAGATCCACAACCTGGATAACATCAAATTTATTGATCACTCTCCTTTGGCTGACTGTGTGTTCTCTTCAAGATCATAAGTTTCATACCAGCAGTTCTTCCCCCCTCCCACCATCATAGAGCTTGCTTATATAGCCTTGGAGAGGCTTCAACCACTTGAGATATCCTTGGGGAAGTTGAGGATTTTCCTCCTTCAGTTGAGGATCTGCCCTAAGATCATGGCTGGACTAGGGATTCGAATCCAATTGTCTTCCAAGAATGAAAAGATGCTTCCCCCATTCATCTCAACAGCTTAACAACCGCCCAGAATAGGTAGCGCTCCCTCAAAAGGGCCATCAGAGCGTTGTAGCACTCCCTAGTAGGCTTTAGGGGGGTGCCAGCGCTCTCAAAATCTATAATGCTCCCTCAAAAGGGCTAGGGGAGCATTATAACGCTCCCTGACAGTGTAAGGGAGAGCGTCGACGCTCCAAGAAGAGGTATAGGGGAGCGCTCTCCTCCAAAACTCAGTTTTTTGGGTGCTTTCAGATGGAAAAAGGTTTGCAAGCCTACTGACTCATTTCTCCTCTTCCAAATCAAATGTTTGAGGTGTTTTAAGTGTCTCCTTAGTGTCGTCATTGAAGCAGTATGACTGAACAGTGTTTGCAACACTCATGGACAACTTGCGACACTTGAAAAAGATGTAAGGAAAATGCGACACTTGCGACAATTGAGAGGAACATGCGACACTTATCCAGTTGAGTAAATTTGACGTGTAACAGTTTCTTCATTCTGACTTTCTGGAAGGCATGTGATTTCTTCAATAGGCTCTTCATACTCTTCTTCTTCTATAGTTTCTTCTATGGATTTCTTGAAATCTATCTTTTCATTGAAGGTTACGTCTCTACTAACTTAAATCTTATGTTGTTCCAATATATAGATTCTATAGGACTTGGATGATTCATTTTATCCCATGAATATGCCTTCTTTCCTGAGGGTTCTAATTTATTCCTTTTATCCTTGGGAATGTGAAAGTAAACATGGCATCCAAATATTCTTAAGTGTTCCACACTAGGTGTTTTTTTGGAGAAGGATTCTTCTGGAGTCATATCCTTCAATATGCAGTCATGACTTCTATTCTAAACATATATTGTTGTCATGGCTGCTTCTCCCCATAGATACATAGATAAACCTTGATCGTTCAATAGTTCCTTCATGGTTTCTTCAATAGATATGTGCTTCCTTTCTACTACACCATTTTGTTGAGGATTATGAGGAACAATTAGCTGCCTCCTAATCCCTGCCAATTTGCAAAAGACAACAAATTCCTTGGATGTATATTCTCCTCCATTATTTGTTCTCAAGTTCTTGATTTTCTTGTTTGTGAGGTTCTCTATATCTACTTTGAATTCTTGAAACTTGTTGAATACTTCGACGTTTGTCTTCAAGAGATATAACCAAGTCTTTCTCGAGTAATCATTTATGAAGATTACATAGTAAAGAGAACCTCCTAGAGATTTGACTGGAATCAGACCACAAACATATGAATGTATTAGATCTAGAATTTCCTTAGATATATTATTGTTGCTTGAGAATGGTTTCTTAACATTCTTACCAAGAGCACATCCTTTGCAAATTCCTTCATGTGTAGACTGTAGTTCTGGTATTCCTTCAACCATCTTTTTGAGAAAGGGTAATGGTTGATAGTTGATATGAGGATACCTTCTATGCCAAATTTCATTGGGATTGAATTCATCATGTACAAGGGCTTCATCATTTTTTTCTAGTAGTTTGTATAGTCTTCCTTCACGGGTTCCAATAACTCTAGAATTCTCTATGCTGGAGTCTCTAGGCCAAGATAATACTTTTCCATCTACAAAGGATATTATGTTTCCTTTGTCTTATAGGAAAGATATGGATACAAGATTCTTTTCTAAACCAGATTCATATAAGACATTTCTCAAATGAACATTGTTACATGTTTTCAATTTGACGGAGGCTTGACCAATTCCTTCGACTGGGTAAGTGTTTTTGTCTCCAAGATCTACCTTGTATGATGTCTTCTTTTCATTTAGATTGGAGATTCTGGCTTGATCTCCTATCATATGCCTGGAAGATCCACTATCAATTATCCACATGTCATCTTCAAACAGTCCTGTGAGTGTTGAGTAGTGTAGATGATTTGTCTTTTCATTCATGACTTCTGTTGACTGATAACTAGTCAAGCTTTGACCCAAAATTTCAACCTTGACGTTTCTTCCTTCTGAGAGTGCCAAGAGGTGCACTGGTCTAAGGTGTACTTGAATATATTCTCCTTGAGTAAGGTGTTCTATCATAAGGTGCTAGACAAGGTTTTTAGGGTTTCTGCAACTGCACCTGCTTGTAACCCTAGCGACAGTGCTTTAGTAACTGCACCTGCTAGAAACCCTAGCGACAGTTCTTCAACGATCTTAGTAACCTTATGGCTTAGCTCCCTTCCAGTGGTTATACTAAATGAAAGAGGTGTGGGTCCATAACCTGTTAGAATATTGGATGTGATCGTTTAACCATAGAAAATATAGCAATATTGTCACCAAACCATAGGCACAAATGCCACCCCGAGCACCTTGACCTTGATAGAGAGAATACTTTATGGCAAAAAATCAATAGCCAACCAAGGCTAATGCACCAAGAAAAGATAACCAAAATTGACCAGAGATTCCAACCCAGAAAAAATGAAAATGAAGATTGCAGAATTGTCGGTAGCAGCTGCTCCCAAGACTTGCGCACAAACTGGCCTTCTGCAGTGTGCACAAGTGTACTTCTGCAATTCTGAGAATTCTGGCTAAAATGAAGACTGGCCTCCTATATTTATACTGCTTATGCCAGACTTCCTAGGCCGAGTTCTCATTCTCGGTGCTAATTACTTAGTATATAATATTTCCTTTAGTCGACTTCTCTTCTAGGGTTATATCCAAATATTTTCTTGCTTCCAGAATATTCTAATCTTGTCAGAGGTCACAAATGGAGGTTAATACCTCCCGAAGCTACCATAATATCAACACATACCTTGCGGTCAGGGGATTATTTATTATTGGAAGGGAGGTCATTATCTCTGCCACAAGTCCTGAATAATACAATATAGCAGATGGTATTTGTTGGGTTTCTCATGATATTTAATAAGATTGTAATCTTTGCAATAAAAATACAAGGGACACATTTACAATTTGGTGCCAAATTTTAGTGGATCTGCTTGTTGTTATATCTCTACAAGGGGAATGTGAATTATTTGACAGAACTCTTGAGTTAGATTTCCGCTCCAAATTGCTACTACAAGTCAAAATTAGTTGTTATATCAAACTATGTATGTTGAGGTATTTCTCCTATTTGAGGTAGAGTAATACAGTAATAATGTTGACATTTTCAATAAGTGTATTTACTATTTATATTAAATCACAATAAATTCTAATTGGTTCTAAGTCTATTTGGATTTGTTTGCAAACTATTGTCAAAAATTTTGAACCAAACTAATAATGAATAGTAGTATGGGTTGGTTACTAAGTGTTTGAAAAAAGACTTGCAATCTAAAATAAGATACAACCAACAAAGTAAGGGTTTATTAAGTATTTGATGAAATCCCAAATCCAAAAAACTACCAAATTACTACAACTTTGTAACAATAATGATGGAATGGCTTAAGAAGATAAATACGGAGTGCTTGGATAAAATTTCACATCAAATTCAACAAACCAATAGGGAGCTAGAAACACTTAAATGCATGCCTTACTACTAGGAGTATCTAGCATTGGGTGAGGATATTTGCACATATATATCCTCTCAAGGCTATTAGACCATCAAGTATGGCATATGGCCCAAGGATTTGGATGGGGATTCCTTTAAAAGAATAAGGCATAAATTGAAGAGAGATAAGCATGAAGGAGAGGTGGAGGAGTATGCATCTAGCCATGTCGAGTATCTGTGCATAGAGGATGATACACCATCAGAGCTAACTGATGAGGCTGATGACACTAGTGTGTTGGATAGGTATAACCATGATGAATTTTTCAAATCATCAAAAGATGAGGATGCAACATATTTTCCTACTTATGAAGACTATGAGGAAATGTTCCAATTATCCATTCCAACATATTTCACTGTGAATGATTGCTAGCGATAAAATCCCCTTATAACTATACCAGGGTTTTAAGTATAGACAGATAAAATGACTCCGTAAAAGTCAATATAATTTCTACACTACCCCAAACATTCCAAAATATATGAACAAAAAACAATGAAAGAGTAAGTCAAAAACCATACCTTTTATCCAACGTTTGGTGTTGATCTCCTCAAGCTCTGTAGCTCCCAAGGCTACAAGTCTCTTCCCAAAGATGACTTGCATCCACAACTAGGAAAAAAAGGCTACAAGAATACTATTTATATTCATCAATTAGGGTTAGATATAAATTATTATGTATAAATCAAAGAAAATACATAAAAAACACCATTTCGAACAGGGAAAAGAGATTATTTTATTCAATAATCAAATATTGAAGCTTACAACCTTTGCAGGACAACACTCTGTGAACTTGGTATGAGATCCAATTTACAATGCTCCAAGTGCACCTTCCAAAAGACTCTTCTCACAATCTATTGATCACCTCAAAGGAAGGGAATGGATTGTATGGGAGAAAAGGGATAGAGAGGGAATGTTGAGGCAGCAAATCACAAAAGGATGCAAATACTTGGGCAAGGAAGGAAAGGGAATTTGGGAATAGTTTCACCATTCTAATGCTTGATTGTGGAATGAGACCCAAAGACCTCCTTTTATATGACAAAAGGACATTTATTCGGTTTGGGTATGGGATATGGTAGGCGAATTGGTTGGGAAACCTCCAATAGCCCATAAATTGCACCGAATTCCTTACAACTTGTTTAACTTTTGCAACTTTTGGAGTAATAAGCATGTTGTTTAGTGTGAATCAAGTGTATGTACATGGGTTTTATAGCATGAAGCAAGAGGATGTACATGATTTGTAGTGAGACAGGGTGCATACATGCTCTAAAAATTGCTTTTTCAAATAGAGTTCCTCAACAATGATTTGGAAAAATATGCAAGTATGAAGGCCAATGCCATCTATGCATAGGTAGAGAATTTTTGGGCTATAACATATGCCCCCTAATGTGTGAGGTCAGAAGAGAAACTAATGGCTGAAATACATTACAATATCTTTACCAGTGAGAATGCGTGAAGTTGAGTGAGCTCGGGACCAGAGTTCAGGAGGTGCCATCTGCAAAACAAAAATTATCTCTCAGAGGTGAGAATACCCATGCTCAGGATGAACTAAATTGTGGATTCCAATCAAATACATTGAATATCCATGTCATATATAAATTTCTATATAAAGTGTATCCACGAGCAATACACAACAGATCTACATCTCAAAATTAGTTGAAGATATACAAGTACAATATGCATCTTCAAGAAGCTAGTAATGCCTATAGATGGAGATGAGAACTTCATATATCGAGAAACAAATTCAATATGTTCAAAACTTAGTTAGGATAACAATGGGAGTGTAAGACTCACTACTCTGAGGTCTTCGACAAGCCGTTGATAAAATACTGGAGGATATCGATGATCAGGCAAATAACTTTGTCGATTTTGAATATGGACTTGAATGGACTCTCGGGATGGAATACTCACGAAATTCAAGAGACAAATTGCAGAAAGGCCAACTTAGTTTGGGTAAAACTTCCCTTGGACAAAAACATGAAAGATGATCAGACTCAGGCAACATGACATTGACATAAGTTTGTGATGTATGAGGCACCACAAAATCTCTGTATGTTTGGAAGAGTAACCAAAAGGAGGAAACGACTCTATGTAGTGAGAACAACTTCCTAAGGTCATAATAGATCCCAATTCTTGACGAACAAACAAAAGGATGTGCTTTGTCCAAGGGCGACTATATTTGCTGCCGAAAAAAGAATGTATATTTCCTGTCCCCTCTTTTTGGAATATATTTTTTTTTGTGTGTGTTTTTCAATTTTTAAAGATCTTGAAAAGGAATAAAATAATTCTATGTTACAAAGGAGGAACGAGTGTCATGAGCAAGAAAAATAGTTCCAAGCACATGGAACATACTAATGCTCAAGGAAATGAGACATGTGCAGGATAAGGACAATCAAGGAAAATTCCTCCATGGGTCAAGGTGTCAAGTCATAGAGGCAAGAAGTGTTGCAAGGATTGTTTGTAAGGAATGCTTCAAAGGTTCAGTTGAGAGAAACATGGAGCCGACATTAGGCTAAAGACGCAAATATGAGATCCACAATGCAATTAAGAATGACACAGTAAGACCCCTTCTATGTAAATTTTTATGAGCCCAAAGAAGATAAGATCGGTGTTTTTTTCACATTTTGAGACTCTAAAAAAATGGAAAAAAAGACTCCATGAAGTACCTTTTTTTAGTTAGTCCAATCGACCCGAAAAATGGTTAAACTTGCACTGAAAATACATATTTTCAAAATCATTTTAACGAGTGTGACAAAGATAATATCACTCGGAAAACTTTTCAATTTTAAGGAGTCTGGAAAGATCTTAACTATGGACTCATGGCCTTTTTCTGAGTTTAGTCTCCTTATCTTGAAAAAGTATTAAAGTGACTGAGGCGAACTCTCTGGGTGAGATGAATCTCCTAAGTAGTACCTTTTTTCGCTATAATCTACTGGCTGGAAAAATGATTAAACTCATGCCAAGTAGATGTTCTTCTGGACCAATTTAATGAGTGTGAAGGAACAAGGTCACTTAGTAATATTTTCAATTTTAGGGAGTCTGAAAAGAGCTTAAATATGGACTCTGTGGGGGGTTCCTTTTTCGTAAGTAATCTCCAAGACCCGAAAAGGATGATAAACCAAACCAACAGAATATTCCTTTTTCAAAAATTTAGTCCCTCAGGTCTGAAAAAGGGTTAAACCTATGCCTGAGAATACTCTTCTAGAGAACCAAAGTTCCTAGAGAATAGATTTATTTGTAAAATTAGCCATCCAGACCAAAATAGGAGTAAACTACCACCAGACATATGTTCCTTCAAATTTGATTTTGGCGAGCGTGAAGGGAAACAGGATCGCTCGACAATCTTTTCAATTTTAGATATTCTGAAAAGGTCTTAAAGAAGACTCCAAGGGGCTACTTTTCACAAGTAATCTAGAAAATATCGAAAATAATAAATATAGTCTCGTTGGATGCATTTTTCATAATTTAAAGAGATCTTGAAAGACAACAATGCGTGATCATTAGGGATTCCCAAGGGTAAGGCCAAGAATGATGATTAGAGAGAACAATGAGGCTTCAATACAAAGTCATGGTGGGACTAAACAGGACTCCGGTGCACATGAAGTACTTCGGCATGGGAACCAAATGGAAAACAAGGCTCTAACTAGGATTTCCATGGAAGGAAGAATCTACCACATAAATTATGACACACTTATCAACAAGGAAGGTTAGTGTTGAAATTCAGTGGGGTCGATCCTAAGGCCAAATAAACCAGGAAACGGATAATGCAAAAATGCAAGTAGGGAAAAACCTAACCTATATGCCAAATTCGAGGTCAATACATGTCATAACGGATCGATACGATGAACAAATGTCAAAGGAAAATATCTCCAAGATCTTGTATATAAGGCCAATAACACTCATCTAGAAGTTAATAAATCTGATATAGATAGAAACTTAGGAAAACTAAGAGATTCTACTGAATACAAAACTTGAAAATAACAAACCTAGATTGTACAATATGTACATGGTATCACAGAGCCTTACAAATCATGCATGGTAGTGGTTCAGGTAGAGCACGTTGCTAGGCTCTGACTAAGAGTCTCTTCGGTAGTCAACCCAGAAATTCTCCCAAAAGGGAAGAAAACACAAACCACAGTGTAGAAACCATAGTCATGGCTTCAAGGATAGCCTCATCCAAAGGAAATTCAAAATCCAATAAATCACACAAATGACGAGGGTCGAAATTCCCAAAGGGAGAAACAAATTGATCATATTCCATATAACGATGAAGGTTGTAGCTAGGACTGGCAGAGTCTATGAACGAAGAATCACAAGCACAAGGTATTTATGATCTACAAACAGTGAGATCAGACTTAGAAGGAGACTTGATATCACTTGGACCCAAAGGGGGAAGCAAGGGCTCCCATGCCCCCATCAGATAAACCAACAGATCAATTGCTGAGACCAAATATCGAGAAGAAAAACATGAGTGAACAATTTCCTTCTCAGGAGCAATTGAACACCGAGGATAAGATGCCACATAATTTACCAGTGGCGAGGTAGAGTCTACACGAATACTAGGAACATATAAAGGGGCAGCCTGAACTAACACTAAATTAGGATGGTGATTATCATATTCCAGCTTGTTGATAGTGACAACGCTTTCATTGTGAGGGAATTGCATCACTCAGAAGAGAATAGACACCATAATGTTTATAGAATATACATAATCATGCTCGAGAATCATATTGAAATCTAACAGGGCCTTTCACCATTATAAAATCGACAAGGACAGTCTTCCCACCTAACAAGATAGGAAACTGAGGAAGAATCCCCAAATATTCACTAGGACATTTGTCAAAATCCAACATCTCATGTGAAGGAGTCACAAGCTCAGGAGAACCCAATGATTTCCAAACTGAGGAGGATAAAATACTTGAGGAGGCTCCTTCATCTACAATACATCGGTAAAAACAATTTGAATTAAATTCAACCCTTATTTGAAAAGGTCTAGAAGAAGGAAGGTGAGGCTCTACAAGGTCATTCCAATCAAAGCAAATCATCCTAGGACTTGGTGGGGTGTGGTAGAAGTGAGCGGGATGCCCCATTGTTATGAAAGTACTGAGTTGGAAATGTTAAAAACATAGTTGGTAGACACATCACTACCCAAGAGAAGACTGGGATCATCTGAATATTGCATCGGTGTGACCACTTTGGTAGACTGAACACTCTCCAAGAGAAGAATGGGATTAGTCGAAGATTGAATCAGCATGACCACTTTATCAACTACTGGCTGAATAGGTTGTGAGAGAAAATGGTCTAAATGTACATCACCCCCCAAAAAGGGAGTGGTATCGACTAAATATTGCATCGACATGACCACTTTCTCAACCACTAGCTGAATAGGTTGTGAGGAAACCTCAGAAAACTCAGAATCAGAAGAGCTTGTAGACATGGACCACAATCTTCATACCTCTAGAAGGCTAAGGCATAAATGAGTAAGGTGATCTCCCTTGCAAATATTAAAAGGGAACTTAGGCTTAAGTCCTATCTGTCGAGGTTTCTCAACAGAATCAATGCCCCCAACATGATTAGAAGTATCCAGTTGCACATCTCCAACATGACTTGCATAGGTTGGTGATTGGTTGATAACATGACTTGCAGAGGCTACAGACCTATTACCAGTATGACTAGTAGTGACTGGATTTTTTCCCCTAGCATGACTTATAAGGGTTGGGTGCTTGCCCCCAACATGACTCGCATAAGTTGTTGACAACTCTCCAACATGACTAGCATAGGTTGGTTGTTTTCCCCCAACATTACTTATAGAGGCTGGTGATGGTATTCAACATGACTTGCAGAGGTTGATGATCTATCTCCAACATGAATCATAGAGGTTGGTGATTTCTTCTTCCTATTCTTCCTCTTTCTATTTCGTTTAGAGTTATGGTTACTAGTAGCTATACTTTCACCAAGGAAGGAAGAAGGAGGAGGAGAAGACTTTGATGACAAAGGAACATTAACATGATGCCCATGACATAGGGTGCTTAACTGAGAAGCGTCAAGATAATTTGGGACATTTGGAATGATACCCAACCAAACCAGTAGTCACACATTCAACCCAGAAATGTACAAAGTGGCCATCAAAGGGACACCAACACTTTTGAAAAAAGGAAAATCACACGAATACCCTTTTGAAGGGTTTCCTTGGTTGGTATCTTCAAGAATGTTATCCATGAATATATTATGCATAGGTTCTCCCCTTGCGGGATCGTTCAAGTCCTTAAAAGTCTCACACACTGAATTTGGTGAACCAGTGTTATTAAAAAAAATGCTTATAAAGAGGCAGCTCCACGTTTCTACGAAAAATAACGAAAATTCCTCATGACTGGTGGAGTGGGCGGTCTATAAAATTAGGTAAGAGACACAAAGAAATGTCTGACTAAATCACTATGGAAAACTAGGGAGCACAGAGAACACACTAAAATTTTCCTAAAGATAAATCAAGCAATCGACTAGCTAGTGGGAAGGATAATTATGCCAATTGACACTAGAGAAACTAGCCAGTGTAAGTGAAACTCAAACATGGAAGCACCCTCCGGGTATACTCTGCAAAGTGTGATCTGACGTCTTCCCTAGGTACCATGTTATATCCATGTAGTCACCTATGTAAGTCCGTAAAATATAGGCAACTAAGTTTCCAGCTCCCAATTAGTCACCAGGCGGGCACAGTCGACAGTTGGGTAGATCGTAACGAGCAGGATAAAAAGTCTGAAGCCCTTCAAGGGTGGAGAAATAAATTGGTCTGGAAGACAACTGAGGATATCAAACTGATTCAGGTTCCATGAATCTCCATAGGTAAATAAGATCGGTATTGTTCCTGAGAAATATCCTCAATATACAATCCCCACTACGTTTAGTATGGCTTTGGAGGGGTTATCTTCTTTTCCTTTCCTCACGTGATCTCATGTTTATCCCCTGTGTCAGAAATGGGTTCCTAGCTAACTCTTATGATGTTGGACTTTATACACTCCCTATCTCAGACTCCACTGTTTTTTTTTTAAATGGCCTAGAACAGTCTCCTCTTCACACCTAATTCAAGGCCCTAAAACCCTAAACTAGTTGGTGAACCCTACAAATAGAAATTCTAATATATTTTAAGTTAAGCATTAGTTTAAGGATTGACTTACGCAAAGGATGTGGTCGTGCAACTTATGGTCTTATGAAGAGATGAATAAGGAAGATAAATTTAAAGCATTTGAAAGAAAAACGATACTTCAAACTTAAAGAAAAGCTTGTAAAACTCTTTCTAAAATTCAAGTTTTCTAAACAATGTTTCAAGATCTTGTAATTAAAAGTTTCCTAAAAAGTTCTTTCGTTTGACTAAAAAAACTACTTGTATTTTAGGAAATGAAAACGAACTTTGAAACGGAGACTCTTTTTTCTTCTACAAACAACAACCTTGACTACTTTACCAAACTAAATGCAAGAAAAATAAATTATTTTTTTATTTTTCGAACCGCTTTAACAAGAAAAACTGAAGTAATTTTTTATTTTTTTTTCAAAGAAAGAAACAGGAACAAAGAGAAAATTGAAACCAATATTGATAGAGACCCTAATCCAACTACGTAAACATAGGGATTCAACCTAGAAACCAAAAGGAGGATCTAAAACTTGATAGTTCACTCTAAACCTTTAGGGAAAACAAAATAAAACTAAGGAACAATCTAACCGAAACTTTAACCCAAGATATGGCCAAAGACAGAGACTTTGATCTCTGATAGCTTCAAGAAATTCCTGAGAATCCAAAACTTCTATCAGGAAAGAGACAAACCTCTCTTTGTTAAAAAACACTTTCAAGACACAGAGATATGGGTTGTTGCATCAATAGTCTGTGTATGTACGTGGGTTGTCTACTGTGTATAAAGCATATCTACGCGGGTTGATCCAAAACAGGGTGCGTACACCTATACAAATTTTCAAAAATAAGAATACTAGGCAAACTAACATGACAGGGAAAAATGGTAGGCACCTTGCAGGTGACCAGAGACCCTTAAAAGACTTAGTAAACTTGACTGAAACTCAAAATTTAATCAAGAAGGCAATTAAAAACCCAAAAACCCTCCGTCTAAAACCCTAGAGAGAATCCCCAGTGGAGTCGCCAATTCTTCTAATGGGAAATCCCTCTATAACTATACTAGGGTTTTAAGTATAAACAAATCAAATGAATCCCTAAAAGTCAATATAATTTCTACACTACCCCAAACATTCCAAAATAGATGAACAAAAAACAATGAAAGAGTAAGTTAGAAACTGTACCTTTTATCCAACGTTTGGTGTTGATCTCCTCAAGCTCTGTAGCTCCCAAGGCTACAAGTCTCCTCCCAAAGATGACCTGCATCCACAACTAGGAAAACAATGCTACAAGCATACTATGTCTATTCATAAATTAGGGTTAGATATAAATTTTTATGTATAAATCAAAGAAAAGACATACAAACCATCATTTGGGATAGGGAAAATAGATTCTTTTATTCAATAATCAAAGATTGAAGCTTACAACCTTTGTAGGCTAACGCTATGCGAACCTGGTCTGGGATCCTCTTGATGATTCTCCAAGTGCACCTTCTAAAATCCTTTTCTCACAATATATTGATCACCTCAAAGGAAGGGAATGAATTGTATGGGAGAAAAGGGCTAAAGAGGGAATGTTGAGGCAATAACTCTCAAAAGGCTACAAATACTTGGGCAAGGAAGGAAAGGGAATTTGGGCAGAGTTTCACCGTTATAATGCTTGACTGTGGAATGAGATTCCAGGACCTCCTTTTATATGAAAAAAGGATAGTTATTTTTTTAGGGGATGAGATATGGTAGGTGAATTGGTTTGGAAACCTCCAATAGCCCGTAAATTCCACCAAATTCCTTACAAATTTTTAATTTTTGCAACTTTTGGAGGTATACGTGTGATGTTTAGTGTGAAGCAAGCATATGTGCATAGGATGTCTAGCATGAAGCAAGTGTATGTACGCAGGATGTAGTGTAGCAGGGAGTGTACATGCTCTAAAAATTGTTTTTTTAAATAGAGTTCCTAGGGAGTGATTTGGAAAATTATGCAAGTAGGAAGGCCAATGCCATGTATGCATAGGTAGAGCATTTTAGGGCTATAAAATGATGCTTATGATGAGGGTGGTTCAATAATGATAGCACCTATGAATGATGAAGATTCAAAACCATATTCCATTTATGATGCTTATAATGATGAGGGTGTGACTGTACCTCAATGCGAAGATGAAATTGAACAAAAATCCTTGGCATTAAAATATTTGGAGGATGGATTATTGGTCACAAAGGAGTAGATTATACAGGTATTGACAAGGGCATATGGTGATCATATATTCATTGAAGACCTTATTTGGAAAAATTGAATGGAGGGGAGACAAAAAGGAGTTGCATATGGAGTCACTGGTATTCAATTATGCATCAGAAAAGAAGGAATAGAGTAGATGAAGTTGGATTACTTGCAGTTGTTCATGGATAGGGACCTTACTCTCAATTTCACCAAATATAAGGAAAGTTAGGTTGAGGATATTTGTTACCATTTTATTTAGGCATTCTCTTCATCACTTATAATGGAGACTCCATCGTCTTTAGCAGTCATGACACATGAGGGCATGAGTGGCACTCATGATTTTAGGGAGGAGCCTCTTGTGACATTCTGACATGAGGAGCATTATGAGTTGTAGGTTCTTGAGGAGAGGTTTGATGCAGAGGGATTTGACCATCCTCTTGTTTTTCATTATGGGGATCATGAGAAACTTCTATTTTAGATCCCACTAAAGGCTCAAGGCTTAGATATGGAGTAGATATTTAATAAAATTCCTTATGGACCAGGCCACAAGGAAGTATATGCATCCATGGATTGGGTTGAAAGGTATAGGACAAACATGGGTGTTCTCTAGGATACAAGTTTAGGCGACATCATTAGAGTGATGGATATAATAGAACCTATATGATACAGGATGATTCAGTGATAGGTATCAATATGTAGGGGTATTCATTGGCACATGGTAATGTATAGTGTATTTTTGGAGTGTTTCTTCCATGGATACCTCCTGACAGAGTCTTTGAGCATATCATTGAGTTGAGGTTACCAAGGATCAGTGAGTTGATGGGTGAGGCTCAGGGAGAATCATATCCGCGAATGATCAATCTTCAATAGAGTTCTCATCAGATGAGGGATATGGAGTAGGATAGTCACAGGTCTACTTCTAGACTTCATCATGATTTCTTGGTCATTCCATTAGGGTTGACCAAGTAATTTTGTAGTCTTTTAGATAGTGAAAGAGGGATACATTGTTGTTATTTGATGTCATCATTATATACAACAGTACATGGGATTTTCACTTTCTTCACATGAATAAGATAGTTGGTATTGTGGCCATGATAAAGTCCATTCATTTGGACCATGTGATCAGTGGACATGATGAGATCCAGACTTTTTTGGAATATTTCACAAATATTTTGGCAACCATTGGGAGTGGTGGACTTCCAATTTGGTGGTGGCATCCTAGAATTCACCGGAGTGATATACTTATTCAAATGTTGAGGTTGATCAATAGGTTCATGTCAGTGATTGGTTTATGTAGTTATGGGTATGTTGTGGGAAGAGTTGTTGATATTTTTTCTATACGACAAGGTAGATTTTCCCTCACAATACCCAGTATCGAGTCGATCCATGGATTGGAAGAATTTGAATTCATTGAGATGCCTATGCGAGACATGATCCAAAATAGTGAGTTCATTCCTTTCATGGATATTAGTTTGGGGATCCAGAAGAGAAGAGCACATTCTGAGCATGATGGTTCCTCGAAAATATTATATTAGGACCTTGGGGCTGACATTTTTGACATATTGACAATCGATACAAATGAGATGAGTTTTTTCTTTTTGTAGTTTACTCTTGCGACGCTTAGGATTTCTTGCTGGGAGGAGTGGTCTTCTGAGGAGTTTATCGAGTTTATGCAGCTTATGATTGCTTGGATTATCAAGGAGAATTATGTTGATTATTGTATTAGCACCTTTCAAATCATTGCTATGAGAAGAGAGTGTTTCACATCATCCAAGAAATCTCGAGAGAAGATCACATGGATGGGAGTCACAAATGATGTGTTGGTAGATATGGGGGAGTGTATGAATTGTCAGGAGAGAAATTCATAACACACTTGTCACACATGATTGATGTAGTCTTTGTCCATTCCTAGGTGAGAGTGGGAGAGCATGTTGATAGATTAAATAACATGTATACTAAGGGAACAATGGGAAGATAGTGTGTGTGCAACAATTTTTTGGTTAGTAAAGTTCACACGCTTCTCAATGATTTCTTCAGAGCATGAGGTAGAACAGGTGAAAAATCCATATAGTGGAGATATTTTTGAAGTCCATGACTAGCTTGGAGTTATTTCTAGTGATCAAGAAAACCTTCCTTTGATATTCATGATTGAATATGGCGGTGGATTTCTAGGCCATGAATTCACCTAGAGGCTTATGCAGACTACTATTCATGGGGTAGTAGGTTAATCCCTTACAAATATTTCAAACTGGTGTTTCATAAGAGGAGGATGCAGACTGGGCACAATGGTCAGACGATTATGATCATAGTGGCACAACGCCAACATGGTGGTTCATTTTTTAGATTATCTTGGGACCCTATGATTTTAGTATTAGACAATTAAATAGTTGAAACAAAGGTGAGAGCCAATTTTCACTTTCATGAGATTCGTTCCCTAGTAGAGAAGTTCTTTAAGGGGTCAATCATGTTGTTATAGTATCAAGTTTCTCTACTTGTGGATAGTGTTCATGAGGCATATTATGTCATTACTTTTTCATACCACTCTTTGAGTGGAGGATGATTCACATCTTACAAGTGGGTTTGGGACCCTAGTATAATTTATAGTTTCAGTATGATTCAGTCAATGGAGCATTAGGATATGATCGAATTTCTTGAGGATAAGAAATATTTGGGAAGGGAGGACTGTAATGTCCCCATTTTTGGATTCCCCTGCTTTGCAGTTAGAGGTGACATTATGGGTTTATGTCAACCTGACTACAGGGGTAAATTGAGGTTAAAAGTGGGCTCAGAAAAATTGGAGGTGTTATATGGGGCCCATCCTAGTCCATTTACCATAATTAATCATTGGGATCACTTCTTCATAGTTCATCCTTGGTTTTGTGGCATTCTGAAGATTCCCATAAATTAAGATTATTACTGAGTATAAATTAGTTAAATGCACTAAAGGTGTTATTTCAGTCATATTATAGGAGGGGACACCTCAATGTAATAGACCGTTTTAACAGAGATGACAATATATAAAGGTTGGGATTATGAGAAAGGGACTTTCATCATCCAAGAATGTATTAAAAGCTAATTAATCACTTTTTGACATTAAAAAGGGGTTAAATGGTTATAAATTGATTTTAATATTTAATTAAAAGGGAAAATAAGGGCCGTGTGGATTTGGTAAAAAAGGAAGGATCTAGAAGGGTCCAGAGAATCATAAAGGAAGGGTAGCACTTCACCGTCCTCATTATGTTTTGGATTGATCTCTTTTGGAGTGCTCTTGGGAGCCAAGGTTTTCATTAGAGTTTTGGAAAAACCCTTCCATTTTTAGTTTGGTTTCGGTGATGCAATATCCACCTTAGCTAGAAAAAAAGGGGGATCCATCCAGGATTTCCATTGGAGATTCATCTTGTGGATTTTTTTTAGTTGTGGAGGTGTAGTGACTTGATTAGTAGGTTCATGGATCTTCTAGAGGTGACCGTGACATCTTCTAGGTTTTTGGTTTGAGTATTTTGTATTTTCATTAGATTGATGTGTTCATATATTCATTCATAATAAAATACTCCATGATTATCTTCTATTCCATGTGTATCTAGTTTTCCTGTAATATGTTTGAATTTTTTTATTTTAATAGAATGAATGCAAATTATTAACTAGGAACAACATAATTGCATAAAATATCTTAATATCTTAGCCCATCCTAGCTAGGAATATTACATCATGCATACATTTCACCTCCGTTTTCTCACCAGGAGGGAACATATCACATGTTTGAGGCCAATATGGTGCATATAGCACGCATGAATGATTTTATCTCACTCCACATGTGTGACTCATTTAGTTGATGATTGCATTGGTAGTTGACTTAGACTAGGTGGCATATAACTCTAGTTTCTACTTGTGACTTTTCATATCACTCTAGATCACTACTATGGCACTTTAGATCAGTCTAGATATTATCTATAACACATTTAAATAGCCATGGAAATATCTATAGAGAATTGACGTAGCCATTGGGATATGTATTGGATTTATTATTCATCCTACTATTTATGTAGTGTTAACACAATTCTATTCTTTCTCTCGTTCTTGCTTATTTATCTCTAGTTCTTTTTGCAAGATTTTTGTGAATTTTTTCTAGCTAGGTTATATGTAAAAGGTTTCAAGGTTTCACCAAAACATCACACTATTATCCGATGTAAAGAAAAACAAAGGAAGACAAAATTAAAGAGAAGGAGGAGAAATGAGGTTGGGGGAAGCTAAAGGGTTGGGGATGCTTGACCTTCCAAATATCCCCCCAGCTGAGCCTACCTCCTATATATTTTTTCCTTGCAAGGAACAAGGGGTTATTTTGTTGAGAATGAAGAGGAATTATTCCCATATTTCATTAGGTATCATAAATATGAAGCATAGAGCATATAACCTTCATATTTATGCGTAATAAAGATCCTGGCTGAAGCCAATTAAATGTTGGTTTTCCCATTTGGGTTTATAGCATGCCCTATTGTGCATTAATTTCCTTTATGTGTTGAGTATTTTTCTTTGTTAACTAATGATTATGGTTTATGGAAGCTACTAAATTATTTTTAATTCCTTATTTGTAGATGGTAAATCATTGTTTTGTAGCTAATGAGATGAGAATTTAGTTATCTCTATAGTGTGAAGGTTTTTCTTCATTGACAGTGTTTTAATGGCCAATACCTATCCTAACATATCTTTGACCTCAATCAATGGGTGATTTTGAAGATGGGAAATCAATGGTTCCTATTTTGGAGCTATTTCTATTAATTTGGGAGTTGCTAAATTTGTTTTCTTAGATTTATTGGAAGATTTATCTCTATTCAATGTTTTACTCTCAATCCTTGAGTTCAATTATCATGCTAGATGAGAATTCAACTTCCCTGTGCGTCACACTTACCTACTGGGTCACAATTGGATTTTGTTTTGGGCATATTCCCTTGCCTACAGGTCATACACTTAGCTATTAATGCTTCTCCAAAATATTACCCTTACCTATTGGTCGTTCATTTTGTTCTAAAATCTTATTGACGTCTTTTTATTTCCTACAAGTTGTGAATTTTCTCCCATATCCATTTTATTTCTCTTCTATAGGCTGCATGACCCTCAAATTGAATGAATTGTTTTGTTTTTTTAACCAAAAGAAGAAGAAGAAGAATGTGTTTATAAGTATGGATGCTAAGGAAAGGGTGTAAAAAATCGTAGACCTAAAGGAAAGATCAATTTCACTAATATTCAAAATTAATTTGCATTAGTTGGTTGTACTAACAAGGAGGATAAGGAGATGACCAAACTATTATGCATTAAAATCTACATGAAACAAAGGAAGGTGGATTACTTGTTTGATCTTGGTTCGCAATACAACTTAATATATACAAAATTGATTGAGAATGTTGATATAGAGACAAAAGATCATCTACATTCATACCTCCTAGGCTAGGTAAGGCAACATGTGGAACTAAAAGTGAAAACATAATGAAAATTTAATTTCTCCATGAACTATAACGTTTTTTATGAAGTGGTTGTAGATGTGGTTTAGATGTATGTAGAGTTTCATTCGGACGCCCATACTTGTATATGAGAGAAGCCATCTTCAAGAGGAGAGAAAACTAGTATATGCTAGTCAAGGATGGAAAATCATATGTTGTAAATTAAAACAAGGACAAAGACAAACTTACTTTGTCTAATGAGTGCCCACTAGGACAAAATAATCATGGGAAGTATGAAGAAGTTTTTCTTGTTGTATTTGGGAGAAGGAAACCAAAAAGGAGAAGAAAACAAGTTGGATATGAAGGCATCCTCATAAGAATGTAGTGGTAAGCAATTTCATAAACCAATTTTTTTTTTTTAATCATACAAGGAAGTGTTTCAAGAGCCTTGGGGATTTCCATCCAAGTGAGAGGTTGGACATGAGGTTCAATTGTTTCCAAAGTCACCACTACCTAACATTGAGATGTATAAGTAGTCGATAATTCAAGTGGATGAAATGAAGAAGTAATTTTAGTAGTTTTTGGAGTAGGGAGTGATTAGAATTGGTATGTAGCCATGTGTCCCACCCATCATCATGGTGCCAAAGAAGGATGGAAGATGGATAATGTGCATTGAATACCATGCCCTGAAAAAAATCACCATCAAGAATAGATATCCTCTACCAAGGATTTATGACTTCTTGGATTAGCTACAACAAGCCAAATTATTCACCAAGTTATACCTCAAATTATGTTACCATAATGTGAGGATGAAAGAAGAAGATGTGTAGAATACAATGTTCAAAACAAGATAAGGTTTGTATGAGTAGTTAGTAATTACATTTTGTATATGAAATGCACCTAAAACTTTTATGAGACTGAGGAAAAATGTGCAACACCCTTTCATTGACTCTTTTGTAATATTATATTTGAATGACATACTAATCTTCAGTAATATGTGGAAAGAGAACTTCACATATGTAACACATGAATTACAGACCTTAAGGAATAATTACATTATCAATAATTTGTATAAATGTGATTTTGGGAGGACATCCTTGATATATATTGTACACAAAATCAATGGAGGAGATATGAGAGTGGATCTAGAGAATATTTCATCCAACACCCAACATTATCACCAATGTGATAGAGGTAAGGAGTTTCATGGGAGTATCCCAACAATTATGGAAGTTCATTGTAAAAATATCCATGATAGAAATGACATTATATGCCCTGATTTCCAAAGGAAAGGTATTTCATTGGGGTAAGCCACCAAAAATAGAATTTAAAGACCTAGATAAGAATATCGGTGATTCTATGGTCTCAACCATGCCAAATTTGCAATGACCTTTTTAGCTAGAGATAGATTATAGTGGTTATGCATTAGGAGAAGTACTCATGCAAGGAGGAAGGCCTATGTGATACCATTCATAGCTATTTCATGGAGTGGTACTTAACTACTCCATGTATTGATCTATAAACTACCATGGATATTCCATTGGAACAATTCATCACAACATATCTAATAAAATATTGAAATCTTTTCTATTAAAGTTAATTTCCTTTAGATATCTAGAATATTTAGTTACTGATAAAATAGATAAAACAGAAAAAAATAGAGAACAATAAAACACGTTCACACAATCCACAAATAAACACAATACATGAACTGGGAAACCCAATATGGGAGAAAATCCATCTAGAAGGTGGGGTTGCTCTGCTATCTTTTTCTCTAGTAAAGAAATGATGCAAGTACAAAGAAAGAGGCACTCTCCATGGAGTTTCCTTTGACCTGTGGCATGTATAGATGTTATAGAATCTCTCTTCCTCTATTATTCCCATAGAATAGCACTCTCAAATGTTTTTCTCAGCTATGGAACAAGATATAATGCAAAAGAATGGAACCTCTTCTCCTCTTAGTGTCCTGGTATTTAACATAGCCCGATAGCCATCTAGGGATAGGTTTTTTTACTTCCTCAACCCTCAATTGTGACAGAGTTTTGAACCTTCTATAATCTTATTGAAACTAAACACGTGGATATCCCCATATGCATGAGTAATGGGGGATGACATGGCATCCTCGCATACCATGATGGTCAACACGATAGGTCAATGTGCAAGAGGCACAAATTTTGCATACAAACTCTGATTGACATGATGTTTGCACCCTTCGAAAGGACACGATGTGTAGAATAGTGTCACGATGTCCTAGCTACTATAGGAAAGTTTTAACCCCAAAAAATTTCATTTTATGACTCAAAATGGACCTAAAAGGTTCCAAACCCAAATTTTACAAACTTGTACTAGCCACTAAAATGGCCCTCCAAACTTATTCCTCCAATTTTTCCACTCTGAAAGGATCAAGATAGATGAAAAATTATAATGATCTAATATGGATCATGTATGATACAGATATTTTTGTGATTTTAAAAGTATTTAATAAGTGGAATCATTATCTCCTAGGAAAAGAGACCATCATACACATGGATCATCAACCCCTTCAATACATGCAAAGCTAGAGAAAGATGTAGTAGGTGAGACATTACAAGTTGTTACAACTATATTTGTCACCATGAAACTCAAAGGAATATATGCTAAAGAGACACATACATTTTTCCCAAGAATTAATCCTTTTTTAGGGGTGTCATGCTTCACATTCCTAGCAACCAATGACATGTCTCTACACGCTAGTGTTCAAACCACAACACCCCAATCTGATGAAGTTTTGGTACACTCAAGGAAAATCTCCAACAATTCTAGTTGGGGATATTTTCACATTTCAGAAAATCGAGAATAGATGAGATGTCAAGTCATCCCACTCAAAAAATCCAAGTCAATGAGAGTTATGGATTAGTTATGGAGGCCTAGTCATCTCCTTCCATCACTTTATAACAATAAAGGCACTCTATGGTAGAATAAAATAGAACTAAAAGTTACACAAGTAGAAAATACAGGAGATTCATCAATCATCTACTTTCTTTAAAGTCATCCTTAACTTGAGAGAGAGCCAAGGAGGAGTTGGAGCCAAGGGTACCAGAAAAGCTTGCATGGAGACTCAAGGCTTATGGTAAATTGATGTAATGTTGTCTACTTTTTATTAATACATATCAATATTATTTCCCCCTTTCAATACTTTTTTAATAAATGATTATGTCTTTCTTATGAAATTTTATTCTCTCCTTGAGTAGATTAAAATAGATATAGTTCGATTTTTCTTTCTTTTAACTTGGATAGATTGCAGAAAGGTGTTTCTTGTCTTTGTGTGTATGTGAAAGGGTGATAAAGAGTTGGAGCAGGATCTCAAGAGATGCATAATATAAGGACATGTTAGGAAAATCTTCCTAAATAAGGTGCACTTTCCATCTATTCTCATAGCATAATAGGAAAATTTTGATTGATCTAGGGTGTAAAATTGTTGTTGTATATCCCTCTAGATTTCTTGGATCAAGGGAAAATTCCGATCAGTGAAATGACCAGAGCTCCCTTGGATCCATGCTTGATCCAATATAAACATAGGGATATAAAAAAATAATTGTACACCCTAGATCAATCAAATTTGTCTTATTATGCTATGATAATGGATGGAAATTGCACCTTATTTAGGAAGGTTGTCCTCACATTTCCTTGGATGATACATCTCTTGAGATCCCGCTCTAGATATCTATCACCCTTTCACCTGCACACAAAATAAAAGAAACACCTTTCTCCAATCTATCAAAGATAAAGGAAATCAAATTTGAACTAGATCTATTTTAATATACTCAAGGACAAACTCAAATTTCATAAGAAATACAAAATCATTTATTAAATAAGCATTGAAATGGGGAAACAATATTGATTTATATTAATCAAAAGTAGAGAACATTACACAATTTTACCATAAGCCTTGTGTCTCTGTGGAAGCCTCTCTTGTACTCTTGGCTCCAACTCCTCCTTGGACCTCTCTCAAGTTAAGGATGACTTTCAATAAAGAGGATGGTTGATGAAGCTCCTTTGTGTTATAGAAGCATAACTTTACTATTACTTCTCTTTTATTCTACCATAGAGTTCCCTTATTTTTATAAAGTGACAGAAGGAGATGAATAATCCTCCATAAACGATCCATAATTCTGAGTGATTTGGATTTCTTGAGTGGAATGAGTTTATTTCCTAGAATTTATGAAAGATCCCCAACTATAATTTCCAGAGAGTTTCCTTGAGCATATTAAAACTCTATCGGATTGGAGTGTCATGGTTTGAACACTAGTGTTTAGCGAAATGTCGTTGGTTTATAGGCATGTGAAGCACGAAACCCCTAAAAAATGATTAATTCTTAGGAAAAATGGATATGTCTCTTTATCATGTCTTCCTCTAAGTTTCAAGGTGAGAAATATAATTGTAACATATGCCCCCTAATGTGTGAGGTTAAAAGAAGACCCGATGGCCAAAACACAACATGAATACTATAACACAACACATGTGAGAGAGGTAAAGGAGTGAGTTGAAGAAAAGGAACCCAATGAGTACTTGCAATTAATAATCAACCATATGTATGTATATATTGTCCTCGAGTCAAGAATACCTATGCTGGGTACAATATAGAAAAAGCATGGCTGCCAAAAAATACACTATGGATCCATGACATGAAATGCAAGAGTATGGCCACAAAACATAAATGGTGGATCCATGTCAAAAAAATATCGTATCCATGAGGATATACAATGTGGATCTATTCCATAGTATATATCAAAGTCATAAGTTATATACTCCATTGCAACTTGGGAGGAGTGTCCTATATCAATGCAAGACCCCTGAACCCAATGTGTTCATCCCAAACCTTGATGATATAGATCTACATCATAAATGAGTTGATGTCAGGCATGGAAAAAATCATTTTATTATCAATCATTGAGGTATATCGTTAACAGACATGAGGGGACCCACCAGTAATGAAAATGGGCCCCAAGGTACCTAGTGCAATCTAACAAGTCTGAAAAGATGAGTTGATGTCAAACACTCGCATAATCGATCAATCAGGTATCAATGATCTAAACCCACTATCGATTGTGACAAGACTTGCCACTAATGGATGCAAGCTCCAAGGTACTAGTTATTTTTTAGATTCCTATCCCAAATAATGTGTTGAAGTTGATAGGTAGAGATTCTTCTACAGAGGGCATTGATGTATCCCCCATCAATCGAAACAAAACAAAACACCAAAGGTTGTGTTGAAGAGATAATATGACTAAGTAACATTGACACAAGGATGGTGGATAAAAATGGTCAACAAGGAAGCATATCGTTGAATTGAGCTTATTTCCCTTGAACATATAGGAATGAAGCATGACAGACTTGGAATCATGAGTCAATGAGAACAACTTGGTATAGGGAAACGATGCAAGAGGCATTGAAGAACTCTCCATAATTATTGGAAGAGTAACCAGTTGGAGTATCGAGACTCAAACTGATGGTACGACTCCTAGGAAATATATAAACCAACTATAAGACAATGACATAAACAGGTTCGATGTTCAAGGGTGTCATCATTGACAACTACCACCTTTTGAAAAATACATAATATTATTTCCCCTTTTCTCCTTTTTATTTTTATTTATTTTTATCTTTCTTAGTTTAATGAGTGAGAAAGAGAGATAAAAGTGTAATCAATAATGTCATTTAATTTTAATTTTTACGAGCACCAAAAAAAGTAAAAGGTTGCTTGGAAGTGTCCATTTTGTATAGGTTTTACAAGCTTGGATAAGAGGTAAAAGTGTGCTCATCTGGAGAGAACGAGTGCCTAAATAGTATGCATCTATGTTCCAAGCTAATGGAATTGACCTAGTCAAGGTGAATGCAATAGAGTACTTTCCAGGAGATTCCCACTCATAGTAGATGTTTTCTCCATAAGTAATGATTAGAAATTGGTAGTAGGCTAAAGAAAAAGGCAAGAGTTCAAGTGTTATTGAAATAGAATTAAATAGGATGAAATCAAATAGAAATGAAGTAGTAGGCACCAAGACATAAGTAGAAAGTGCATAGGAAATTATAGAGTAACTTCATAATGATGGGAACCCTCTTGGAACATTGTTGTAAGGGATAGTTAAATCTGTCAAGTAGACCCAATAGTCGACTAAGAATTAGTTGGTTGACTGTCAAAGTTGAAAGTATAAGTCGTTCAAAGTCCTGAATAACCAACCGACCCAGGCAGTTAAGTAGTTTGTTTATATTCCATATTGGGATGGAGTTTCTAATAGGTGTCAGTAGATGCTGATAGGATTTACCTATTAGAAATCTCAACCACTGTGAATGGAATACAATCTCCATAATAATCATCATCCTTAGAACAAGGAACCACCTAAGGTTTAGGAAACCCAGGGGATCGACTAGTAAACAAATAAATCATATTGATTGGAGAAATATCCATCATAGGATATGGTGGAAGAAGGGTAAAAACACCCATAAGATATGAATATTTGAATATCCTCACACCAATACTTGTGTACACACTCTGAGAGTCAGACACAAAGGGTATATTGGTACCCCTAGTGGTTCTAAGGTTAGGCATGTAGAATGATAGCTGGTCAATAGTCACGATATACCCTTGATGGGGGAAATGCACGACCCTAAATACCAACGAGGCTACCACCTTCATTGCATAAAACTGATCCAGATTTCTGCGTGAAACAAAATGAAACCATAGATTTATAATATTACACAGAGACACAATGAATAATAATATATATATAATAAAAATTTGTTTCTATTAAATAATAAATATGATGAAAACTATAAAATGCAAACTGAAAACAAGCTTGCTAGAATGGTGGGAGCTTATCTCTGAGAAGGGATGTGACAAATACACTCATTCACAAGAATATGAGTATAATGAGGCTCTAAAGGTATTTTTACAATAAACATGAATTCCAAAACCCTAGACATCCAAAACCCTAACCCTGGGAGATGAAGTGCCAAAAGTCATGTGGGACCCATTGGGGTAAGTTAGTTCATCAACTTCCTAGGGTTGTACCTTTTGCATACGATCCCTATTTAGGGTGCACGATAGCTCGTTGGAAAGGTATCGATGATGATATTCATTTAGGGGGGTTATCAGATCCATTGGCTATTTTTTAGGTGCATGCTCACGAAAAAGCATCGTTTAGGCCCTCAAAATGGCCCTGGAAGTTCAGGAACTGAAAAACTGCTAAAAATAGTAATTTGCCAAAACATTGTTTTGAGCCAGTTGGACAAGGTGGGTGGTCAATGATATTCTCCTAGATCAATCCTCCCCCCTTAGGAATAAATTCTCTCCATTGCATTGATTTTCCCCATCAGATGAGGAAATGTTTGTTGAATTTGGCCCCGGGTGAGCCACTTTCCTTGGTGCAAGAGCTACCCTTCTTTGACAACCTAATAAAGTTGGATCCTCTGTTGGAGATTTACCTTGACCTATGTGTCCATGATATGATCAATGGATTCCTATTCTATTCAATCAGGGTTTATCTCTATTGGTTTCAATTGTTCTTCTATCTTCAATGTGTCCAATAATGGTGGAAAATAAGGTTGAAGGAGGTCCACAATGAATACTGGGTGCAAGCCAAGGAATAGGGGAAGGTTGAGCTCAAAATAATTGTCACACATAGCCTTGGTGATGGTGTAGGGTCCACAATAGAGTGGACAAAGCTTCCGATGAGTCCCTATAAAGCATTCTTTCTGCAAGTGCAACCAAACCTTGTCTCCCACCTAAAACTGGTGTGGCACCTGGTGTTAATCATGGTGTTTCTTGTACTTAGCATTAGAATTCTATAAAATATCTTGAACCTATAAGAGGATGTGCTAGATCCTCTCTATGAACCAGATAGATTTTTCATCTCTAGTTGGAGCATGTGATGAGTCTTCATGGGTGGCTGCAAGGGGTAGTGCAACATCCATGGGACCCAACAGATTAAATCCCAACCCCACCTAAAAGGGGCTATATCTGGTTGAGCTATGTATGGATTTGTTGTAGCTATGTTGAAAATAGTGAAGACTATCATCCTAGGTGTGGGGTGCTTGGAATTGTGCATGTGAAATATGTGAATGATCATCTAATTGACGACCTCGGTTTGGCCATCCATCTAGGGGTGGAAGGCAATGGACTTGGTGAGCTTGGTGTCTAGCAGTGACTAGAGGCTTGACCAAAATGTGTTGAGGAACCGGTTATCCTAATATGATATAATGGTTTGTGGGATCCCAAAGTGTACCCACACTCATTCAAAGAAGATCTTGTTAATGGCCTCTGCTTTGATGCTCTTCTTGCAGGCGGCCAGAATCATCATCTTTGAAAAGCGATCAACAACTACAAAAACACAGTTATTTCCCCTCTTGGTGGATGGAAGGCTCGACATGTAGTCCATTGAGATGGATTCCCAAGGCCTTTTAGGAGTAGGAAGAGGATTTTACATGCCTTGTTTCTTAATGGTTGGTTTGGAAATAGCACAGGAAGTGCAAGACCATATATACTTGCTGACATCCTGTCGAAGTTTCAACTAGTAGAAATGTCGTTTCAACACTACCACTGTCATTTCCACTCTAAAGTTTCCTGCCACCCGAGTGTAGTGGGATACCCAAATCATCTTTGCTCACTCACTTGATGGAAAATATAGATGTCCCAAATGGAACAACAACCTATCTTGAAGATATAAATTGGTGACAATTGTGTTTGTGCCCAACATCTGGTAGGTGTTGGAAAAGTTAGGATCTGTCTCATAGAGGTGGGGCCACCCAAAGGTGTCTTGGCCACAAGAATTGAGCATTGTGGTGATTTTCGCGACTGGAGGTCGGCTAAGGAAATCAACGACTTGGTTGTTACTTATTGTTTTATACTTGATGTTGAGGTGGAACTGCTGCAAATATGTGGACCACTTTTAATGGTGGTCATTCTACAATTTTCTTTGTGTATGCATGAACTGCAGTGACTTATGATCAGTGTGGATGATTGTCTCCTTCCTAAGAATGTAATACCTCCAATGAAATTGGGCTTGCACAATGGAGTACATTTCTTTGTCATAAGTAGGGTACTTATGGATGAAATCTGATAGTGTCTCACTATGATAGGCCACGGGGTGGTCGTGCTATGTGATTATTGCACCCACAAAAAGTCTGAAGCATCTATCTTGATCTCAAAGGGTTATTGCAGGTCAGGTAATGAAAGAACTAGGGAAAATCACAAGATATTCTTCAAATCATTGAACTCTTTATGTTGGGACAGGCCCCACACAAATTTTTCCTTACCACCACCTTTGGTTATTTGGCAGAGGGCCCATGCAATATGGGAGAATCCCAACATGAACCTTCGATAGAAATTGGAAAGGCCTAAGAAGCTTCGAAGCTCAATGAGCGTGGTTGGGGTTGGTCATTCATGTATGACTTGGATATTTGATGGATCAACATGCACACCATGCACATCAACAATGTAGCTGAGGTAATGGACCCTATCCATGTTGAAGGAACATTTTTTCAAGCTGGCATATATCTTGTATTACCACAGAGTGTGAAGAACCTATTGAATATGCTGCAAGTGTTCTACCCAAGTATTGTTGTATATGAGGATGTCATCCAGATACACCACCTCAAAATAATTAGTGAAAGGCTGAAATATATCATCTATCATCCTCATGAAAGTTGTTGGGGTATTTATAAAACCAAAGGGCATGACCAGCCATTCAAAAAGACCTTCTTTTGACTTGAAGGTAGTTTTCCATACATATATTGGTTCTATTGGGACCTGATGGCATCTAGACTTTAGATCAATCTTATTGAAGTATTTGTCCCCCTTTATCTGATCAAGGAAATTGTCAATTCAAGGAATTGGGTATTGGTTCCTGAATGTGATTTTATGTAGGGCTCAGTAATCAATGTAGAGTCACCAAGTCCTGTCTTTCTTTTGCACTAACACAATTGGGCTTCCACAGGGTGATGAGTTGGGTTAGATGTTCCCCTTGTGGAGAATTTCTTGGATTTGACACTTGATCTCCTCATTTTATAGTAGAGAGTGATGATATACTAGCCCATTAGGTAGCAGTGTGTCGAGGGTCTGATCGATGGGATGCTTGACCTGACAGTGTAGAGGTACCCCAGTAGGTGATGAGAGGATGTCTTTGTATTCTTCCACAATATTATCCACTTGATTTTGTTGCATGGAGAGGTCGGTCATGGAGGCCATGGATGTGGTTGCAACCTTTCACTCACTCTAAGATCAAACAATGAAGAAGACAAACTTCCCGGTTTGATAAATGACCTTCCTACATTACTTGGAATAGATCAAGGAAATAACACTAGGTGGGACTACCTCAGGTATCCTGTACAATTTCCTATTCAAAGTAATAATAACACTACGAGGCCTAGACTCATATACAACATGAAATTTCCATAAATAAGGTTGGCCCAAAATAACATCACAAAATTAAAGGGGAGCAACATCAAAAAATACCTCAGCTTTGAATGGCTTGATGTCATATGATAGGCCACATTGTTGGATGATGGAAATATCACTTCCTTGACAAAGCCATCCGATTGTGTAGGCTGCAGGTATGGCATTGTCAGTAGGGCTAGCCACTTGAAGACATCTGTTGATATGAGATTCTTTTGGATACCTCTATCAATGATGAAGTGTAGCAGAGCTCCATTTACCCACATCTATGAATGAAAGAGGCACTCACCTTCCTCTGGCTCATCAGGTTCACTGGGATCGATCTTGGTGGTAGCAATGATCGCACTGGCTTCCGCACCAATGACCTATCTCCCCTTTTTTGGTTCTGAATCAAAGTTGGAACCCACATCTGATTTAAAGGATTTTACCTTATCGACCAATGATTTCTTTGAGCAACAAACAACAGTTTTATTCTAGGGGCTCTTATGGAAGTCACATCACTTCTAGGTATCTTTCTTCATCTTCTCATTGTCCTTCTTTCCTTGTGGCTTGGAATAATTGTCCTAAGGTTTCCCATATTTGCACTATCCTTTGTTCTATGGTTTGGGGCTTCCATTTCTCTACTTATGCTATGAGGGGTTCCTAGACCCAAACTTTCACAGCTTTTGTTTCAGCTTTTGCTCAATTTTGATGGCATATCGATAGGCCATGCCCAAGGATGAGATCTCCAAAAAATGCATTTATTTCTGGATGTATCTATGCATACCTTCACGGTACTTGATCACCATATGTCACTTGAAATCTTTGATACCCATATTAGTGCGCAAGGTATGGAGACATTAGTGAACTATGGCACTTTTTTGTCTCTTTCATGTCGTAATGTGGTCCATCTTATATACAAGTTGTCATAACTTCCAACAGAGTAGTATTTTTCCTTAATAACATACCTGAAGGAACCCCAAGTGGGTGCAAATTCAAATAATGTGGATCCCTCTATTTCCTTTTTCTCACAAAAAGTATCCCACCAATATTTGACATGGGGGACGACCTTGAGGAGTACAAACGTAATATTTTCTCTATCGAAAAAGTTGTGGAAATAAAAATACCCGTCTAGAAGGTTTAACCATTTATCTATGGAATAAACATCTATTTGACCTTCAAATATAGGAATATCAAAGTTCATATATACCTTGAAGAGCGTAGAACTTCCTCTTGAGGTGCATGTGTTTCTTGTCGGCAACCGTTGAAGGATTTGTGAAAAGATATCCATCATCTCATTCCTTTGTCACTCAAGGGATTCCTCGAGCAACATTTTGAAAGGATATTATGTCTTATCATCTTTATTTTCGCCCACCCTCGACATTTTATTGGGAGTGCGAGAGAATGTTTCCTCAAGAGAAATAAGATCGAGACTCAACTCTCTATACCCTAACTGTGTCGAGGACATGCATTAAAAAAAATGACAAGGAGCAGACTACTCTGATACCATTGAACCGGATTTATATGCGGAATGGAATGAAACCAAAGATTTATAATATTAACATAGAGACATAGTGAAAAATAACAAAGATACAGTAAACTTGGTTTCTATTAAATAAGAAATATGATGAAAACTGTAAAATGCAGAATGAAAACGAGCTTCCTAGAATGGTGGCATCTTATCTCCAAGAAGATATGTGATGGATACACTCATTCGCAAGAATATGAGTACAATGAGGATCTGAAGGAATTTTTACAATAAACATGAATTCCAAAACCCTATACATCCAAAAACCTAACTCTAGGATATGAAGCTCCATAATTCATGTGGGCCCTGATTGGGGTAAGTTAGTACATCAATTTCCTAGGGACGTAACTTTTGCATACAATCTCCATTTAGGGCGCACGATAGATCGTTGGAAAGGTATTGAAAATTAGCTTCATTGAGGGGGATAAATCAAATCCTTCAACTATCATTGATGTGCCTGATCATGAAAGTCATCGTTTAGGCCCTCAAAATGGCCCTAAAAGTTTAGGAACCGAAAAACTGCTAAAAATAGTAAGTATCCAAAAAAATATTGGGTGGCCACCTAGATCCTCTTGGATCAAAAACCAACTATGCACAAGAAGAATATTTTATTCTAAATAGGTATCCACTACTTCCATGTCAACATAAATAATTTTTCCACCTAACTCTATGGGGAACGTAGTGAGTATCCCATGAAGGAAAAAATGATGCCCATAGAACGCATTCAACATCATTTTGGATTGAATAAGCTTTGTGGAACCAATGGATCCCCAACATGAAATGGACATTAGGCAAATTGAGGATCCCTCGTCGATAATTGTGTGGTAAATCATTTTTCCACTCATGATTACTTGTATCTGAAACATGTTATGGTGAGAGATCTTATCCCTCCTAGTTTCTAGATCAAATATAATCACATTGGACTTTAAGAGATATACCCCACCTATGGAAGTTAACAATTCTTTCTGCCATTTTGGGTAGCTTTGGAGAACTTCAAGAGCAGACATGGAACATGGTTCTTGGGCTAATTCTTATAGAATATTATAATTGTGGTCAGCCCGTGCATTGAGATTATGTGTAGCTCTATTTAGAACACCCTTTAGGAGGTGAAACATTGTATCAGGAGATGAATTCTCTATCTGGAGAGGGTCGTCTAGATTTGTAGAAGATAATGGATGTGTAGAGGATGGACCAATGACAGTAAAGTCATAATCATGAGCTCAAGTTTGAAGTGATATCATTCTTTTAAGAATGAATAATTGGTCATCCAATGGTGCCCCCCAATTATAAGGGGGAACTGATATTCCCCCTTGTGGAGGAGCAATGTTTGTGGCAACCATTTTCTAGTGATGGGGAGGAAATGGATTTTTCAGGAAAACAAGATGATGGGAAGTGTTCTATCAGGAACAATAATGATGGATTTCATCCATTTTTGGACATTGGTGGGTAGGATGGTCCTGTTCACAGATATTGTAGGGAAATGTCTTCTTATTTCCCTTATTTTCTCTACCAAGTGATTTTTTGGTTTTGGAAGCTCCTTGTCTAGAGTTAGAATTTTTCCTTTTATTCTTTTTTCCTCTAGGTTGTTGACGATTCTTTGAGTATGTGGATTGCACTAAATTCACTTCAAAGGTATGGATAAGAGCTGCAGTAGTTTGAGTGGTGGGAATAATGGTGGAAAGGTTTAATGTGATGTTCAAATTTCCCAATTGTCCATCTAACTAGCCCATGGATGCATTGGAAATGGAACCAACCACAACATCAACATGGGGTCCTGGGTTCAGTTTGGAAGGGTCTTTCGATGACTAAGGAGCATGTACAATGATATTATATAAGGTGCCTGATTATGAATATATCAATTCAAGATGTTGGGCATGCATGATATCTTGTTCTTCAGTGACTTCCCCTGACATGGATGTGTCCCCAGAAATGGGAGGAAGTGGAGATTTGGTAAAATAATCCGCAAGTATTTTGTCAAGCATGACTTCTCTATTCATCTTGCAACAATGTTTCCACTTATGGACATGGTCTAAGATATGGGTGGGAGTTGTTTTTAGTAGAATGGCTCACTCTAGGACCATACATGCTACCAAGAGGAGCTCCCCTAGAGAAAAAAGGTTGACTAAAAGGAGACGCATGCATAGGGTACGGTGCACTGCCAAAAGTTTGGCTAACCAAAGGGGCATTGGCTCCCCCATAAATGTTGTTACCCCTAGGTTTCCTTGGAGTAGTACCCAACCCAATATTTATATTCCATCCACGGTGACTGAATAGGTTTCAAAATATACACAATCAATCTGTGGTCATATAGACTTAGACCAAACAACACATCCCTACCAAACTAGGAAATCGACAAGAAAATTGGTTCGATAGGACAAGCCTTCCAAAAACTAGAGTTTCAAGGTGATGAAATCCATGGAAACCTAACTAATGAAAGATGAGATACAATTATGAATCCCTAGTTGAAACATCCCTTCCCGGTGCAAGTATCCCTATGAAAGCGAACACCCTCCAGGGGTACTGAAATAGGTGATCAACATATTCCTTAGGTATTACTAGGATTTGTCGCATGCAGTCACCTATGTAGCCTCCTAGTACATACCAACAAGATTACTATGACACAACAAAGGACTTGGAGAACAATCAAATATCAAACCAGACATATGCGTAGGGTAGCTAAGACCAAGATCCCAAAAGAACTATCTCCCATAGAGGTCAGGCTCTCTTGGGACCCCTGTACACATAGTAGTCCAAGTCATATAGAAAAGAATTCAATGAGAAGAGTGGGGATATCACTGTACTCACTTTGATGTGATATACTATAACTTTTGTGTTAGAGGAGGCTCTCAACACACTTGTTGCAATGCATTATTTACTCCCTAATGACTCTTTTTTGGTTTTTATCCTTGGATAATTTACCCTCCAACATATTCCAATGCTCCAAGTCCTATCTAAAGTGGGTTTTGTATAAAACAAAAGTATGACTAATTTTAAATTAAGTGCTTCTTTGTTAAGTTTGTTGATTAACCCAAGGGTAGATGAATGCAACTGTAGTGATGTTTTATACTCTTCAATCAAAAAACAAGACGAATATATGAAATGCATTTTTCTTTTTTATGAACTCTAGAGAAGGAAAAGAAGAGGACTTATTCAATTTAATTTTCTAAAATAAAAAATTAGCAGCTAATCCTCACAACAATCTTTTTCATCACTCAAACGTTCCAATAAACCAAACAATATTGCCAATGAAAAAGACACTCAAAAGATAACACCCTAAAAATGCAACAATAAAATGCATTTTTTTTCTTTCTCTTTTAATGAAAGAAAAATAAATCACACACATGCAAGACAAAACATCCAAAAGAAGGCTAGGGGCAACGTGATATTGGTAGTGATGCAAGTAATATGCATACTTTGATGTCTACGATCACACCAAAACACAAAAAAATTGCAAATGAAAGGAGCCTAAATATTAAAATAAATCAAATCACTCAAATCCAAATTGGATTATCAATCACTCGAAAAGACAATTTCAGACCCCAAAATTGACTAGCAAAACTCGAATGCAATTCTGAAAAGAGGTCCTAAAATGATCCAAAAGGAATGATCACAAAATGAAATTTTATTTTTTATTTTTTATATCATGAAAATAATAATGAAAAATTCCTACCAGAAACAAGTTCTAAAGATTATCTTTCCCAAGAATAGGGACCCTAGGCTTCACAAGAAAAAACCCAGAAAAAATTTCACAAAAAAATAGACTTGTTTGCACCATATAGGGCTTCTTTTGTGGACCATACAAGGGGTGTCACAAGTTTCCTTCACTTGAATAGAGACATGTTCATGGGTTATTAGTCCACAACTTGTGACACCACTAGTTAAACTTATGAAATTTGTAAAAAAATATTCCCTTTTGCAGATTGTAAAATTTGTCCTTATTGTTGGTCAATAGTATTTCAACTAGTGACATTCTTGTTGGTCAATAATATTGCACTATCACTCTATCTCTAACAGTATAAAAGTGACATACTACAATGTGTTTTGAAAACATACTTGGTTCTAGTCCAAAGTAGTGATAAATTGAAGATATTCTCTCTAAGAGGGTGATGGGGAAGACAATAACTGACTTAGAAACACATTCAAAGGATAAATTCAAGCAAGGGTAGTCCAAACAAAGGAAAGACCATGAGACCAGTCCCTAGTGGAGTCTTCATTTCTGTTATAGAGGATTTTTATCAATAGACTAACCATAGCTCTCTTGGATCCTCCCTTTATCCAAGATAGACAATGGGATATACAACATGTTTACACCCTAGATAAATCAAATTTGTCTTATTATGCTATGAAAATGGATGGAAATTGCACCATATTTAGGAAGGTTATCCGCACATGTCCTTGGACTATGCATCTCTCAAGATCATGTTCTATCTCTTTATCACCCTTTCAACTACACACAAAAAAAAATAAACACCTTTCTCCAATCTATCCAAGCTAAATGAAAGAAAATTTGAACTAGATCTATTTTACTCTACTCAAGGAGAGACTAAAATTTCATAAGCAAGACATAAGCATTGACTAAAAAAACATTGAAAGGGGGAAACAATATTGATCTACATTAATCACAATTAGAGAAAATTACATCAATTTTACCATAATCCTTGAGTCTCAATGCAATCCTCTCTTGTACCCTTGGCTCCAACTCCTCCTTGGCCCTCTTCCAAGTTAAGGCTTACTTTCAAGAAATTGGATGTTTGATGAAGCTCCTTTGTTTTCCAGCAACGTAACATTGATCTTAGTTCTCTTTTCTTCTACCATAGAGTGCTTTCCATTTTATAGTGTGGTGGAAGGATATGACTAGGCCTCCATAACTGATCCATAACTTTGAGTGACTTTTAGTTCTGGGCTGGGATGATTTGACATCTCTTCTATTCCCAATCTCCTCAAAGTATCGAATATCCTAGACTAGAATCATTGGACATTTTCCTCGAGTGCATCGAAACTCTATCAAATTGGAGTGTCATGGTTTGAACACTGGTGTCTAGTGACATGTTGGTGGTTTCTAGGCATGTGAAGCGTGAAACCCCTCAAAAAGGATTAATTCTTAAGAAAAATGGATGTGTCTCTTTAGCATGTCTTCCTCTGAGTTTCAAGGTGACAAATATAGCTATAATGCAAGTGTTTGGGATTCTTAAAATAATTTCATATATTAATCAAGTACAAGAATGGATTCATGAGAAATATAGTAGAAAGTATCTCTCAACCACCACTAAAGAAGATTGCATAACTTGGAGTGATAATGTATCTTGATCCTTTCACTCATAAAATTGTAAGTGAAGACTATGATGGAGATTAATATTTCAAAGGAGTTTACAAGAAACAAAAGGAGAGGTCAATCTCTTCAATGGAAGGAAATTAATACCACCTCCAATATGAGATGTTATACAAACTAAACAAGTTGTGCATACCATATTATAGAAGAATTTAGTTGATGAGATAATAACACACTTATAGAGTTGTTAGGAATTTTGGAATGACAACGATAGTGATAATTTTTTAGTAGTATGTGTATTGGAAAAATATTGAGGAGCAAGTGGAAAAATTTGTTAGAGGTTGTGTTCTCTGTATCACTAGCAAGCCAAGAAACTAGAAACATGGATTGTACATGAAATTTCCATTACCAAATAGACCTTGGGAGAGCATATCCATAGATGTTTGTAGAGGTTTTCCTATGACTCATAGAAGCCATGACTATTTGTTTGTCATGGTGGACTACTTCAACAAAATGTGTGTGCTCATTTTTGTGGAAAAATATGATATCAAGTGTCATGGGATAAATCTCATAGGGATATCATTGAATACATAGAAAAATATCCCTAGGACCTACCTAGTGATCCTAGACAGAAAGGGGTTTAGACTTTTAAGGTTTCCTATATCTACAACATACAATTTCGTTTACACCCAAGAAGTATAGACTAGCATACCTTGTATATGAAATTTTTTCTTGTTTATCGTGGCTAATGTAGATTTTAATTTCTAACTCCATCTCCTATCACCTGCTCCCTGCAAACAAAACAAAAAACAATACCAATCTTCTTCATTCTCTAGTGTTAAAAATCATCAATATATATTAGATCTAATTTGATTTATCATTCATACAATCAAATCCAAACATATTCATAATAGAATTAAAACTATTTGTGGAAAACCATTGATCTATTATATATGATAGAGAACTTACATCAAAACATACCTTGGTGATGATGCCATTATCCCTTGATTCATTTATCCTTGCTTCTCCCTTTATATTCTTGTTCATGTTAGGCTCTCTGACTTATGGTTGTGATGGACAGAACAATCACCTTTGCAAATAGACATCATAACAATACTCTTGATTCTTTCTCCTCTTTCCCAATAATTTCCTTTGTTATATAGATTTTTGGAGGAGGATTGGGAGATCTTCTAAATATTCTAGAGGACACTAGAGACTCGAATGTTATGATTTCATAGTCTTAATACATGAATATACAACTCATTCCTCACCTATCACTTTGTAACTCTGTGAATCTATAAGGTTTACAGATCATCTCTTGTTGCACTATTGCCAACATTTGATGATCATCACATGTTGAACGCTCTTAGACCCACAGTGACCTTCAAAAAGGGGCCAAATATTAAGAAACAAATGTGTTTAGGCTTGTATTGTGTTATGAACTCCCTTCTGAACTTTAGGGTGGAAATTAAGTCTATAAAAGATGCCCCCTAATGTGTGAGGTCAGGAAAGGAATGGATGGTTGAAACATATTACAATAAAATATCATCCATGTGAGGCAGCGTGAGGAGAGAGAAAAGGAGTGACAGAAGTAAAATAATTCCTACAATCAAACACCAAGGATGAGAGAATATGCATACCATCCCCTAGGTATAAATACTTAGACTCTGAATGAGCATGGCCACCAAACAATTCACTACAGATCCTTGATATGAAATGCTAGACCATGTCCACAAAAGAATACACGGTGGATCCATGTGATCAAGGATCATATCCATGAGACAATACAATGTGGATATACATCATGAATACAATCATAGCCACTAGAAAATACAATGTGGATCTATGACATAGAATATAGATATTAGGAAGACAAAGAGAATAGAGGGAAGTTCCCCCGAAGTCTTCAAAGTACTCATAGATAAGTGATATACTCCATCGCAACTTGGGAGGGGACGTTGTAAAGGAATGATGTGGCCCCAAACCCAAGGTATTAATCCAAAACCTTGATGGTACAAATCTACAACATGCAATTAAATGAAATGATGTCAAGCATGGTACCAATCATTGATGTATACCATTAACATATGTGAGGGCAGCCATCAATGATGAACATGGACCCCAAGGTATCTAGTAAAATCTATTGAGTTTAAATAGATGAGTTGGTTTAGAACACTCATATAAAAATTGGATTAGGAGTCAATTATGTAAACCCAATGTTAATCATGAGGAGGCATCCCATTGAGGACTGCAAGATCCAAGGTACTAGCTATTTTATAGCTCCCTCTCCTAGGCAATTTGTTGAAGTCAATAGGAAGATTTCTATCGAAGGAGGGCCTTGAAGTATCCCTTATCAATCGACATGAAACATACACTGAGACATCATGTGAAGAGAGAGTATCACTAAGTACAACTAACAAAGGTATGGATGACTCATAAAGTCAACAAAACAACAGATGGCTAACTCAGGCTTAAACTTCCCTTGAGCATATAGCAAGACACAATGGTGACTTAGCAGTGAGACATAAGAGCTAGACAAATATAGTGAAACAATGCAGGAGGCATTGAAACACTCTCCATGATGATTGGAAAAGTAACCAGTAGGAGGAGTATCTCTGACTAATATTACTAGGATGGCTCACAGAAAATATAAAACCCAACTATATGGTGAGGACTCAAACAGGTGGCATGTTCTAGGGAGACTCAATTGACACTTCCATTTCAAGACTAGACCAATCGTGAAATAACCGCACCCATTTGTTTATTTTTATTTTTATTGTGTTTTGTGCCTCCTTCATGGTTTAACAAGCATGAAATAGGAATAAAAGTATGCTCAGTCTCCTTCATGGTTTAACGAGCACGAAATAATGGTGCAATTATGTTTTTTCTCCTTCATGATTTAACGAGAATGAAAGAATGACGCAAGTATGCTCGGTATGTTCCTTTTTCATGTCCTTTTACAAGTCCGAAAAAGAGATAAAAGTATACTTGGTGGGAGAAAATGATTGTCTTAAAAACATTCTCATATTTTCCAAGCACATGGAATTGAACTAAGAAAAATAAATGCAAATGGTACATGCAAGTGAGAGGCACTCTTAGTATTTGTTCTCTCCTTGGGTAGGTGGATGAAAAATGGAGGCCAAATAATGCAAGAGGCAAATGGTCAAGGGATACTACAATAGCGGTAAGAGATATCTAAGAAATCAACAGTGCAACAGTGGGAAGCATGATGCAAGAAGAAAATGCGTAGATGACCATTAAGAAATAATAAAAAAAATTGGGAACCCCCATGGGATGTGGACAGAATATAGACAAAGAGAGAAGAATGAGGCTCATTCATCAAGTCATGGTGGAGCTAAGGGGGGCTCTTGAGCCTATGGGAAATTGTATCATGGAAACCAAATGGAAATATGGGTGCTAAATAGGGCTCCCATGAAGGGTAGGCACTACCAAACTATTTACAATGTACAAAAGGGGTGGCTAATGTCGCAACCAACCAGGAAAACCAACCAGGATGGAGCCTAAGGCATAGTACTGTAAGTATGTATGGTTAATAATGCAAGGAAAAAATGCATGGAAAAACATATCCCTATATTTTATTTGGGAAACACATACCTCAAGTTCAATGGATGTCACCATCTTTGTAAAAAAAAATCCTCATCATCCAATCAAGGTGCATATACTAGATTCCAAGGTCAGTTAATTTAAAAATGGAATTAAAATAATAATGAGCTCAAATAATTAATAAAAACCCACTTTCTTGGTCTCATGGTGAAAAATAATTATTTATTTCCCAAAAAAATTATAAAAGGAACACTCACCTTGGTAAACAATCATTATTCATTTTCCAAGTGAGAAGTGTGAAGAGCTTGTTGTTAAATACCTCTTCCAAGATTAGGTGTGGATCTCACCATGGATATTTTCCTCAAGCATTCAACTAGCTATCAGATCCAGGTAAGAATTAGACATCCCTTTCTCATTTCCTTTTTATTATTCATGATTTTTATTGGGGAAATTTGCAGCTCGAAGGCCTACTGAGTGAGAGGCCAAGCCCAATCTTAGGGTAGAAACATGTATCTCCCTACATTATTCACATGACTCATGTAGGGAGTCGCATGATGACTAGGTTAAATCCCTTGGTTTTAATTGGCCATGCACACATGTGTAGAGTTTTTCTTTAGTAGGTTGTGTGTTTGGGCCTTTTTGTGCTAATCAGATTCTTGATTTTTTTGTTTCCTAGATGCAGGAACCCAACCAAGATGATTGAATAGAAGGAAAGGGCCCATGAGGATGATTATGCTACCCAAGGGAATGCAACAACATTGGCAGCCCTCCGAGAGCATGTTATACTGAAGATCTTCCATTATCCATTGCTTGGGTCCCATGAGTATATGTTTCATCAACTCATTTAGTATTGGGACCCTGACCAAGATTACTTTATCATCTAGGGGAAAGTGTGAAACTAGACATGGATGATATATACTTTTGTACTGTATTATCTCAGAGAGGTATATAGTGGCAAGTTGATTATTCACTATATGGGGATGAGAATTAAGTCATGGACTTTATTGAGGAGTTTTTTCGGTATGGTTTGCATAATATGAGTGGAAAGATCCCAATTCAGGATATTATGGATCTACCACTTAATACCATCATATTCTATATCACCCATGTCGCGGGATCCACAGGTTTGTTGATGGGCGAAAATGACCATCCGTCAATTGAAAGAACGAGTCTGGTTCGGGGTTGTCTAAATAACCCAACTCGTTTGGTATAACTCATTCCGACGGGTTTAATGGCTCCATTAGCCAATCTAAAAGTCCTAGAAGAAACAAATAAAATAAATAAAAGAGTTAACTATTAAATAACCACTCAATATATATATATATATATATATATATATATATATATATATATTATAGATAATATTTACATGACAGGTCTGTCTATCTTGTTTATGTGCATGATATACAAATGGTGATTTTTAATCTAAACTCACAAAAATATATGTAAAGATGGTTGCTTTACCGAAAGCAGATAAAGAAAGCACATAATCTATTTTTTGTTTTTTCTTTATTAATCTAAGATAAAATAGAAAAATATGCTATGAAACAGAAGTATGTGGATGGTCAAAGCCAGACCATATATTATAGTTTTGAAGACAACAAACGACAAAAAAGAAAATAACTAACCTATTAATGCATCCAACGTCTATATAATAGAGAATATCCAACCACCTTGTCCAAGAGGTAAACCTGCAACGAACCTTAAGATTGTTCTGAATAAATGCGAAACAATATGCTGGAAACTGAGTTTTAATAATAGAACTTATAATTCAAATAGTTGCGGTGATCTTATGATTCACAAGCAATTACAGTGAGATAAATCTTATTGTAAGAACTTTACATTTAAATGTTCAATAGAAAATTAAAGATAAATCTCATAATTTGAGCTGAATAAATGATCACCCTATATAATATCTGAAGCATCACATATGGACAACATTTATTAATAAATTATCCCAACTCATAATAAAGCATGAAGGAAAAAGCTATCAAGACAAATAGAACTTGAACTAAGACACCATACACAAGAAGCTAAAGTTGTAATATGTATCTCTGTTTCATTCAAGTCTATGCATTAATTGTCCATACTACAGCCCCAGGCCCAGATGTTTTCATTACAAAAAATACAATTTTTTAAAGTGTTCAGCAAAGCTAACTGTCTTATCTTATTAGATAAGATTAAATCTCTACAATCATCTACTGATTACAAAAATAGGGGGGAATATAACCACCCCATATCACACTAAATCTCTAAAAACGAAAAAGAGTTTGTTCCTGGTTACACAAAAATGAGCCATGGATATGGATAATAAGCTCAAAAAATCTCCAGATCATTTAGTCACCATAAACTCCCAAATATCCTGAAAGAAAAAGAAGAAATAAAGAAATTCAGATATACATTTAACCAATATTTTCCAAATTTCGAATAAGAATAGACTGGCTACAGAATCTAATGATTTTGTAGCTAGTATTATTTTAGTAAAAAAATCTAATTTATTCTATGAACAAGAATGTAACACTATTTTAAGACAAAAACAAATATTTACCTTTAACTAGAAAATCAAATCGATTCACATGATCTCAGAATTGATCACTGCTGTGACACTTTCGACATTTTTTACTATGATCCTTGTTGTTTTCAGACGTTTTCCTTGTCTCTGAACAATGGAATTGAGCCTACGATTTTCGACCAGATCGGTAAGGGTTTTAATCTGTGATTGTAAAATGGGTATGTCTGTGTAATACTTGTCAATCCAAAATAGACAAGTTTCACATTGTGAACCTGTGATGGTCGTTTGAGAATACCCACAGTTGTGTGTCGGACTGTGTTCATTGTTGCCTTTAGGTTTGTTATCAAACTTGATACCTGGAAATCCTTGATTTTGTTTCAAGCAGGGTGGAAAATTATCCACGAAGTTGTAAGCCTGGTCGGGATATGCTTCGAAGGAAGGAGGGTCTTCTTCGGACAACAGTCTTTCGATCTCCGAGTCTGAGCTTTCATGGATCTCGATCATTTTGATCGAGCTCACATGAGCGTTTGATTTATTTCGTAGTTTCCTTGAAATCAACCTACCTGCCCTTTTATTTTTAAAACTTAAATTGATATCACCTTTAGATGGCTTGCCCACAGGTCTATTTTCTTTCTTAACATAGGTGTTAGGTCATGAGCATTGTTCATGGCTCTAATCAACAACTTTTGGGTCGAGTATAGGCTTACTGAGGGTGGCCGTAACATAGGCCTGTGTAGATGAAGGGACTATGGTTTCCTCTATCACGGGTTTGTCAACCTCTACAGTATCAGAGTTAACGAAGCCATGTTGGGCTAGGAAGGCATTCCAGTCATCATTTTGTAATTTTAATTTATGTATCAATAGTATCTTTATCAAGCCATGGTGGAACAGGCTTGAATCCATTTTTTGTCTTTTATACCTCTTTTCCATTTTATACAAGCTTCTCCACAGGTAATAGGGAATATTTAATTGAAACCCAATGAAATTCATAAGCAAACGTATATGATATAGAAAAACAAAACCAAAATTGCCTTCGCATGTCATGAATTGCTTCAAGACTGATAGCAAGCCATGCCACTAGGTTTTCAACATGGACACGGACATACCTCTATCACAACAATTGATTTTTCGAGACGTGAAGAAAAGGATCCATGGAACCTCCTCAACCTTGGCATTTTTGAACCACCTCTACCCGGTCAAAGGAAGACCCATTGCTTGACCTAAAAAATCCTCTGTAACCTTGACCTGAATGTCTCCTACCTTGGATCGGCATCCGTCAAAAGAAAGGTCAAATTCCTAAGTGGTTCGCAAGTTAAAACCCTGGAATTTCTCAATAAAAACAAGCCAGCCTTGACCCTCAAGATCCTCCCTTGCATCATCACATAGGAGCATAGTTTGAGAGCCATTGGGTTCAATCCTGACGACCAGAGCCATGGGGATGCAAACGACAGACAATAAAACACAGTGAGTAGGGAAGGTTTCTAGGAGAAGACCAGAGAGACATTTCAGAACCAAAACTCAACAATACCCTAGCACGTATGAACAGAGGTTCTTCAATACAAAATGAAGAGCATTATGTGAAATGAATGCCAGGAGTACATGCGAAAACCAAGATTTAGCTCGAGGTGATGGGCTCATCGTTGTTGGACTGCCACCTCCCACAGGGTACAGGCCACGACCAAGTTCATTAATTTTTATTATTGCGAAACAAGGTGGGTTTGGTTTCTAAAGTTTAGGAGAGGAAAAATTTATAAACCAAAATGTAGTGACAAGGATACATATGACCAAAATTTATAAACCAAAATCCATAAGCATACTTCACATTTGAGGAGCCAATAAAGAATATGAGCTTGATGGCAGGAAACAAAATCTTTATTAACAAAAACTATGGAGCCATCTACCTTTCATAAACTTTAAATAAAGTGGTAATCCAATCATAGGTTTTGATGCTTCGTTTTCATGCTTTCAGTCATGAATGAAGCATACAAATGAAAACACTAGGAAAAACCGAAAGATCATAATCATAGTTTCAAAAACTGCTTACGAAGAACAATAATCGTATGACCCTAGGTAGGCAGCTACATAAATTTATTATTTGATGCTTTTAAAAAGTTGAAAATATGTAGGGCTGCCAACAAGGTCCTAGTTTAGAATCCAATACTAATACACAAGTGGTCCTTATGGGCTTAGAGACAACCATCTTCAACTGGTATGAGGGATTCCTCACCAATATCTAAACCCAACTATTTGATTATGAGAAAGGAAAACAAAATCAATTTGGGTATGGATCCCTCTTAGTGACCATTTTCATGGGATGGGTGCCTCAACTAAGGCCCCATATAGTGATGGGAGACCCATTTCCCTCAGACCCATGAATGATGTTGTGGGTAGAGAACATGGGTAGAGTTCTAGGGGGGCATCACCCATATCGATATGGGGTGGGATTCTACATTTGGTGGAACCGATAGATTGTTAGAAATGAGGATTTTACCTATGCATATATTGACTTTCGACATTATCTATAGTGTTCTCTCCTCACGGAAGAGGTGTGGGGCACCATGGGTAAGTGTGTTTTTATTTTTTTGTAATTTTGGCATATATGATTTTTTTGGTGGGTGCATATTGACACAATTTCATATTTTACAGATGTAGGACCAGAGCGTCTAGAGGGGTGGATCCAAGATCATCCTCAGAGAAGTAATTAGGTGGAAACAGTGAAGAACTACGTCACGTTCATTGCAACCTATAGGGTGTTATAACCCTAATTTGCACCTGATATGCTTGCCTGGCATCAGGCCATCTCATTTTACATATTTTTCCAAGCCACTACTGAACAACTCTTCTTAAAAACACCCTTTTTGAAGGCACAGGTGCCCTTATCTAATACTGCATGCATGTATACGCTAGTTGACCCACTACAACCCGCGTATACCTACAAAATCACGAAAAATGGAAAGTTGCAAACGAAACTCACATTTTTGGGTAAGTTACCTAAATCTTTTTACCGCCCATAGCCGGTCACTTGAACAAATACCTAGCCCTTTCTAGCCTATAAAAGAAGGGGTAGCGGCCCCATTTGAAAGAAGGAAAATAATTGTAAAGAAACTCTACCCAATTTCACATTCCCTTTGTCCCAACCTTTTGCAACTATTGTGTGAAGAGAAGCATATACAAAAGCAATTGGAGCACAGTTGAAGAGGATCCCAAGACCATATTCGAGGAGCAGTGGCCGATCTCACTATTGTAAGGTTCTCTTGTGAGATTAATAAAAATAAGTACTTTTCTCGTCTCGCCATATGAGGTTTTTAATGTGTAATATTGATTATATTTTGATAAAATCTCTAACCCATTAGTTCATATATCATATGCATGTTTGGAGTTCTTTGTTTGTCTGTTTATGAATGCAGGTCAAATTTGGGAGGAGATTTTTAGTCAAGGAGCAACCGAATGTTAAAGGATCGACATCAAACACAGAAACTAAGGTACAGTAAATTGATCTTTTTAACCTTGTATTTACATATGAATAATGGGGTTTATGATTGGGATGATGGTAAGAAGTAGGAGACTTTAGGTCATTTCTGCATGCATTACATAACCCTTAATGCTAGTCTGTAGGGGGATTTCCCACCCACAACAAAATTGGCGACCGTACTAGGGAAATCTCTAGGGTTTTGGGGGAGACTTTTTGGGTTTTTTAAATTGGTTTTATTACCTTTTTTCTTAGCTTCTACAAGAGTCTGAGCTAGTAGGGATTTTGGTCTTCCATACCAGTACTCCCTGCTTTCTTCACTTGACTATTGTTTTTCTTTTCCGGGAAGCTACAGAGGCATACGCGGCCTATAGAAGGCATGCACAGGTATACACGTGCCCTGACTTCACACAACCTGCGTACATATGCTGGCTGCTGAAGGATCAGTAGCGTGTCTGAGTCCAGATTTTTTTTTTAAAGAGAGGTAGTCATCCTCTTCCCTGTCAGAAGTGATCCTTCTGAGGGGTTTTCTGGATCTAGTTCTAGTCTCTTTTGTTGCAGTATGTAGCCTAGGTATAGCCTCAGATTAGTTTTTCCTTGCATCTTTTTCTATCAAAGTAAGTTTCTGTGTCTTTAAGGGATTTTAGTTCTCAATACTAGTACTCCCTGCACGTGCTTGATTGCTTGTTTTTCAATTTTTTGAGTTGTAGAGGTACACATAGCCTGTAGTAGGCCTGCACGCGTGTAAACGTGCCCTGACCGCGCACAGCCCGCGTACATAGGCTGGTTTTTGAACTGTCAGTAGAATACTTGTTGAGAATAAAAAAATTAGAAGAGTTAGTCATCCTCTTCCCTGTCAAGGGTCACACCTCTCAGAAGTTTTCTTGATCTAGTCTAGGTCTCTATCATAACACTTTATAGCTTAGGTTTGATTACAACGTAGCTTTCTTTTTCATTAAATTTTTTTCCTCTGTTTTTCTGTAATAGGGTTTTTAGACAAGTGTGAGAGTCTACTTCAATCAGCTTGTGTGTTCTTGTCAGTAACTCTTTGTGATCTACGCTTAGGCCAGAAGTATTTTCTTGGTCTTTACTTGTCATCATTTTTCCCTTTTTTCTTTTAGCATAAAACAATAAAAAAAAAAATATTTCTTGGTGTGGTTAAGTAGTTGGTTGTTTTCATTAATCATCGGGAAAAAGATTTCTTTTGTAAGTTGTTGACTAATTGACCTAGGAAAATAAGTAGCTTGTAGTTGAGTGAAAGCTTGTTTTGAGTTTTCTGTTGAAAGATCTTAAGAAAAAAAAAAGGTTTGAAAAGTTGGTTAAAGAGTTTGAATGTGCAAAATTGAATTTCTGAAGAAGTAATTTGTTTCCATTTTTCATTATATGCTCTTCCCTTTCATCTCTGAAAAACATCACTGGTTTCACTTTCGTTCCCTTTGACTTAAGACAACCACTAAAAATAATGATTAATTAAAATCAACTAGACTTTATGTTTGTAGGGTCCATCAACTAGTCTAGGCTAGAGCCTTGATTTAGGATTGGAGAGGAAACTCTTCAAGGCTACTAAAACAAGCATAGGAGTCTGTGCTAGGGAGTGTCAAAAGTCCAGTATTGTGAAAGTTATCTGGGACCCCCCTATAACCCAGGGGATAAACATGAGTTCGTGTAAGGAAAGGTAGCGGAGATAACCCCTCCAAATCTGGACCAAGCGTAGTGGGGAACGCATATAGAGGGCTTGTCTTGGGATTTCATTGATTGCATTTGCCACAGAGCTTCGTGGGTCTTGAATCCGTACAAGGTCCTTAGTCATATTCCGGAAAAAATTATTTTGATACCCTTGATAGGTTTTGGGCTTGATACCCTGCTCATTGCGGTCCACCCGGCTGTCAACTGTACCCGCCTAGTGACTGTTTGCGCGCTGGAAACATAGTTGCCTATCTTTCTAGTGACTTACATAGGTGACTGCGGGGGTATACCGCGGTACCTAGGATAGACATTGGACCACTCTTTGCAGAGTATACCCAGAGGTTTCTTTCGTATTCGAGTTTCACTTCCACCGGTAATTTTCTCTAGTGTTCGTTGTTGTAACTGTTCTTCCAACTAGCTAGTGACTGTTTGTTTTATTTCATAGGTACTTTTTCTAGTGTGTACTAGTTTTCAAACGATTATATATTTCCCTAGTGTGTCTTTGATATTCTCACACAGTGGAGGATCAAGAGTTCCACCTATCGTGAAGGATTTTGGGCCTGTCGCTGGTTGACCTCGAACCCCCCCTACCACCGCTAAGGCGAAAATTAGACTAGCAAGGGTCTTTTGAGACAACTGGGTTACATGAAACTGTGCCCGACCCATCTTTGAGAGGAAAGAATTTGATTCTGGAGGAACCAATCATTTCTGACCTCGGAGCAAAATCTCTTGGTCCATATGACCCTCCCATCATTGATCTATCGGCACCCATCATTGTACAGGTTATACCTTACGAGTGTCAGGTAGTGTCACAAGAAAAAATGGAAGCAAATGATGTTACTTCTTCAGGGAATACTCATATTTCCTTCACGACTGTCACTACTGGGGGTGTTCCACCTCCTAACCAACCATCAACAGTCCGGGCCACTATGGTCTCGACTACTTCTACCTTGGGAAGTGGTCCAATTCCATCTATGGCAACGATCACTGCTCCTTTTTCCTAGAATGCGACAGGCCCTCCGTTCTCATACGAGATTCTTGGCTTTGGTACGAGTATTGTACTTTCCTCCTCCACTCTGTAGACTTTAGGTATGGGGGTAAGGATTTCCAACGCTCCTCTACAAGGATCTATGGGGGAAATTAAGCTCCCTTTATCACTTTCCCTTACGGCAGGGGTCATATACCCCCTTCACCCCTCTCACTCAGTGGTGTTCCTCAAAACTCCGTCGGGCCTAACATAAATTTGTCCAGAGCAAGTAGTCAAGCACTCCCTCCTTATAACATGCCAGTTGGTTCAACACCTTTCTCTTTGTTCAGCATGTTTGGTAACAACACTTTCTCATCAGTTGTTGTTTCAGCTGAGGGAAACCTCGATTATGGACAACCACATCCTGTACAGGGTACTATTCCTACACAAGGGGCACACTTAGGAATTCCTTCCTCACAAGGACCTTGGAATCCATGGCAGGGACCAGTCCCCTTGCCAGGGTGGCAAGTCCCAATGCCTATGCCCGTCGGATCGATAGGGGGAAAGCCCTCCCAAAATCCTTGGAATGCGACGCAAGCTCATCCCTTTAAGTCCTATTACGGGAACCAGTTGATGATGTCTCAACAAGTGCAGAATCCATACACCGGTCACGACCATGATTATTACCAGATCCCTGGAGAGCAACCTAACTTTTCCTGGCAACCTGGTGCTAGTCAAACTCCAGGCTCCTTTGTCCCTGGTTACAATCCACAACCCAAACTACCATTTCTGGAAACCCTGCACTTGCCAAACTTGACAAGGTTACTAAATGACCCCATATTTCACGATCCAAGTTGGCCTCCTATGCCGACCAAGTTGCCTTCGGACATTCCAAAGTTCGAAGCCAAGGCTAACGAAGATCCTGGCAATCACGTGACTACGTTCCACTTATTTTTCTCATCCAACTCTTTGAAATATGATTCCATCCAGTTGCGATTATTTCAACGCACTCTCATAGGGAGTGCTACAAAATGGTACATCGAGATCAATCACTCATGATACTCTTCCTTCGGTGAATTGGCAATGGCTTTCTTAAACCATTTCCAATTACCTGTGAGATATGACACCAACACTGAATTGTTGGCCAACTTCAAACAGAGAAAAGCGGACCATATCTTGGATCACATTCGAGAATGGAGATGCCTAAAGATTTTGATTAAAGTGCCAGTCCCACCAACATTCTTGCTTGAGTGGTTCCTTAAGTATTTAGTACCTTGATTATCTAAAGACGTCGCAACATCCGGGGTGTTTTCCAAGGAAGATGCGATAATGAGAGCTCAACAACTAGAGCTCATTTACTCTCAGTCTGGTTTACTCTACAATATTTTGCTAGATGCACCGAGGTCAATCCTTGACAAGACTAGATAGAGGTCTGGACCACATGCCGATGGCATTATTGGTTCAACACAAGCATAGCCTGTTGATCCATTTTCAAATCCATTGCAACAATTGTCGATATAGTAGACAACGGCCAGCCAAACCATCGGTTCAACTGTTCCCCCTACCCAAAATTCAGATGTACACAGTGTGAAAACGACAAACCTAAAGGCCACCCAACAGCCTGACGGAAAGAAGAAACAATGAAAGAAGGGTAAGGGGGATAAGAAACCCACTGATAATGTTGGTGGGGGCAACACTGAAAAGAAGAAGTCAAAGTATCCTTGTAATCTTTGCAAGGAAGACCACCCGACCCATCAGTGCCCTTGGCTTGTGGAGGCCCAGAAGTTATTGGCACAACAACAGTCTGTCGTGTTAATGAACCCATTTCCACATAGGAAAAATCTAACTCTATCCTCCTTGAGCATGGAAGGGGGAAGTCAAGGATCCCCTCCGTCTTCAAGTAATCCTTCATTCGCAAATGTGTATATGATGAAAGGTGATGCCTATATATTGACTAGAGCACATGATTATAGAAATCCAAGCACCTCTGAGAAGGGTAAAGAAGTTGAAAACCCACCTCTTCCTCTCCAGATTGAGAAGACGTTGGGTGAAACAATGACACGCATCCCAAAAGGTGAGTTCAAGAAAGATTCTCACAATGCAAACACATGTGCCACCCAGAAATACTCTATGGTGGAGGATTTATCATAAACCCCTTGTGCGATGTCTACTTTGGAAGTCCTCCAGAGTTGCCCTTCCCAAAGAAAGGCTCTGTTAGCTGCCTTAGGATCTGTTGATACTTGTAATCCGGGAATGATCATGCTTGATACGACCGACTTAAAACCTCATATTCCTTACCACATAGCTTTTCAGATAGTAGTGGCTTACACCACAAAAACTTTTACCTAGAATATTTTCCGTATAGTGGTGGATGAGGGTGCCTCAACATGTGTGATGTATTTGGCATGTTGGAAGGCCATAGGCCAACCCATTTTGTCTCAGTCACCTACTCTTCTTACAGCCTTTAACAATCATTCTTTCCGACCACATGGGATCATTCCCTCTTTCCCCATGCAGTTAAGGGGAAACACTGTGTGCGTCGAAGTTGAAGTGGTCGATGCATCTCTCGACTACAATATTTTGTTAGGAAGGAGTTGGACCTATGCTATGAAAGCAGTAGTCACGGCATTTTTTTGGGTCTTGTTATTTCTACATGAGGATCGGATCGTGACCATTGATCAATTATCCTTCTCTCGTCCTGACCATTCATCGGGAGTCTCCATGGTCCCTATGATTGATAACCCTCAACCCGACATCGTCAATGTAGGGGTTGGTTTGTGCCCACCTTTGATGGGTACTTTTGATTACCCACCTTCAACCAGAAATGTCCATTACATGTCGGCTGACCCCGATCAGCCTCGGGCTGAAATATTTCAATTCTTGTTGTTTCGCACGACGTACTTTAATGATCCGTGGAATATTCCTTCCCCATCAACTAATATGGAAGGGACAGAGCACCATGGCATGGCCATGCCTTTGTCCATGACAGACGTTGCATACTCAATAGTTCAACGAGCTTTTGTTGACCTCGATCCGACTCCCACACAAGAGTTAGATCCGGTGCTCGAGCCTATTTGGGCTCAAGGTTCCCTTGCTGATACATATTCTTTAGACTTAGTCTTTCCCTCAGACGAGGTGATTATTGAGGCAATGACTAGTCCAGGCAGACCCTGGGATGATCTTCATCATAGATCTTATTTCCTCGTAGAGTTAAGACGAATTTAAGTAGGTGAATTCACTCTAACTATGAATGGAGATAATGGTTGTCCTATCAATACTTTGGCAATGCACGTATTTTATGCTGAAGGAAATATGATAAAAATAGCTGAAACGATACCTATTGACATCTCCAGAACCCCTGGCATCGTGGAGAATATCTTCGTCGAAGCGAATTTCTCCCCCGAGGAGATTCAAATCTACACGGATTTATTTAAAGAATTCTGCGACGTGTTTGCCTGGTCTTACGAGGAAATGCCAAGCATAGATCCAAGAATTGTCGAACATGAAATCATGACTTATCCTGATGTCAAGCTGGTCCAACAGAATCTTTGTCTGTTCAATCATAGGAAAGCAACAACTATCAATGTTGAAGTAGAGAAACTACTTAAAGATGGTTTCATCTACCCCATCCAATTGACTTAATGGGTGTCGAATCCTGTGACGGTCAATAAGAAATAGGGTACGATTCACGTATGTACAGACTTCCATGACCTGAACAAGGCCTGCCCAAAAGATAATTTCGCCACGCCATTTATTGACCAGATAGTCAATTAATGCACAAGTTGCGAGGATTTTTCATTCATGGATGGTTTTTCGAGATATAATCAAATACAGATCAAACTCGAAGAACAACACAAATCCACTTTCCTTTGTCTGTGGGGTACATTCTCTTATCGTAAGATGCCTTTTGGTCTGAAAAATGTTGGAGCTACATTTCAATGAGCCATGTCTTTTGCTTTCCATGACCTCAAACACATAGTCGAGGCTTATCTTGATGATTTAGCGTCATGATCTCGCAAGAGAGTTGATCATCCGGCACACCTCTGACTTATCCTTGAACAGTGTCGCTATTACCAAATCCTCTTGAATCCAAACAAGTGTAGTTTTTGCGTCACATCGGGTCATCTGTTAGGTTTCATAGTTTTGACAATAGGGATCATGGTCGATCCTCTAAAGGTTGAGGAAATAGTTCAATTGCCTCCCCCGTGCACCATCACTCAGCTTCAAAGTTTGCAAGGAAAATATAACTTTTTACGGCGTTTCATCGCAAACTATGCCGAGATCACAAAGGGTTTTATGCATTTATTGAAGAAGGACATTCCTTTTCATTGGGATGAATCTGCTCAATGCTCTTTCACAGTGTTGAAACATGCCCTCATATCTACCCCTCTACTTCGACCACCCAATTATAATAAATATTTCTTATTATACTTGGCCGCTGCGGAGTTGACCATTGGTATGGTCTTAGTTCAGGAGGATGATTTTCTCTCAGAATATGTAATTTATTACCTGAGCCGAGGCCTAGTTGGACCGGAACTTAGATATTCCCACATTGAAAAATTTACGTTGGTAGCAATCCATGCTGTCCAACGGTTCTGTCATTACATTTTGTTTCGCAAGACCACCGTCATTGCCGTCATGAATCCATTTCAATATGTATTGACACGATGAGTCATCGATGGAAATATCAGTAGATGGATATTTATCCTCTAGGAATTCGACTTGGAGTTCATTTCGGCAAAATCCAAAAAGTCGATGGTCTTCGTGGAAATCATATCGGAACTTTCGATCGAATCAGGTGATGTTATACCCGACGAGTTGCCTATCAAAGTAGACATGTTTTTTATCGCGTCTTCTAACCCCTGGTATGGAGATGTGCTTTTCTATCTCCAGAATTTGAAGTGTCCCACCTCTACTTCTCGTGATGAGTCTCGTCGTATATGCCATCAGGCTAAGAAATATCTCATACTCGAAGACACTTTGTATCGTCGAGGTGTAGACTACATCCTTCGCTGATGTCTCACTCATGAAGAAGCGGAAATCATGCTTAATGATTTCCACATCGAAACATGTGGCAGTCATCTATCTGGGTTGGCAACATCCCAAAAAATTCTACGAGCCAGTTACTTTTGGCCGACATTAATCAAATATTGTGTTGAATCGGTCAAGAAGTGCCACCCATGTCATATATTCTCTTGGAAGATGAGGGAACACCCCGCTCCCATGTTTCCCATTATTACCATTGGTCCCTTCACAAAATGGGGGATTGATTACACTACATGAAACCCCCCTTCAACAAAGGGGTACCGCTATATCATCGTAGCAGTAGACTACTTCACCAAGTGGGTCGAAGCTATGCCAATGTTTAAAAACGACGGGGAGACAACAACTCTCTTTTTGTTCAACCATATAATAGCAAGGTTCGGCGTCTCGAGAGATATTTTCACTAACCATGGTAGTCACTTTCAAAACAAAATGATGACCGAGTTTATGTCAAATCTTGGGTTTCAGAAAGAACATTCATCACCCTACTACCCCCAAGCAAATGGTCTAGTGGAAGTTGTAAATAAATCTCTTAAGACCATTCTACAGCGAATGATCAATTCGGCCAAGTCAAATTGTCATTTGATGTTATACTCAACATTATGGGCTTATCGAACATCCGTTAATACTACAACTGGTTTCTCACCTTTTCAACTCGTTTAAGGGATGGAAGCAGTCTTTCCTATAGAATGCCAGATCCCATCTTTAAAGTTGGCAGTACAATTATTGCCAGACACTTCACCGCTTGAAGAGAGTTTATTTTATCTTGAGTAGCTCAATGAGCAGCGTCGTGATGCGGCCTTAGCTAATGAAGCTCACAAACAAAAATTCAAGTGTCAATATGATTGGTCTGTTTGTCCTTGGATTTTCTCTTAAGGAGACCTTGTCTTGGTCTATGTCCAAGATAAGGACCCCTTGGGGGTAGGAAAATTCAAACCTATGTGGTTCAGACCTTTCATCGTAAAAGAGGTTCTAAGAAAGGGCGCTTATCGTTTGGTGGACTTTGAGGGAAATGTTTTGGTGGATCCTAGAAATTGGCTCTACCTCAAGAAGTATTACTTGTAGGTAGGTTTCCTTCGGTGAATTTTTGTAACATATGTATAGTCTTTGTACTATTACTTTTTAGTTTTTCTTTTGGTTTTATGGACGTTTCATTTTTTATGTTATCTTTTTCACTGTGGCATATGTCAAGTGAATTAGAGGTGTTCATTGGGTTTGCGAATGGAACTAGCCGACACACTCAGAGGCTTGCCTCCGCAGCTTAGGTGATTTTCACACCTCAGGGCCAGTTGTTATCTTCAGGAGGTATTTGTTTAGGTGAAACCACAAACAATGTCGCCAAATACAGTGCAGTTATTGAGTTTCTTTGTGATGCTTTGTCGCTTGGTATCTCTCACCTCCGAGTCTATTTAGATGCTCAGCTTGTTGTGTCTCAGTTAAATGGAGTGTATCACATTCATGATCCTACTCTACATTGATGGTTCCTTAGGGTACGTCTCTTAGAATGAAGCTTTTATTACATTACATATATCCATGTTCTTAGGAGATTGAATCAAGTTACAGATACTCTAGCTAATCATATATTAGATTGGCATCTTGCACACATGTAAGAAAAAGAACACACACACACACACATGTAAATACATTTGTAAATAAGTGTATTCCATTAAACAAAATAATATAAAAAAAAATATCCATATATATATCGTAAAGCATCAGAGTACATAAGCGGGCGCGAGCGCCTCAAAAAATATGTGTCCAGTAAAGAGTCACAGGGCTTATTCCCTCAAAAATATACAAAAGGTTCCCTCAGCACATAAGAAGTCTAGTCTAAGCTAAGGGCGGGGCCTGTTGGCCCTGCCATAATGAACAATGGCGTTGGTCAAATGCCATAAAAGTTGGACCCAAGTTCGGGGCACCCAACAACATGAGGTTGCATCGACAATGGAAAATCCTCGATCTCTACCATTGGGACTGTGTGAGTGAGTGTGGTAAGGTTCCGCTCCACTCATCTCAAAAATCTATCAGCCTCTCTGGCTAGAGGCCCCCCTGCTGCTGATGGCCCTGCCTCTGGTCGAGGACGTCGTCGGCTCCTCGCAAAATATGTTGGATGCACTGGTCCCACATATGCACGTAACAGATACATACTAGTCAGATACTCTGTTACAAAAAAAAATGATATATATAAAAAGAAATAAAAATTAAATAAACTTTGAAAAAAAAACAAAAAAAAGCATACCTAACTCTCCTCGCTCTACTCTGGGAGGTACGACCATGGCATGGTTCCTAGAGAAGTCGATCCTAGCATAGGGGTATTCCTCTATCACCGGAATCTTTTATGCCCACCAAGCAAATAATTTGTCTTCGAAATCCTCGATAGTCCTCCCTCCCCCCTATCGTGGAAATAGTGCCGCCCACCTGCATAACGCCAGGAAAGAGGCCTTATTCCCTCATATCGTCTCTCTAGGGATAAGATTGGGTACTCTCGAAGAAGAATAAAGAAAAAAGAATAGTCCCAAACCCAAAGTTCTTATGCACCCGCATTCGACAGTTTGTCAACTATTTTTTCATACATATCAGCAAGGTGGTGCTCCATTCAAAAAATTGTGCATTTAAGCACTGAACCACACAATTCATGTGTGCCCGAGAAGCCTGATGTAAAGATGCAGATCCAGTAATCCGCCCAATGAATAGAACTATTTCTTTCAACGATAGGTTATAAATCTTTCTTTTCAGAACCTGTGTGCCCACTTTGTCGGTACCAGCCTCGCAATGGAGTCAAATCAACTCCGCTATGTTTTGAGGCCTAGAGGGAAATGTGCAAAAGTTGATTGGTTCCCCTCTCCTTGAGATGCCAGTTAGAAAGTAGATATCTTTAGTCATTGGAGTCAATGACTGTCCCTCAAGCATGAATGCCTCTGCATATGGGTGTCAGTAATCTACCAAGGCATTCAACAGCCTAGGTTGTGCCCTCATATATGGACACTGAAAGAATTTCAGCAAACCACATTGTGTTATGTGGCAACAACATCAGGATCCTCTCCAACTAAATTATCAATGTCCTCATGCTCTCTCTCCCTCCAATGAACATACATCCTGCAATTCACAAATTCATGAGGGACTAGATCTTGTTTGTTTTTATTTTATTTTATTTTTTTCACAAAAGGAGGGTACATGCGGGCTGTAGTGTACACAGTCGCATGTGCACACATTTAGTTTTTCTCCTACATGCGTGCACACGTGGGCTGCCATAGCACAACCCGCATATACGTAGGGCCGACCTTTTGAAAGGTCGACACCTCTCTTAAAAAAAAAATTAAATGCATAAAAGAAGAATGGAATAGAAAGAGGGGTTAGTATGTACTTACTTGGTTCAAGCGAAAGTTCGTTCCATCCACTGAAGCTCCCGGAATAAACTTTTTTAACAAAAGGTTGTTTTGGCTTTTCGTCAATTTCTCAATTTGCAATAGTGATAATGAGCTGCCATCTTGTATTTATAGACTTTTTGGCCCCTTTTTTGGCATTTTTTTTACCTTTTTGTCATTTTTTGTAGCTTAAAAAATCATTTAGTATGATTCAAGAGTTTCTTGTGGAATGTTACGATAAATGTTACTTTGGGTATTGGGATTGTTTTTGGAGATTTGGGTAATTTTCAAGTTCTTTTGGTAAAAAGTCGTTTTTCCAACTTTGTGCATGTAAGATAGGATTACATCTCCACTTGTTGCACCTCATTTCCTTTTTCATTGTGCCATAGGATCGATCCCACCGAATTGTGACATGAAACCATCATTGTTGCTTTAGAAGCATCGTATTTTAGTGGTAGAGCCTAACCCTTCATGGATGCCCTAGATAGATCCTAGTTGCATTTTGTCATCCATGTCGTCATTAATGACTTTAGGCTCAGGAGTCCTTGTTAGTTTTATCCTGATTACGAGTTTGAGCCTCATTTGCATGATGCATTATCACTCTTGACCTCACCCTCAAGACTCCCACAAAACACAATGGATCTTCTTTTAAGCCCTTTTTAGACCCTCTAAAAATGAAAATATTGTCAAGCTACCTTGTTGACCTTCACGCTCGCTAAACTAAAATTTGAAGGCACGTCCGTCCGGCGATAGTTTACCCCTTTTTTGGTCTGGATGGTCAACTATACAAAAAAGGGTATACTCTAGGAGCTTCGGTTCCCTAGAAGAGTATTCTCAGGTATGATGTTAACCCTTTTTCGGGCCTGAGGGACTAAAATTACGAAAAAGGAACCCCAACAGAGTCGGTAGTTAAGCTCTTTTCAGACTCCATAAAATTGAAAAGATCGTCGAGTGACCTTATTCCTTCACACTCATTAAAATGGTCCAGAAGAACATTCCTAACAGATTCCATAGTTAAGATTTTTGCAAACTCCTTAAATATAAAAAAATTGTCGAGTGATCTTGTCTTTATCACACTCGTTAAAATGGTTTTGAATAGACATCATTTCGGTGCTAATTTACCCCTTTTTTGAATTGACTAGACTACCTTCGAAAAAGGTACCCCAACGGAGTCTCCTTTTACATTTTTTCAGACTCTCTAAAAGTGAAAAACCCATCGAGCTAACCTTCTTTGGGCTCGTTAAAATCACATCGAAGGACGTTACCATTGTGTCTTATTAATCACATTTGCATACTTGAGTCTTTGGCCTAATGTTGGCTCCATGTTGCTCTCAACTGAACCATCTAAAGCATGCCTTATATGCAAGCCCTGTAGCACTTTTCCTCTGCGTCTTGACACCTTGGCCCACAGAGGATTTTTCCCGAGTGTTCTTTTTCCTACATATATTCCTTTTCTCTGAGCATCCATGTGTTCCTTGCACTTGGAAATAGTATATCTGTGACACTCAATCCTCCTTTGTAACATAGCATTCTTTTATTATTTTTCAAGCTTTCCAAAATTATTGAAAAAGACATATATATATATATATATATATATATATATATATATATATACCCCAAAAATAGGAAGGGAAAAGTATTTTATTTATGTTGGCAACATAATGAGTTGCCCTTGGACAAACCACATCCTTTCGTTTGTTCGTCAAGCCCTGGGATTTAATATGACCTTAGGAAGTTGTTTCTCACTACATAGAGTTGTGTCCTCGTCCATTTGGTTATTCTTCCAAACATATGGAGAGTTTGTGTTGCCTCCTGCATCATAGACTTATGTCAAAAACCATGCTTCCTGAGTCTCATATTTTGTCGTGACATTGTCCAAGGGAAGTTATTACCAAGCATGAGTCAGCCCCTCTACAGATTGTCTCTTGCCCTCATGCCCGACCATCCCGAAAGCCCAATCAATTCTTTGTTCAAAATCCATGAAGCCCTCAGCCTGATCATCAAAATCCTCTAGTATGTTCCTGACAAGTCATCGAATACCTCTGGGTAGTGAATCCGTACACTCATATTACACTCCTACCGAAGTTGTGAATATTTTGAAGCTATTGCTCAAGATCTGAAGGCCTCATCTCTAGCCATCAGGCCTTATTCTCTTCTTGAAGATGGATACTATACATGTATATCTTTTTGATTTCGAGATGTATATCTGTTGTGTATTGCTCGTGGCTACACTTTATATAGTTATATGACATGGATCTACAGTGTATTTGATTGGAAACCATGATTTTATTTCATTCCGAGAATGGGTATGCCTGCCTCGGTGAGACAATTGTTATTTTGTAGATGGCACCTCCAGAACTCTGGTCCCTAGGCTCACTTGTTGCGTACGTTGGTGAAGATTGATAATGTATTTTGGCCATCATATGCTCTTCTGACCTCACACATTAGGGGGCATCTGTTATAACCCTAATTTGCACCTGATATGCTTACCTGGCATCAGGCCATCTCATTTTACATCTTTTTCCAAGCCACTATTGAACAACTCTTCTTAAAAACACCCTTTCTGAAGGCACACGTGCCCTGCTCCACTACTGGACATGTGTATAGGCTAGCTGACCCACTACATCCCGCGTATACCTACAAACACATGAAAAATGGAAAGTTGCAGATGGAACCCACATTTTTGGGTAAGTTACCTAAACCATTTGACCACCCATAGTTGATCACTCGACCAAATACCTATCCCTTTCTAGCCTATAAAAGAAGGGGTAGGGGTCCCATCTGAAAGGAGCAAAATAATTGTAAATAAACTCTACCTGATTTTGCATTCCCTTTGTCCCAACCTTTTGCAACTATTGTGTGAAGAGAAGCATATACAAAAACAATTGGAGAACAGTTGAAGAGGAGCCCAGGAGCGAATTTGAGGAGCAGTGGTTGATCTCACTATTATAAGGTTCTCTTGTGAGATTAATAAAAAGAAGTACTTTTCCTGTCTTGCCATATGAGGTTTTTAATGTGTAATATTGATTATATTTTGATACAATCTCTAACCCATTAGTTCATAGATCATATGCATGTTTGGAGTTGTTTGTTTGTTTGTTTATGAATGCAGGTCAGATTTGGGAGGAGATTTGCAGTCAAGGAGCAACCGAACGTTAAAGGATCAACATCAAGAACAAAAACTAAGGTACAATAACTTGATCTTTTTAACCTTGTATTTACATATGAATAATGGGTTTTATGATTGGGATGATGGTAAGAAGTAGGAGATTTTAGGTCATTTCTGCATGCATTACAGAACCCTTAATGTTATTCCGTAGGGGGATTTCCCACCCACAACAAAGGGGTTGACCATGGGGGTCCTCCCCACATCGAAGGATGAGATGCCACCACACCTATGGTGACTCGCATAGGGTATATCTCACCCCTTTCATCAAATTCTCTGAAAGGTGTTTTGGGTTGTCTTGTGCTACCATGGTGATCATCATGAGGAATAAATAGCCAATGGAACCCAATTTTGTAATAGAGACTGATATTATTTGGTTGCCACTTTATGTATCAGGAGGCCAGTAGAGCCTCAACTTTGTATATGCACCTCATTTTTGAAGGATGTAGTCACACTTTGTGGATATATATATATATATATATATATATATATATACATGTTTTTTTCAGCTTATACTTATGGTTGTTTAAATGATGT
>ML795864.1:393064-481870 GCA_009831015.1 Picea engelmannii
ATATATATATATATATATATATATATATATATATATATATATATATATATATATATATATATACTTTTTTTTTCCGTCTTATACTTATGGTTGTTTAAATGATGTGAATGATGACCCATGTGTATGTAGATGCATGCTTAAATAATTAATTTAATGAGACAAATGCCAATCTAACACATAATTAGATAACAAATCACCCAATGTATTAGACCTTCTTTGGACATGGAAATATTCAATATGATCAAAGTAACATTCACGAATATGAACCCTCAAATATTTACGCAAGAGAACGAGATGTATGATGTTATAAGTGTGATTCAAATGTGAGACCACAAGATAGAAGTCCAATCTAATAACTATATGACGAATAGCAAGGGTGAGTGCTTCAGACAATAGTTCAATGAAAACACTATACTCTACAATATTATTGGTTGCATACCCAAGGTAGACACCTCCTAAACTCACAAGTTCATTGGTGGGAAAAAAATCACCCAAGTAGCAGAAGAAATGTTCTGAGTACTATGGCTGGCACCATCAACATATCGCACGTAGACTGAGGAGGACAATGACTTCTTCAAATCAAGCATAAATCATGATAAGAAACTAATCTAGACAGTCAGCACACACAATAAAAAAACACCACTCCAACACAAAATCATACCTATGTACAAATCATCATGCAGCTAGATGGCCTAAGAATAATACTTCTTAATATAGATCCCATTGCGAGGTTCCGAAAGAGGCTTTCCATTATAGTCAACTAGCACATAGGACCCTCATTTCAAGACACATTTAACAATGTAGGGACCATTCTAGAGGGGTTCAAACTTACCTGCATATAACATGTCATGGTCCTGATCATAAACCAAAACCAAGTCACCATATGTAAAGAATCACAGATGGATGGATTTTTCATGTTGGGATTTGGCATTCTTATTGTGTGTTTCATTCGCCAATGTAGCATCACAACGATCTTCATAAAGACAGGCCAAGTACAAGAGACGTTCCTCCTCGGTGGAGGTCTTAGGAAATAGTTCTATGGATAGTTTCAATGACCAGATTTCTCATTCAATTGGTAACACTGCCTCCAGACTGTAAACACGTTGAAAAGGGGTAAATCCAGTGGATTTTTTTGTAGCAGTACAGTAAGACTATAACACTGAAAATAGAATAAGATGTGATTTTGTATTCTGTTTCCCTAACATCCTTTGAATCATAACCTTAAGAACATGATTGATGGCTTCTACATGGCCATTATCTTGAGGGTAATAAGGAATCATGTTCTCATGGTCAAAACCCAACCTGGTAGTTGATTCAGTCATCATATTGTTAAACAAATGGAACCCGTGGTCCATCACTATTGTCTTAGGAACAATGAACCTAGTGATAATATGATTGAACATGAAAAGAGAAGTAGTTGTGTCATTGTTGGAAAAGGTATCCAAAGCCTCAACTCATTCAGTGAAGTAGTCAACATCCACGATAATGCAGTCATGACTATTAGTCGAGGTAGGATTACATGTGATAAAATCAATCCTCCATTTGGAAAAGGGACCTGTTAGCACATGAAATGTACTGAAAGTCACCCTTATTTTTATTTTTGCTTTGCATAAGTTTTGTTAGGGTCACAACTAGTCTTTGAAGACTAGGTGATAGGTCTTGATCATTAGAGTCATTTCATAAGTCAAAAATGGGTTCATTTAGGCCTTGTCCTAGCACATCTAAATGTCGTGTTGATTCATACATGAAGGAATGGATGATATGATCAAGTTGAGTCTGGTCTTATGATCATCATGGTGTTGTCATCATTAATAAAAAAGAACAAGTTACAAAGTTCACTTCATCATGTTTTAGGTACTAGGTGTAATTTTCTTATGTGTAGTGGGTCTCTCATTACTTATTTACCCAAATTAGTACATGTATAGGAAACTAACTAATCAAAACCCAATTCATTGTGAAATTTCCTAAATTTTAGTAGCGAATTTCTGTCAGTTGTGAAATCAATGCAAAACTATCCCGTTATATTTTCAGATTGATAATGATAAGACTAGCACATGAAATTTTCTGGTGTCCTTTATTCCATAGGTAGTTATCATGGCCCATCATCAGAACATGTTTAATATATTTCCTTGTCATCAATCGTTTGAATTTCCCTCGCTGCAAAAGTCATGCTCGCTGCCAAAACTTTGGCATTGCCCAAGTCTCGACAGTTTTCCTCCACATGACATTTTCCACCTAGTTCTTAGTCCTATGTTCATGCCATCAATGTTTTGTTTCACCATTTTCCATTAACCATCAGTCTTCTTCTCCATTGTAGTGAATTTTATTTGATGCAAAAAACCCTAAATTCACTACAAAAACCTCGTGATCGCTGCTAAAACTCATTGCTCAAGTAAATCGCCATACCCTTGTAATTATATTCTATAACTGAATCATGTTTCCTTTTCAAGTTTTATCACTTCCTTGGTCATAGCTACAGAGCACAAGAAACAGAAGAAGAAGACAAATAAAGGGGGTGAAATTGTCATGTTTGAACCTCAAGGGTTACAATTGATAGAATTGAGCCCAATGATTAGAGAATCTTTTGAGAAGGTTGGATGCATCAGATTTTATGAGAAGCTGCAAGGAGATCACATGGAGGTCACAAAATAGTTTGTTTTAAATTATGATGGGCTTAAAACCAAAGTTGGAACACTGGACATTATGGTTTCAGAGAACACTATAGTTCCAACCACATAAATCCCAATGCAAGGTGGAAAATGGTTTAAGGGAATGACTTTAGATTCATCTTATTGAAATTATTATTTTTAGTCTGAGTACCAGAATGAGAATTTTTCCAAAGGAGTGCCAAGGAGATACATGTTGGAACACTTTGACAAGTTGTTGAGGGTGATCCAGAGGTACTTCACCTATGAAGTAATATTTAATATTGTTTTCTAGTACCATATCAGGTTACTGATGCATTTCATAGGTAATGAAGCCATTAAATTACCTTTTTACTTGTACATAATCTTAGGCAACATGGAAGACAAGGTTAAGGTCAAGTCTAATCAGATTGGACATAGTATTTTCCATTTGGGTTTGATAAAGCTTTTAATCCTAGGGGAACTGAAGAAACAAAATACAAAATGGGACTCTTTTCTATCTCCCATAAGGGTTTGGTCCAAAAGTTCATGAAAATCCTAAAACCAAGAAAACCACCCATGTTTCAAGTGAAAAGATAGTGCAAGCAAGTTTTAGCGGACCTAAGAAAACAAAGAAAAATGATAAAGGACAGATCCCTGCTACAATTGAGACTCTTGAAGATTCAAAGGAAACCATATCAAGAAAAGAGTCCAATTGAAAGGAGAAAGGTAAAATACCTTTATAACAAGTTATGATGAACTTTTAAATTATCACAGAAACTCTTGACAGTAGAAGGGTCAAGAAAATGGGAAGAAAACTTGAACTGATCTCTGAGGGAGTGAAATTGGTAAAACCCAACAAAGATTTTACAATATCAATGAAAAAATAAAGGGCCCTTGAGGAGGAAAAAATCACTAAGGATTATATTCATCATGGGGATGAATATTTTTAAAAAATTAAAGTCACTCCAAGTAAGAAAGTAGGATTCAACCTAGAAGTAGTTATGTAAGGCACACCTCACAAGCCTAGAACTAGATTTGTAGTTAGAATTCTAGCATACAGTGAGGAGGCTAGAGTTGAGCCTCATGTTGGTCATAGGGCTGCATCAGTAGTCTAAGTTCATTCCTCCCCAGAATAAAGTGATCTAAGAGTGAAAAGACTCAAAAATCAGTTAACAGTGGCCTAAGTTCTCATTGTGCATCTGAGAGAGGAAAATAGGGAAATGAAGATAAATATGGTTTCACACCTGGATGACTTTGAGAAAGTTATTGAAAACCGTAGATACATGGTAAAAATTTCCTTTCATATCCACAATCAACTGAAGAATGTATACAAATAGAAAATGGTTCCTCAAAAGGAAAAAAAGTTCTAAAGAGAAATCTACACAAGTTGGAGGAAGAGGTTGCCCAAAGGAATTTGGACATGTTGGCAAAAACTGTTGTTGATTACTATTATACTGAGCCAAAATATCATTTTTGAAATTTTTAAACTGATAAAAAATCTAACCCATGGAATAAATTTTGATTATGGACTACTGAGTACTGGTCTTCAAAGTTTTTGCAGTCAAAGGACCTCTTACTGGTGTTAAAAATGGTGAAGAAAGTGTACAACAGGTAAACAAATAGAGTTATACATAATTTTTGCAGCAAAGTTACTATTCGCTACAAAACTGGATTATACAAAGTTTCCACAACGAAATCATATTCGCTACATAATTGCTATATAGGTTTTGTAGCGTGTGACAGTTCGCTGCAAAACCACACAGTCAGCCTGAATTCGAATCTTATGGAAGATTCCAGCTGTCAAATGAAGTTTGAGTGGTATTCAAAGATGCAGTTAGGTTCATGGGACAAACATCCCTTCAATATAGTTCCCTTAGATCATGAAACATGTGTTGTCTTCATATGTATTTATCACTAGAAACAAGATCCAAGAATCTAGGAATCAGTTAGATTTTTTGTTGTTAGTCTATGCCACACACTTCTTGAGGAACATAATCCTATGCAATAGATTAGGAAGTGAACTCTTGGAGGGAGTATGACATCTATAACCTATTTATTGTAATTGGAAATCTATTGTAGAGGTTCGAATGATGAGTGACCAGAGGCTCATATTTCTGGTTGTCATTATGAAGCAAAGAAACTATGTATCGAGACTGAAGGATTCTAGTGCAAGTTTAAGATAAGATTTGTTTTCCAACTTGTTTCCTTTCTTCTACTTTCATGGATGTTGTTGATGAATGATTTATTTACAATCTTGTTTTTTAGATGTGCAATAAATGGTTTATTGTATATGATGTGAGGTTTTTCATGCAAGTTCTTTATGTTTCTGAGTTAGGAGGATCTTATTTCATGAAACTTATTATGTAGATGATTCAATTGAACTAGATGTTGAATTTTCTTATGTACTTCAGTGTTTTCCTTTATCTCTTTTGTTCATTTTATCTTATATGTGATGATTAGAGGTTGTATTAGCCCATTTTTGTTGGAGCACAATATCTTTTTCATTTTGCATGTTGGACTGAGTCTTGAGACCATGTCAGTTTGATCCACTTACATAAACTTAAAAAAAAAAACATCCATCTAATTTTTTTTTTGATGGGTACTAGGCTTGTTTTTAAAGCAGTTGAAGAACAACTCCAAGTGCTAACATTTCTGGTGCCGTTCTCGGGGAGGTGAAATTGAAAAGTTTTCCCTGGGTTGTATGACAAGGATACTACTAGTTTTGATGGTGTGAAAAAACTAATAATAGAAGAGACTTCATAGTGCACCTGGTGACTCCCGAATTCAGCTATGGATCCTAAGAGAAGAATAAAGAGAGATAATACCCATTCACCTCTGACTACACCTATACTAGACCCAGAGTAGACCATAAAGAAGGGAAAGGATTTTCAAGGAGCCTCATCTTCTAAATATTTAGGTACTTCTGGGAACCTACCTGATTATGTCTTTCACACACTAGTTTCTATTTCTAAATCTATTCATTTACCTAAGTTTCAAACCCCTATAAAATCCGAACTAGAAGGTCATCCTCTTGAACATACAAATTTTTCTCATAATTTGAAAGAAAAGAGCCTTGAAAGTTTTGATTTACTTGCATCACCTGAAGTTGTTAAATGGTTCATACTTGAAAGTTTAGAATATTTCCGAGATTTAGGATCTCCAAATATTGATTTTCTCAATTCCATTAAAATTGAAGAAAAAGGGGCTTCCTTCCTTGTGAAGACCTCAACAGAAACATCAAAGACTAGCTAGTCTCTGTTAAGTTTGAGCCTTATAAGGTATCGAAAGAAAGTATTTTTAGTGAAATTATTTCTCCTCTTCCTAGTTTAGAAGAATAAAGCTTCAATACTTTTGGAATTCCATTACCTGATGATTTTGAAAGAGAATCTGCAGTTGAAAATGTTGAGAAATAAATAGAGTGGGTAGAATGGGAATATCCTTTTCTTGATGTTCTAATTGTTGATTGGCCTAATATTTTTCAAGATGAAACAAAATAAGTTCTTTCCTCTACTAAAAAACCAGTAGGATCACCAAAGTCACAACCCACTTCACCTCATTCTACTATGTCTACTAGCTTCTTTGTTGTAACCTCATCAAAAACTCCTAAGATCCAAACACCTCCTTCTCCTAAGATGACAGGAGTGAATCCATCTCTAAATAGAATGGATGTCATTGCGGTTTCTAGTTATTCACCTTTAGTGCTTCCTCAACCCATGAATGCCCTTCCAGTTAGATATTACCTTAAGTACATGAAAACATTCACTAGAGAATAATACATTATTGCAGAAGAACATCTTGTTTTCTTTTATAGTTATGCAGATAACTTGAACATTGAGAATGAAGATGTTTGGATGAGGGTCTTTGTGCAAAGCCTATATGGATAAGCCCGTAAGTGTTTTAGAAGTTTACTACCAGGATCAATAGCTGGAATTGAGGCCCTGGATGATTCTTTCTTAAGGAATTGGGGTGATAAGAAAGTTTTTTTGTACTATATTACAAAATTTGGGGCTCTCAAAAGGAAAGAGGGAGAATCTGTGTCTAAATTTTCTAAAAGGTTTAACAAAATGTAAAATAAAATTCCTACTGATATTAAGCCCACTGAAACCTATGAAAAGATAACTTATGCAAGTTATTTTGACCCAGAGTTTTGTCTGTTGTTGAGAGAAAGAAGGGTTGCTACATTTTCTCATATGCAATATGTTTCCCTGGAAGTTGAATCAAATATACTGGCAATAGACAAATTGAGAGGCAAATATGACAGAGAGAGGAGAAAACAAAATACATAGGCTTCTCCTTCAGATACTTCAAGTACAGATCCAAACGTTGATGAGTTGAACAAGATGGTCAAATAATTATCTATAGAAATGGAAAGGTTTAAGCTTGAATAATTTGGAAACATAAATCATTTTAGAAGGAAAAATAATCCACCTCAGGTTTTGTAGAGAGACCATAAGAACAATGAAGATAAAAGAGTCAAAGTCCCTGTCCAGAATAATCTATTTGACAAAGAAAATGAAGAAAAAGAGGTGGAAGGAGTAGAACCAGAGATTCATTGTATTACAGATAAACTTGCCTCACCTCATCTTACTCAAAGTGAGTATGAGGAGTCCTTCATGTGTAATCAAATAGATGAATTGGCCAAAGAAGAGTAGTTTTATCAGACAGAAGGTCAGAAAAAATATAAATTGAGATCAAAACAAACTCTTGAGAAGAAAAATATACCTCCTCAGTCCAAAAAGACAGATATCCCTGTGAAGGTTTCCCCTACCAAAGAAAGAGAAGGACAAAACAATCAACCAGTGATAAAAGATCATGCACATTAAGTGAAAGATGCTAAAAAATTTCATTCTTATTTCAATTTTGAACATGAAATTCAAAATATTAAGATCCATATGCCTTTGCTTGAACTAGTTAAAAATGAAGAGTTTAAAAGATCAATTTTGAAATTTTTGGAGCCTGCATTTCATTCTTCTCCCTGAGATTATATCAATTTACAAGATGAGAAGCCTACATTGATATTGGGGCCCATGGTGGAAGGTAGATATGCTTCTTCTCCTCCATTTTACATTTCTTTAAATTTGCATGAAAAAATCTTGCACAATTGTCTTATGGATTCTGGTGCATCCCATAATCTGATACCTAAAGTTGTCATGGATGAATTGGGCCTAGAGGTCACTAAAACTTATCATGACTTGTATTCTTTTGATTAAAAGAAAGTAAAGTGTTTAAGGGTAATAAAGGATATAATTGTTACACTCTTTCAACTACCTATGAAAAGTATGTCCATGGACATAGTAGTTGCAGATGTACCCCCCAAATTTGGGATGTTGTTATCTAGATCGTGGATCAAGAAGTTAGGACAAACTTTACAAATGGATCTTTCTTATGCTACAGTACCAGTTTTTGGGGGTGAGAACAGGATATTTCATAGAGAATATCATCTTGATTATATTATTAGTGATGAAGACAACCCCACTAATCATCCCATTTATGTTGTAGATATTGAATTGGGCTCTAGCATTCTTCATTTTTATAATTCTTTTCAGTCAGGATCATAAGTCCAAAGTCTGATTTCAGTCAAACATGAAACTAAAGGTGTTTTTGTTCCTTTATGGAAAATGTATTATGATGGCTCTTCTTCCAAGGATGGTGCTGGTGTTAAGGTTGTGTTCATTTCTCCCTCAAAGGACGTTACTGATTTGTATTTTAAGCTTGAATTGGAGGTGACTAACAATATTGCAGAATATGAAGCCTTGATTTTGGGGCTCAGGGATGCAAAGGACATGATGATTCAAGGATTAATAGTATTTGGTGATGTTGAGCTGATTGTGTAGCAAATCAGAAACATTTCTCAAACAAAGAATGCTAGAATGAAGGATTATAGAAATGAATTTTGGGACTTGATTGACAATTGTTTCTCATCTTTTAACATATTTGTTTTCCCAAGGGATGTTAATTCATTGGTTGATTCCCTAGTTATTTCTGCAAGCAGTTTTAAAGCTCCTCTGCCTCCCAAACTCAAGTATGATGTTGAGGTGAAGTATAGACCTATAATCCTTGATAATATCAAATACTGGAAAGTGTTTTAATATGAGGATGAGTTGAAGAGATTATTGGAAACAATTGATGAGTTTTTTGCATTACATATAGACCAAGATGAAGACATTGAAGAAAATATGAAAAATGAAAAATTTATAAATAAGATTGCAGATCATCATATTGTTCGGTTGCCAAGAAATAATATTCCCAGGGGGTTAGTACCTTTGGAAAAGTTGTTTGATCAAAATGGTGTTCATGTGAAGCTAAACAATCCAAATGAAGATTCATAGATGATAGATTGTAATTTGGGGACTGAAAAAGAACCAAAATTTGTAAGGTTGTCAAAGAGTTTAACAAAAAAATAGAGAGTTAAATATGTGAATCTATTGAAGGAGTTTTCAGATGTTTTTGCATGGATGTATGAAGACCTGAATACCTATGATATAAGCATTATATACTACGATATTATTTTGAAGGATAACACAAATCCATTTAGGAACAATCTCAGACAAATCTCAGACTTGCAAGCTCCTCCCGGTCTTGAGAAAGATAAACAAAGATATTTGAATATTAAGGAAGTCAAGTATTTCATCAATGATCAAATGATTTATTGGAAGGAACCCTTTGGGATTTTTTTGAGGTGTTTAGATCATGATGAGGTGAGGCAAGTGAAAGTTGAATTTCATGACAACTTGTGTGGAGGACATCACTTCTAGAGGACAATTGCTTACAAAATACTCTGAGGTGGGTATTATTGTCCAAGTTTGTTTACTTATGTTTGTGCTAAGATTATATCTTGTGATAAATGTCAAATATTCACTAGAAAGAAGCAACTCAAGTATTTTCCTTTAAATCCCATAGTGGTAATTGGACCCTTTCAACAATGGGGATTGGATTTTATCGGTGAGATCCACCAAACTTCTAGTGGATAGCATAGATGGATCTTGACTGCCACTAATTATTTTACCAAGTGGATTGAAGGAATACCTACTAGAAATGCCACACACAAGTTCATCATCAATTTTCTAGAAGATATCCTGTCAATATTTGGTTGTCCTCAAAGAATTGTTATAGACAATGTTGTAGCCTTTAGATATGATCCTTTAGGGAAGTTTTTTAAAATTTATAAAATTTAGATCACACATTCTACCTCATATTAACCACAAGGTAATGGCCTGGATAAATCTTCCAATAAGAGCCTGGTAAGGATTATTAAGAAGTTGTTGGAAGACAATAAGAAAGGATGGGATTCAAAGATAAAGTTTTATCTATTGGGCTGATAGGGTGAAAACTAAAAGATCAATTGACACTTCACCTTATCAGTTGGTTTATGGAATAGAGGATATTTTTCTTGTTCAGTTGGCTCTACTTGTTGCCAAATTTCTCCAAGAGGTGGAAGGAGAACCAAATGATATGGTTAGAAGGATGAACCAATTGGTGGAGGTTCAAAAAACCAGAGAAAAATTATTGGAAAAATCTTAGAAGCATCAACAAAAAATCAAAGATATCTTTGATAAAAAAGGGCAAGATAGAATTTTTTTATCATCGAGATCGGGTGCTGAAGTGGGATGCTCAAAGACAAGAAAAAGGTAAAAATGGTAAATTTGAAGCATTATGGTTAGGTCCTTTCAAGATTATTGAAGTTTTTACTAACAACACTTTTAAGTTGTATAATTTGGAAGGCTTGGAAATTTCTAGTGGCCCAGTCAATGGGAATATTATGAAAAAATACTTTTACTAAGGTCGTTGGTGGTATAATTTGCATTTTTCAATACAGGTGTGCTAGATAGTTTTAATAATAATGATTCCATGCCCAATGGAACAATATGTTGGTTTTTTCATTATGATTGTCTTTCAGATGTAATATACAATTGTTGATGATTGGTTTCTAGTCTTGAGAAAGGCAATGGAACTACATAGGTTCTTGGAGCCTCACACAGAGGTCTCCATCCCCTGTGGAGCCCATGTTAGCACATGAAATGTACTAAAAGTAACCCTTATTTTTATTTTTTCTTTGTCTACGTTTTGTTAGGGTCAAAACTAGTCTTTGAAGACTAGGTGATAGGTCTTGATCATTAAGGTCATTTCATAAGTCAAAAAAAGGGTTTCCTTCAAGCCTTGTCCTAGCATATCTAAATGTATCACTAAGTCATACATGAAGGAATGGATGATATGGTCATGTTGAGTGTGGTTTCATGATCATCATGGTGTTTTCATCATTAATAAAAAATCACAAGTTACAAAGGTCACTTCATCATGTTTTAGGTACTAGGGGGAATGCTCTTATGTGTAGTGGGTCTCTCATTACTTATTTACCCGAATTGGTACCTCTATAGGAAACTAACTAGTCAAAACACAATTCACTGCAGAATTTCCTAACTTTTAGTAGCGAATTTTTGTTAGTTGTCAAATTGTTGCAAAACTATTTATTCTAGAGGTAGTTATCATGGCCCATCATCAAAACATGTTTAAGATGTTTCCTTCTCATCAATCGTTTCAATTTCCCTCACTGCAAAAGTTGTGCTCGCTGCCAAAACTTTGTCATTTCCCAAGTCTCGACATTTTTCCTCCACATGACATTTTCCATATGGTTATTAGTCCTATGTTAATTCCATCAACATTTTTTTTCATTAGTTTCCATTACCCATCAGTCTTCTACTCCATTGTAGTGAATTGTATTCACTGCAGAAAACCCTAAATTCGTTGCAGAAACCTTGTGATCGCCTCTAAAACTCATTGCTCAAGTAAATCATCATACACTTGTACTTTTATTCTACTACTAAACCCTATTTCATGTTCAATTTTTATCACTTCCTTGGTCACATCTATGGAGCATGAGAAATAGAAGAAGAAGACAAATAAAGGGGGTGAAATTGTTAGGTTTGAACCGCAAGGGTTACAATTGATAGATTCGAGCCCAATGATCATAGAATATTTTGAGAAGGTTGGATGCATCATATTTTGTGAGAAGCTGGAAGGAATTCACATGGACGTGAAAAAATAGTTTTATTTAAATTATGATGGGCTTAAAACCAAAGTTGGACCACTGGATATTATGGTTTTAGAGAACATTATATTTGTAGCCAAATAAATCCCAATGCAAGGTGGAAAATATTTTAAGGGAATGACTTTAGATTTATCTTATTGCTATGATTATTTGAAGTCTGAGTACCAGAATGAGAATTTATCTGAAGGAGTGCCAAGGAGCTACATGCTGGAGTACTTTGACAAGATGCTATGGGTGATCTAGAGGTATGTTACCTGTGAAGGAAGATTTAATATGGTTTTCTAGTACCATATTAGGTTACTAATGCATTTCAAAGGTAAGGAAGCCCTTAACTTTCCTTTTAACTTGTACAAAATCTTAGGAAAGATGTAAGATAAGGTTCAGGCCAAGTATAATCATATTGAACATAGTCTTTTTCCATTTTGGTCTGATAAATATTTTAATCCTAGAGGAACTGAAGAAAACAAATACATAATGGGACTCTTTTATATCTTCCATAAGGGTTTCGTCCAGAAGTTCATGGCACTCCTAAAACCAAGAAAACCACCCCTGTAAATAAAAATTATAAAGGACACATCCCTGCTACAATTGAGACCCCTGAAGCTTCAATTGAAACCATATCAAGAAAAGAGTCCAACAGAAAGGAGAAAGATAAAAAAATCTTTAGAACAAGTCATGAGGAACATTGAAATTATCACAGAAACTCCTGACAATAGAAGGGTCAAGAAAATGGGAAGAAAACTTGAACTGATCTTTGAGGCAGTGAACTTGGTAAAACCCAACAAACCTTTTACAAGATCACATGCAAAAGAATGGGCCCCTTAGGAGGAATAAATCACTAAGGAAGATATTCATCGTGGGGCTAAAGAAGTTGCAAAAATCAAAGTCACTCCAAGTAAGAAAGTAAGATTCATCCCATAAGTAGTTATGTAAGACACATCTCATAGGCCTAGAACTAGATCTACATTCATAAGTATAGCATAGAGTGATGAGGCTAGAGTTGAGCCTCTTGTTGGTCATATAGCTACATCAATAGTCGAAGTGCACTCATCCCTAGAAGAAAGTGATATGAGAGTGAAAAGTCTCAAAAATCAGTTAAGAGAGGCCCAAGATCTCATTGTGCATATGAGAGAGGAAAATAAGGAAATTAAAGTAAATATGGTTGCATATCAAGATGAGTGTGAGAAAGATATTGAAAATGGTAGATACATGGTAAAAGGGTCCTTACATCTCCACAAGCAATCAAAGAATGTATACAAAAAGAAAATGGTTCTTCAAAAGAAAAAAAAAATCTAAAGAGAAAGCTACACAGGTTCAAGGAAGAGGTTTCCCTAAAGAATTTGGACATGTTGTCACAAGTTGTTGTTGATTAGTTTGATACTGAGCCAAAATATCAATTTTGAAATTTTGAAACTGATAAAGAATCTAACCCATGGAATAAATTTTGATTATGGACTACTTAGTACTGGTGTTCAAAGTTTTTGCAGTCAAAGGACCTGTTACTGGTGTTAAAAATGGTGAAGAAAGTGTACAGCAGGTAAAAAAATAGAGTTATACAAAATTTCTTCAACAAAATTCCTAGTCGTTGCAAAACTAGCTTATACATAGTTTTTGTAGCGAAATATTTTTCGTTGCAGAACTACCACAGAGGTTTTGCAGCATGTGACAATTCTTTGCAGAACCACACAGTCATCCTGAATTTGAATCTTATGGAAGCTTCCAGATGTCATATGAAGTTAGAGTGGTATTCAAAGATGTAGTTAGGTTCATGGGACATATTTCCCTTCAATATAGTTCCCTTAGATCATGAAACATGTGTTTTCTTCAAATATATTTATCACTAGAAACAAGATCCAAGAATCTAGGAATCAGTTAGATTTGTTGTTGTTAGTCTATGCCACACACTTCTTGAGGAACATAATCCTATGCAATAGATTAGGTAGTGAACTCCTGGAGGGAGTATGACATCTATAACCTATTTATTGTAATTGGAAATCTATTGTATAGGTTCGAATGATGAGTGACCAGAGGCTCATATTTCTGGTTGTCATTCTGAAGCAAAGAAACTATGTATCAAGATTGAAGGATTCTAGTGCAAGTTTATGATAAGCTTTGTTTTCCAACTTGTTTCCTTTCTTCTACTTTCATGGATGTTGTTGATGAATGATTTATTTACAATCATGTTTTGCAGATGTGTAGTAAATGGTTTATTGTATATGTTGTGAGGTTTTCCATGAAATTTCTTTATGTTTCTGAGTTAGGATGATCATATTTCATGAAACTTATTTTGTATATGAGACAATTAAACTAGATGTTGAATTTTCTTATGTACTTCAATGTTTTCCTTTATCTCTTCTTTTCATTTTATCTTATATGCACTGATTAGAGGTTGTAATAGCCCATGTTTATTGGAGCACAATATCTTTTTCATTTTGCATGCTGGACTAAGTCTTGATACCGTGTCAGTTTGATCCACGTACATAACCTTAAAAAAAACATCCATTTACTTTTATATTATGATGGGCACTAGGCTTGTTCTTAAAGTAGTCTAAGAAAAACTCCCAGTGCTAACAGGACCAACGATCACCACAAGCTGTAGTGGGGAAAGATGAGAACACATCTTACAGGTAAATATGTGAAAATAATGAAATTTTAGGATTACATTCATATAATCTTTGAAGATCTTGGGACAAAAATATCCAATGTGCAATATATTTTGGGTCATGGCCAACCTAGAGAGATGACCGTCACATTCCCTAGTGTGGTATTCATTCAAAACTTGTTCAACTTCCTCAAGGATAAGGAAATGGCGTACAATGAAATCAACCCCTCAATGATAAAGGATTTCATATATAGTAATGTAGTGTCTAGTTTGATGCCTTATGCGTCGACATTCATGACGACAAAGCTAAGGAAGAAAATGTTGAGTTTGTAGGTAGACCAAGACATCTCCATACCATGGATCAAACGAGTCAATAAGAAATAAAAAATCATTAAGGAAAGATTCATTAACCCAAATTTCTCATCAGCTCGGGGAAGTTCAGACATCAACTCTGTGAATTCCAAAGATTTATTAGACTTGGAGGAAATAAATTCCAAGTCAAACTCTTGGAGGATCACCATCCACTTTGAGTACTTTCGCCCAATAATATGATAGTTGAGAATGAGGTTGGTATCAAAAACTATAGTGGTGTTTTGAAAGAGGATGTAACGGTGTAAAAGTTGGATAACATATACTGCTTCCAAGGCCAACTTCTCAACATGAGAGTAGTGAAGCTCGAGACTAGAAATTATTTTGTTAAGATAGTAATTGATGTTCTCTCATTGTGCATCATCCTATTGGATGAGCACCATACCGATGGTGGGTTTAGAGGCTGAAAAATAGAGCAAAAGGTATCAAATATAATTAGGAGGTCTCAATAAGGGAGTCGCATCAAGGCCTTATTCAAGGAATCAAATAACTTTTGGGCTTGGTCATCCCAAAAAAATGGTATACCCTTCTTTCCAAGTTGCATAAAACCTTTTGTGACCTCGACATAATTGACAATGAATCTACACAAAACAATTTCCTTCCCTTGCAAACTTTGAGGTTGATTGATGGTATGAGGAGGAGGAAAATTGACAATTGCCTCGACCTTCAAGGGATCAACCATGATCCCATACTTGGGCACAATGAAGCCTAACAATATCCCAGTCACCACACAAAAGATGCATTTATGTGGATTCAAATGGATGTTATAGTATAAGGAGTGAATGAAAATGGCTCGCAATTTATTGGGATGATCCTCACGAAACTTGGAACGAGCATCTAAATCAACCCACCCTCCTAGTGTTTTTGGGTGGGAGCAGTCCATTTCTTAGAATTAGAATTATTTTTCTTGCTCCTTTTCTTCTTTCCTCCAGGTTGTTGAGGATTCTTCGGTTGCATGGACTACACTAAATTCACCTCAGAGGTCTGCGTAAGGACCGCAACAGTTTGAGCACTGGTGCCATAAGCCGAAGGAAATGATAAAATTGACATGTGACCCATTTGGTCAACTAACTGGTTCATAAATGCATGGGAAATAGAACCAACCACACCATCAACATGGGGTCCTAGTGTTAGCTTCATTGGATATGTCAACATCCTAGGAGCATTTGGAATGATGTCATAAAGCATACCCAACTGCGAATAAATCAAATTTGAGTGTTGGGAACACAAAATGGCATGTTCCTTGGTTGTCTCCCAAACCATAGATATGTCTCGGGCAATGGGTGGTAGGAGGGGCTTTGTGAACCACTCCATTAGTATTTTTTCTGGGATTTGTTTCTTAATCATCCCATGTCTTTGTCTCCACTCATGTATATGATTGAAAATGTGAGTGTAATTATCTTGACACAATGAAGTTAAGTGATCAGTTCCTATCTCATAATGTATGGGAAATTGGTAATGCTTTAAGAATGTCATTGCCAGGTTGTTGAATATTTTAAAGGAACTACCTTTTAATTCAATGTATAGTTTTCAAGTAGCTTCACTCAAGGATATCTAGAAACGATTTAGCCTCACACTATCATCCATAAACAAGTTGAATGAACACCATAAGTGGTATGTCATGATGTGTGAAGAGGGTTCTTCTCCCAGCTTACCATCAAATTTTGGGATATTTTATGGCATCTTGGAAGGCATTTCCAACCATGAAGGGTCATGGAAATATGGTCATTCATTAATTTTCAAAAATCAGGTAATTCTAATATTGCCAGGAAAGGAAACAATGAAAATTAATACCAGGAGGGAGGTGAAGTCTCTATTGTCTCATATGGACCTTGCATTCCCCCTATATTTGTACTACTGGAGGGTTGAGGATCTCCCGAAGAGTGAGTTCCCCTAGGAATGATGGAACTTCCAAGAGAATGACTTCTCCCAGAACTAAACATGCCCCCGGGGGTAAATGTGGAAACTCAAGGAAAAACATTCCCAAAGTTAGTCCCAGGGAAGAAACCCTTAGGACCAGATGTGTTAACAAAGCGACAACCTCTTCACAGTGAAAATTTCCCCCCAAGTGATGTGCCCCCGAGGAAGGTTGTGGTAACCCAAGGAAAGTTAAAACATCTTGATGTACTACTTCCCATAGCTTGGCTAGGGATATCCCAAAAACTACTAGACATATTCCACCCAAAAGGTATACCCACACCTAACAATGTCGGGCCACTCATAGAATTGGAAGAGGTGTAAGGGTTTCCACCTCCCATGCTGAAATCAAGGCTCATCCCCCCATTGGAAAAGGATCCATAAGTGGGCATCGAAATGGATGGGATGGGCATAGGAATTCTAGGTATACTAACGGATGGAAAGGATGACACAACTTGCGTCCCATAGATCGAGGGGCCTGCATAAAAGGGAATGGATGATGTAGGTATAATGGAGCTAAGGGGTGGTAATGTGGACATCATGGAGATTTCCTCACTCCCACTTGAATATGGGATCTATGGCTCATCCACATTGGACACAACGCTTATTCCTGACATGGTGGGAGGATGACTAAACAAAGAAAAAGGCTCACTAAAAATTTCCCTTAGAAAAGAATGGGTGTGCCTGGATCAGTCAAAGGATGGTTAAAATTTGGTGGATGACATTCATCTACCACTTCTACTTCAATGAAACCAACATTGTCAAACCAAAGTTGAGGCCCTTCAAATTTCTTGTCACTTATCTCACACCAGTTTAGAGGTGGTTGAACCTCTGTAATGGGATCAATTCCTTGTAGTCAATGGGACTAGAGCATCCATCTAGGCTAACAACAAGAAATCCAATTGGCTCAGGGACCTTCTGAAAACTATTCCTATGGGGGAGATGAAGTCCCCACAATATTGGATAGAGAAGGTACAAGGAGTAGTTACTATGATCTACATGAAACAACCCTAATTGGTCCAAGAACCCTTTATTAAGGCGGTAACCCTCCGAGGGAAATGAAGCCAAGGACGAATATTTTCTCAGGAACTACAAGCATTTCCCACCTACAGTCACCTTTGTGGCTACCTAGGAAAGGTCACTATAGCTACCACCTCACAATCAATGACCAGGAGAACATTCATAGGTCTTATTGCATATAAGGGAAAGGTAACTAATCTTGAAGCTTCGAAAGTGTGGCACCAACAGAATCCTTGTATATGTAGCAATCAAAGTAGTACTACAAACACCAAAACAAGTAAAGAGGGTTAATGTCCCTACTTTCCCTTATGTGAACTTGTGCTTAACTCCTATGTTATAGGAGGATCCTGACACAATGGTTGAAAGAATGGATTTGTCACTCTTTAATGACTCCTAAGTTTCATTTTTTTGACCTAGGAGAGTTTACTCTCCAATCCTAATCCAAGGCCCTAAGCCTATCCAATGTTCGTTCACTATAAAATAAAAGTGTCTAATTAGTTTTAGATTATGATTTTTATTTTAATAATTGTTTCTTAAGTCCAAGGTAAGCATATGAAACTTTTGATGATATTGTGACTATTGACCCAACCAAGCAATGCAAACATAATAATGCACATTTTCAATTCAATGAAATGTAGCTATGGGAGGGGAAGAGACTTTTTCCTTTTCTTTGCAACTTTTGAAATGAAACCTTACACACACCAAGTAGACAACAAATAGTTTAGACCTGAAAATATTTCAAGAATTGGAAACCAAACAATGAAGAACCAATTCCCTCTTTCTCTAATGCTTCAAAAGCACTCAAACATGCAACATTTTTTTGTCCGTTCTTTTTGTTATTTTTGTTTTCAATTGTAATGCTAAAAATTCCTTATCTACACAAGAATGAAAAAAGAAAATAAAATGAGCAAAAACAAAAATCAAAGGGGTGTTGGAAAATTGATTGTCATTGATTTCAACCCTAGAAGAAGGCCCGAAGCAAGTCCAGAAGCCCCTAGAAGTGTTGGGTTTATTTGAAGGAGTATCCAAAGTGGTCCCCTTATGGCATAACTATGAGCATGGACCTCATGAGAATATTCTTTGAATAAGCCTACAATAAGCCCTAGTTGTTAAGAAAATAAGTTACAATGTATGGTCAAGAATCCCTGAAAAATATGGTTAGGAAGCCCCAGAGGTGTGGTCATGGATCCCTGAGTTGATTGAAGGAAACAAGTATGAAGGAAAATGCAATTCCATGGAAAACCTCCATGGATTGATAATCCTCTTCAAGTCATTTCAAACGACAAGTGTCATACCATGTGATTCCTCACGATTGAGGAGATTTTCCCTCTTAAATATGATCATGCAAAATTTTCCCCTAAACAGTTGCAAAAAAGAAGTTATAAGTCGTCCACAAAATAAAGTAAAGGATAAAAATGGTTGAAAACAAGAAGTTATAGGTCATCCCTAAAGACAATTAAATAAATTACTTGGAAGAATATAAATACACATCAAGAGCCTCTCGTTTTTATCAAGGAATCTTGTGATCTCTTATTGCAAGTGAAGTAGCGAAGTTGTGTGAAGGAGGGAGTTCTCGGAGCTACATATGTGATAAGGGTTTTCGGGAAACCCTATCTAAGGTGAACTCCACAGGTCAAGTATAGGGTGTCTTGTGAGGACCCCACTAGTTTTCCAAGACTCATCACGCGAGGCCTCACTCGTTTCCTGGTCCAGTCTTGTGAGGTTGAAGAAGGGTTTGAAGAATATGCTATTTTCTTGATGCTGAAATTGAGGAAGGTTTGATGATTTTAGATCTCATGCACTAAGGTTTTCACATGATGGAAGGTATGTTTTTCTATATGTATTTGAGGAAAATATTGTAGGTTTTGGTACATGCTTGAGGCATATCTTGGTGATTTTGGGCATATGATTTGGGGGACATTTTGAATATCTTGGCATAAGATTTATGTGGTTATTGGGGTTGAACCCATTTTGATGATGATGATGTATCGATATCAGTGATAGTAACAGTGACAGGTTGATTCTCTTATTTATATTTAAGGGAGGAAGCAAGGGGCAAGGAAAGGGGGTTGGATCCTCCTGCCAGTTGAAGCTAGAGAATGTAGGGAGTTGCATATTCCTTTAGGTTGGATCCTATAAACCAGGGGGTTGGTTCCTCCTTCCAGTTGGTGTTGAAGAATTATTGGAAGTTGTTTCTTCTGGTGGATGTAATTTTCTAATACATTAAAAATCGTTATGTGGTTTTCTCCCATTTTGGTTGCCACGTAAAATTATTATGTATTGTGTATCTATGGATATATGTTTATTATATCCTGAATGCAATCATAAGTAATAAATTGTTGATAACTTAATGTTTACATGTTGTAGTTATAAATGGTAAAAAATGCCTAATATTGATTCACCCCCACCCCCCTCTTAGTATTATTGAATATTCCAACAATTGGTAATAGAGTGGGTCCTTCATAAATAGTCTAACCACTGGAAGGTAGATTATGGATTGCACTAAGAATGGAACGCCAGTGTTTGATGGTCAAAACTATGCCTTCTTGAGCAGGAAGATGAAATTTTTTTTTCAAGCACAAAGATTTGATTTCTAGTAGGAAATAGTAAATAGAGACAAGGCACCTACATCCCCCCCAACATATAAAGATGAAAATAAAATTTGTGAAAATAATTTGAAGGCTATAAATTCTATTATGAGTGACCTAGTTAATTCAATGTACGTTAGGGTTATGCATTACGAATCTGCAAAAGAAATTTGGGATAAACTTCAAAATGTTTACAAAGGAGATTCCAAAGTAAAGGGGGCCAAGCTTCAAACTTATATAGGTCAATTTGAACAACTGAAAATGAAGGAAGGTGAATATATTGCAGCTTATTTTCTACAATTTGATGAAATAATGAACGATATTAAAGGATTAAGAGAAGAAACGAAATGTTTGGTAATTGTTCTAAAGGTAATAAGGTCTCTTCGAATGAGATTTTATTGTAATATTTCGTCCCTAGAAGAAAGAGAATATCTTTCTACATTGAGCATGGATGATCTACATGGAATACTTACATCTTGTGAGATGAAAACAAAAGAGGATAATCCATCCATGAAGGACGCAAATTTCGAAGCATCCAAGAAGACAAGAAAGAATAAGAAAAAGTCAAATTCAAGCTCTAGTTGCAGTGATGATTCAAATGAAGATTAAGAAATATCCAACTTCGTGAGGAGGTTGAAGAAAGGAACCGACAAGTACAAAGGTAAGCATCCCTTAAAGTTCTTTATTTTTTGTAAAATTTGTCATTTTTCTTCCAAATTTCCTTATGCTAAGAATTTAGATAGTGATGAAGAAGAAGTTCCCAAGAAAGAAAAGAAACATAAAAAATGAGACAAAAAAATAAATCAAAGACAAGTCTTCAAGAAAAGTCTTTACTCAAGAGAATATATATCCTCATCTGATGAGGATAATGATAGTGAGAGTGACTCAGAAAGAGTGTTCTTTATGGCAATGGAAACTCAAAATGGAACCCCTTAAAATGACAAAGAATATTATGAAGAAGGTGAAATGGATCTTGAGGTAGAACTAATCAGTGATTTAAGTCATCTAAAGAGGGAAAGAAGGGAAAATAATTCCCTCAAGGAAGAATTGATCAAGCTAATGGAGGTTTCTCAAAATGCTAACAAAAAGTTTGAATAAGTCCAATAGATCATCATAAATCTAAAGGTTCAACTAGAAGAAGCCAAAGTGACTAAAGAAACACTCAAGAAACAGTTGGAAGAAAAGAAGAAAATAAACAAATATATGGAAGTTGAAATAGTATCACTAAGAAAGGAACTTCAAAATAAGGTTGTTCGACAAAACTTTGGCGAAAACACCAAAATACTGGATGAAATAATCAACAATCAAAGGACATACTATGATAAGTATGGACTAAGATACAAACAAACTCATACTAAGAAGGGTTCAATATGCATAACGAAAAAAAAGGAAGAAGAACAAAATAGTTATGAAAAAGTCACCAAAGGTCCCATCAATAATGAAGAATCCAAGCCTTCAAACGAGAATATTCAGGCAATGGAGATCATTCAACAAGAACATCAGCCAATCAGAGGAACACGAAATCAACAACCAATAATGGATATGACTCAAGAATATGATTACAAATGAGTTGCACCACCTAGAATATCTCCCACACTCAGGTACCAAACTATCTTTCTTGGATTATGTTATTCCTGCAAAATTTTTGGCACAAGGATATAAATTGTAGAGCCTATGCTAAGAACAAAAGAAACAATGGAGGTTACTCTAGGAATAATTATCTCAGAAAACCTCATGAATCTTATAACATAAACTATAACATTTTTGTCTCATTAAATAATGAAGTAGAATGCTACAAGTGCAACAATTTTGGACACATAGCCAAATATTGTTGGTTTATTGTTCCTCCAAGGGACCCAAAAAAGGATTTTAATAGTTGTGTAAAAGAACCATCAAGGATATGGAACAGGAAGTAGGATAAATTGAACATTGAAGAATGTTCGAATGTTATACAAGACGAAAGAAAAAAAGTGATTGGTACATTGACAATGGTTGTTCAAAGCACATGACATGGGACAATGACAAATTTGTGACTCTTAAGAAATAAAGAGATGGATCAGTTTCATTTGGCAGTGATAAATTAGCCAAAATTATAGGAAAGGGCATAGTCAAGATTGGAAGCAAAGATGCCATGGTAGAAAATGTCCTACTTGTCGAAACTATGAAGCATAATATGCTAAGTGTGAGTCAAATGAATGATCAGGGACACATACTTCTATTCAACTCAAAGAAATGTGAGATAAGGAAAGAAGGATGAGTAAGATTGGTGGCGACAACAATAAGGACTTCAAACAACATATACATCTAAAATGAGATCGGAAAGGAAATATGTGGCTTAGGAAGGGAAGATGAAAGTTGGATTTGGCACATAAGAATGGGCCATATGCACTTTGACAATCTTGTCAAAATCAACAGAAATAAAGCGATAAGAGAAATGTGTAAAATTTCAAAGCCAACAAACACTATGTGAAAGAACTGTCAACATGGAAAACAAACAAGAACTGATTTCAGGACAAAGGAATACTCTACAACAAAACCATTGGATATTGTACACACTGATCTATGCGGAATGATGAGAACAAAAGGGTTGAATGGAAAATAATACTTCATGATACTTATTGATGATTGTACACGAATGATTGTAGTCAATTTTCTCAAGAAAATGTCAAAGGAATTCAAATGTTTCAGGATATTCAAAGAGATGGTTGAAAACGAGACTGATTTTAAAATCAAGTGCTTGAGATCAGAAAATGGAGGTGACTTCACATCAAAATAATTCAGGGATTTATGTAAAAAACATGGAAAAAAAATACAATTCTTAGCAGCTAGGACACCTCAGCAAAATGGATTCGTTGAAAGGAAGAACAAAAATGTACATGAAATGGTTAGAAACATGTTGAAAGATTCCAAGTTGGGTGATATATTTTGGGTACAAGTAATACATATAGTTGTTCATATATTCAATAGAGGAATTCTTATAAGTAACAATGATAATAATTCATATGAACTATGGAAGGGAATACCAACGAATGTCAAGCACTTTAGAGAGTTTGGAAGAAAATGTTATATAAAAAGAGAAGATAATTAGTTTGGAAAATTTGACTCTTGGGTTGATGAAGGCATACTAGTTGGCTACTCAAGAAAAACAAAGGCATACAAATTCGACAACCTAAGAGTCAACAAAATTGTGGAAAGCATCAATGTAAATATTTATGAAACAAATGTGTTGAATACCAGAGAAGAAAGTAGAAATTCAAAAGAGAAGGAAGCAGAGGAAGAACTAAAAGAAGAAGAAGTAGAAGAAGAAGAGGAACCCTAAGAGAAGCAATCAGAAGTAGAGAAAGAAGAAATATAAGACAATCAACAAGATCTCCATACACCTCCAAAGACATATAAATGCTAGTGTCAGAAGAATCATCCACTAGAACAAATTATTGGGGATAAAAATGCAGGAATGAAAACCCAAAGAAGCAAACCAACATATACACCAGAACAAAGACATCTAGAATTATTATCCATGGTTGAACCAAACAACTTTGAGGAAGTCAGCAATGATGAACATTGGATCAAGGCCATGGATGAAGAAATAAACCAAATATATAAGAATGAGACATGGGAACTGGTTCCAAGACCTAAGGACAAAAATGTGATTGGTACAAAATGGTTGGTTAGAAAAAACAAAATGAAGATGGACAAGTAACCAGGAAAAAAAAAAAACAAGTTTAGTATGCAAGGGATATGCTCAAACTGAAGGAATAGATTTTGAAGTAACATTTTCTCCTATTTCTAGAATGGAAGCAATCAGAATGATCTTTTCCTATGCATGTTCCAAAAGAATCACAATTTTTCAGATGTATGTAAAATCAACATTTATAAATGGTGAATTAGAATAAGTATACATCAAACAACTAGAAGGGTTTCTACTATTAGAAAGGGAATATTATGGTTGTAGATTGAATAACTATCTATATGGACTCTGTTATCACTAGAATTCATACCTAGAATGTTGCAGGTGTAAGCCTAATACCCATCAGAATTTGAATAATTAAAAAAAAATTATGGTTGGTGGATTAGCAAGAAAGAACAAGAAAGAGAGAAGCGGACTATCTGCAAAGACATTCCATTAGGAATGGAGTCATAACATTCTACAGATCAAAGGCAATAAATCTTCCTACCAGACAAAAGGGCTATATAATGATGAACATAAGAGTGAATTAGATAACATTAAGAAGAAATATTCACCAATCAATGATCCTCTTTAAAAAATGAATAAAAATAATACTTGAACAAAAATCATGAAAGAAGTAAATCACTACAAATCCTTTGTAGCTCATGAATTTACACGGTCAAGTTTGCAACGCATAATTGAGTTTGCAACACACAGTGGGTTTGCACTGCACAGTTGATTTTGCAATGCACGGTCAAGTTTGAAGTGCACAGTCAAGTTTGCAGGGCATAGTTAAGTTTGCAACACATAATTGCAAATGGAAAAGAAGATAAGAAATGACAAATATTCCTTTTGAAACCAACCCTTCGAGATGTTGGATGATGGCTAGGAACTAAAAACAATATTGGTGCTAGCATTGGCTCCTACTGGGGAATGACATGCTCCCCGGAAGATGCCAAGAACTTTTAGTTCTAGTTCCTTATCCATTTTGAAAATATGAAACTTGTAGTTGTCCATCATGCACTATGTTGGCACAGGGGCAGACCCAGGGTTTAACGCTTCAACAATGCACCAAAAAAACCCTAACTACCAACCCTTTAGGAAACACCTATGAATCAGATGAAGTCTCACCCGAGGTAGAGGCAAGGGGAGTTGCAGGACTCAGGTGTCTACGACCCATTTGGGACACATATCTATGATTACAACACTTAACATAACACTTAGCCAACAACATGCATTAATTCATGAGTTTCATTCACATCACAGATCAAACCATAAGTACATAACAGTGCAGTAAAAATAAAGATCCAATACCTCCAATCACTTAGCACATAGCATTAGCTCAGATATAGGATTGATTTATATTTAACACCATTAAGCACTAAGATACAACATCAGATGCATTCATTATAACAACAACACTAAGAATATAAACAACATAAGTCATAGATCACATCGCACAAAGCACATCAAGACATAGGATATACATGGTTCACCCCAGTGTGGGGCTACATCCACCAACTTATTCTTCTTATTTATTAGTCTTCAATATTCTTACAGTCATTTGCTCTTGTGCACAAAGCCACAGAGCCAAACTCCACACTGGACATGTGATCTGCACACAATGCACTAGATCCACCTTTCCCAAAATCATGTCAAATCACTGAGCCTACTCCTTATTAGCACAAAGCCTTACACAGTCTATCTGCAAAAAGCACTTACAACTTCTTGCACTAAGCCAACATATTATTCACATAGCCAATCAAGTCTTATCGATCTGCTTCTTACATCGCTTAGCTACTTATTTATACATTTACAAATAAGCCTAAACATGGGTAAACCCATGGGATGACATCCCTTAACCCATTACATAAACCCTAAAACCCTTTGTTGGATCCACAAACCCACAAAATGAGTGATATCCTGCGATCTCAGCTCCACATGGGTGCTCCATCTTCGACTAGCCTGTTGAAGTCCCAAAAGTGGTCAAACATGACCAATATTTCCTCAAAACTTGGTCAAGGGCCAATAGGGCCCCAACACTCATCTGTGACTCATCCCGAGTCACTCAGATATGGGAAAAACTGCTTCGAAGGCCTCAAGATTAGCTCAAGCTACCTCAATTTACTGCTTCTCCAGAGCCTCCTGCTTAATGAACTCCTTCATTACTTGTTATGTAACAGGCCCTTCCAGGAATTTTTCCACTATCAAAACCACTTGGTCTAGTTGCGAGCCTTGTTCTTCAATTTCTTCAAAAATCATGCAGGCTTCATCATGCACCAGTTGTAGCCTTTGTGTAACTTCCATGAATCTTCCCTGTATGGCAGTAATCTACTGTTGGACTGCACATTGTTCCTATGATTTTTTCATCCTCTCGACTACAGTAAGTAGCTTCATTTGTGCTTGAACTATCAGGGCTTGTTTCTTCACCTCCTATAACTGTGCTTCTAGTTTCCTCAGCTCCAGATCTTCTGCAAGGAGCTCATAGGTCTGCACATTTCAATCGTTTAGTTGCTTACACTCTAAGGAAAGTGCCCTAATTATTTCTACTGCGTTCTTGGCAGCTTCTTCCCTCTGATCGCACACTTCTTGCAGAGTTCTCAACACTTCTTGGAGCTCTAACTCCATTATCCATGCTTGAAGCTGCTGAATGGATTCAACGAGCTTCCCCACTTGCATATCATTTGACTCTGGTTCCTCCTATGCCAAGCCTAGGACAGAGAAAATTTATTTAGTTACTGCCTCTTTAACCACAGTCTACTCTCTGAGCATCTGGTCTTTTTCTTTCAACATCTTCTCTTTGTCCTCTTCATACATCTCCCGAATTTCATCTTTCTCCTTCTGCACAACTCAAAGTTTCTCTAACACCTCCTCCTTTCCTTACTTCAAGGATTATGTAGCCTGTTCCTTTTCTTCTTGGACTCGCTGAAGTCAAGCCTTTGTTGCATCTGATAATCTTCGTAATTGGGAAGGCTCATCCCCCAATTCTGCAATTTCTGATGAAGAAGGCGCAGTAGGTACTGCACGGCTCGAATGGATGGATTTTTGTATGTCTTTTAGCTCCTTTTCTATTCTTTCATACAACATCTCCTGCTTCACTCCATGTCTCTGCAAGATATCCTATGAAGCCTCTTCCACGACTATGATGATAAGATCGACACCGTCCACTATGAGCACATTCTTCGACTGAGGATTATTGGCATGGGTATTCTTTCTTGATGAGGGTTTCTGTGGAGAAACCTTCCTCTTCTTTGATGTTTTAGCCTCGGTATGGGGATCCTTTGGTGGTGTAAATTCAAATTTGTCTTTCTTTTCTCCTTCTTCCCATCCTTCTTCTTGGTTCACTTCATCTCCTCCTCCTGTTATGGGTGATTCGAGCCTACTTTACTCTAAGGCATTGTCCTTGTCATTAGTTTCTATGTTCTTCACTTCCTCCTTTTTCTTCTTTTTCTTCGCCCTAGTCTGTTCATCATATTCGACCCGGGTGACCAAGGGACTTCCAATGATGTCTCAGTTGGAGAGTTATGCATCCTCAACTGGTACAGGGAACTTTTTTGGACATTCTTTGGTTATCTCCTCCATGTCTTCAGCAGTCATCTTATAATAGGACTGCAACTCCTCCTTTCTCTCATTCCTACGCATAATTATGTAGATAAAGTGTTGATCTACGTGGAACTTCACCAGTGGTCTGTATTGGTGCAATGTGTTTAATGTCACTCGTGGGAATGCCTCAATAGCATGCTTCAGCTATTGGTTGTAGGAATGTAAGACAATGTTCAACTGCCACTTCTTCGACATGTCGTTCATATACCACAAGGTAGAGAACCTTGCATCCAATGGCTTTGATGGCTCAACTTCTGGAAATGTCGCTCCTTTCGGCATCTACCAAGTGAAAAATGTGATTAATACCAGTAACCAACTAAAATGAAACTCATATCCTTTATCTTGTGCTTTTTTGTAGTCCTTCTCCAGCTCATTGACGAGGTAACTTGCCAAGTTCATTTGCATTCCTTCTACACACTTTCCTTCGAGGTCTACTACGAATCTAATGACTTGTTTCAGAAGGTTCGTTCTAACGATCTTGCCATATATAAGCTAACAAGCTAGGTGCATTGCGCCATCCTGGATGGAGGCTACCTTGTAGCCTCCCTTTCCCTTTTCTACATCACCATAATCCTCCTTTATTCATTGTGCCAGGGAGCAATATGAAGTCTTCCCTAGATAGAACTACTGAGGGTTCGATCCCTACATGCTCAGTCCTGTGATCAAGTGGATCAACACTGGATCCAGAGAGATGCGCCCGTCGAGCCACATATATCCTTTGTGATAGCATGAAAAGAGGAGTTTAACACAAGCGTTAACCTCCTGATGTCGGCCAAATTGATGGATCTTCATTACATTCAATATTGTGGACTACGTGAGCTCCTTAATCCATGACTAGGAGACTATACACAGTTTCTTCCTAGTCATCTTCATAAAGTACCTATGTGACACGAGCATCATGTAGTTATTCCTGTCATCGAGGTTGAAATCATTTTTCTTCAAAGATAGAATGTGTCCTAACTGGGGTCCAACTACCTGTATCCCCTTCGAGATGTACATGGTGATCAACATGTACTCAAAGTCACGCGGGATACTGTCATGGTTAACCATGCCAGCCAAAGGCAGTATGTACTCTGGAAAGACCAATGGGATCTGCTTCATGTTAGCCAGATCATCGCGATTCTTTCTTCACTTTTCAGTTGCGGTCTGACTAGAATGATGTCCAGTTGAAGGGGATGCTTGCAATCCCCCTGTCGATGATGCTTTTATTCCTATAGACATAACTCTCTCAGCCATGAGTTCCATGAGAATATCCTCCACATACTATGCTAGCATGCTATGTAGGTACTGCACGGCTCGAATGGATGGATTTTTGTATGTCTTTTAGCTCCTTTTCTATTCTTTCATACAACATCTCCTGCTTCACTCCATGTCTCTGCAAGATATCCTATGAAGCGTCTTCCACAACTATGATGATAAGATCGACACCATCCACTATGAGCACATTCTTCGACTGAGGATTATTGGCATGGGTATTCTTTCTTGATGAGGGTTTCTGTGGAGAAACCTTCCTCTTCTTTGATGTTTTAGCCTCGGTATGGGGATCCTTTGGCGGTATAAATTCAACTTTGTCTTTCTTTTCTCCTTCTTCCCATCCTTCTTCTTGGTTCACTTCATCTCCTCCTCCTGTTATGGGTGATTCGGGCCTACTTTACTCTAAGGCATTGTCCTTGTCATTAGTTTCTATGTTCTTCACTTCCTCCTTTTTCTTATTTTTCTTCACCCTAGTCTGTTCATCATATTCGACCCGGGTGACCAAGGGACTTCCAATGATGTCTCGGTTGGAGAGTTATGCATCCTCAACTAGTACAGGGAACTTTGTTGGACATTCTTTGGTTATCTCCTCCATGTCTTCAGCAGTCATCTTATAATAGGACTACAACTCCTCCTTTCTCTCATTCCTACGCGCAATTATGTAGATAAAGTGTTGATCTACGTGGAACTTCACCAGTGGTCTGTACTGGTGCAATGTGTTTAATGTCACTCGTGGGAATGCCTCAATAGCATTCTTCGGCTATTGGTTGTAGGAATGTAAGACAATGTTCGACTGCCACTTCTTCGACATGTCGTTCATATACCACAAGGTAGAGAACCTTGCATCCAATGGCTTTGATGGCTCAACTTCTGGAAATGTCGCTCCTTTCGTTATCTACCAAGCGAAAAATGTGATTAATACCAGTAACCAACTAAAATGAAACTCATATCCTTGATCTTGTGCTTTTTTGTAGTCCTTCTCCAGCTCATTGACGAGGTAACTTGCCAAGTTCATTTGCATTCCTTCTACACACTTTCCTTCGAGGTCTACTACGAATCTAGTGACCTGTTTCAGAAGGTTCGTTCTAACGATCTTGCCATATATAAGCTAACAAGCTAGGTGCATTGTGCCATCCTGGATGGAGGATACCTTGTAGCCTCCCTTTCCCTTTTCTACATCACCATAATCCTCCTTTATTCATTGTGCCAGGGAGCAATATGAAGTCTTCCCTAGATAGAACTACTGAGGGTTCGATCCCTACATGCTCAGTCCTGTGATTAAGTGGATCAACACTGGATCCAGAGAGATGCGCCCGTCGAGCCACATATATCCTTTGTGATAGCATGAAAAGAGGAGTTTAACACAAGCGTTAACCTCCTGATGTCGGCCAAATTGATGGATCTTCATTACATTCAATATCGTGGACTACGTGAGCTCCTTAATCCATGACTAGGAGACTATACACAATTTCTTCCTAGTCATCTTCATAAAGTACCTATGTGACACGAGCATCATGTAGTTATTCCTGTCATCGAGGTTGAAATCATTTTTCTTCAAAGATAGAATGTGTCCTAACTGGGGTCCAACTACGTGTATCCCCTTCGAGATGTACATGGTGATCAACATGTACTCAAAGTCACGTGGGATACTATCGTGGTTAACCATGCCAGCCAAAGGCAGTATGTACTCTGGAAAGACCAATGGGATCTGCTTCGTGTTAGCCAGATCATCGCGATTCTTTCTTCACTTGTCAATTGCGGTCTGACTAGAATGACGTCCAGTCGAAGGGGATGCTTGCAATCCCCCTGTCGATGATGCTTTTATTCCTACAGACATAACTCTCTCAGCCATGAGTTCCATGAGAATATCCTCCACATACTATGCTAGCATGCTATGTAGGTACTGCACGGCTCGAATGGATGGATTTTTGTATGACTTTTAGCTCCTTTTCTATTCTTTCATACAACATCTCCTACTTCACTCCATGTCTCTGCAAGATATCCTATGAAGCATCTTCCACGACTATGATGATAAGATCGACACTGTCCACTATGAGCACATTCTTCGACTGAGGATTATTGGCATGGGTATTCTTTCTTGATGAGGGTTTCTGTGGAGAAACCTTCCTCTTCTTTGATGTTTTAGCCTCGGTATGGGGATCCTTTGGCGGTGTAAATTCAACTTTGTCTTTCTTTTCTCCTTCTTCCCATCCTTCTTCTTGGTTCACTTCATCTCCTCCTCCTGTTATGGGTGATTCGGGCCTACTTTAATCTAAGGCATTGTCCTTGTCATTAGTTTCTATGTTCTTCACTTCCTCCTTTTTCTTCTTTTTCTTCGCCCTAGTTTGTTCATCATATTCGACCCGGGTAACCAAGGGACTTCCAATGATGTCTCGGTTGGAGAGTTATGCATCCTCAACTGGTACAGGGAACTTTGTTGGACATTATTTGGTTATCTCCTCCATGTCTTCAACAGTCATCTTATAATAGGACTGCAACTCCTCCTTTCTCTCATTCCTACGCGCAATTATGTAGATAAAGTGTTGATCTACGTGGAACTTCAACAGTGGTCTGTACTGGTGCAATGTGCTTAATGTCACTCGTGGGAATGCCTCAATAGAATGCCTCAGCTATTGGTTGTAGGAATGTAAGACAATGTTCGACTGCCACTTCTTCAACATGTCATTCATATACCACAAGGTAGAGAACCTTGCATCCAATGGCTTTGATGGCTCAGCTTCTGGAAATGTCACTCCTTTCGACATCTACCAAGCGAAAAATGTGATTAATACCAGTAACCAACTAAAATGAAACTCATATCCTTGATCTTGTGCTTTTTTGTAGTCCTTCTCCAGCTCATTGACGAGGTAACTTGCCAAGTTCATTTGCATTCCTTCTACACACTTTCCTTCGAGGTCTACTACGAATCTAGTGACCTGTTTCAGAAGGTTCGTTCTAACGATCTTGCCATATATAAGCTAACAAGCTAGGTGCATTGCGCCATCCTGGATGGAGGCTACCTTGTAGCCTCCCTTTCCCTTTTCTACATCACCATAATCCTCCTTTATTCATTGTTCCAGGGAGCAATATGAAGTCTTCCCTAGATAGAACTACTGAGGGTTCGATCCCTACATGCTCAGTCCTGTGATCAAGTGGATCAACACTGGATCCAGAGAGATGCGCCCATCGAGCCACATATATCCTTTGTGATAGCATGAAAAGAGGAGTTTAACACAAGTGTTAACCTCCTGATGTCAGCCAAATTGATGGATCTTCATTACATTCAATATCGTGGACTACGTGAGCTCCTTAATCCATGACTAGGAGACTATACACAGTTTCTTCCTAGTCATCTTCATAAAGTACCTATGTGACACGAGCATCATGTAGTTATTCATGTCATCGAGGTTGAAATCATTTTTCTTCAAAGATAGAATGTGTCCTAATTGGGGTCCAACTACGTGTATCCTCTTCGAGATGTACATGGTGATCAACATGTACTCAAAGTCACGCGGGATACTGTCGTGGTTAACCATGCCAGCCAAAGGCAGTATGTACTCTGGCAAGACCAATGGGATCTGCTTCGTGTTAGCTAGATCATCGCGATTCTTTCTTCACTTGTCAGTTGCGGTCTGACTAGAATGACGTCCAGTCGAAGGGGATGCCTGCAATCCCCCTGTCGATGATGCTTTTATTCCTACAGACATAACTCTCTCAGCCATGAGTTCCATGAGAATATCCTCCACATACTTTTCTAGCATGCTATGTTCGCCCGACATTCACATTTGTAACCAAATAGATTAGGTAGGTGAATGGAAAAGCGAGGTAATCAAATGGATGGCGATGTATAGAAATCATAGTGAAATATAGTGGATTCTCTATTATCTTGGATAATCATAGGTGGCAAAAAGTGGTCTCAGCGTAGCATCCGACGAGTTAAATAAGCAAGCGTCATAACATATTCCTCCAACGGGAAGGAATGCATCCATCAATGTGAATCTGTATGTTATGGCGTGGTCCCAACGGTCCAACGATGGTCTTTTCCATTAATAACTGTGTTTCTAGCCGTTCCAGAGTGTTATTCTAATAGTCAGGGCACCTCCAATGGTCATATAGCTTCGTCGTGGCGAAGTCCCATTCTGTGTGGTTTTGTTATTCCAGCGAGTTTCAACTTATGTAGATTTGCCTCCTGCAAAGTCTTCCTTCTATTTTATGTAGCTTCCTGCAACTTAGCTTTCTTCCTATTGAGCTTCTTGGCCTTCTTTCCTGTGATTTGAGCTTCTCTAACAATTTCTGGAATCCTCTTCCCATTTGTATTCTTATTCTCTCATGTTGAAAAAACTTCGCACTGTTGATGTGATCTTACATATTTTGAGGTTAATGTCCCTTCTCTTACTATTTCTGGGGTGTCTATACTTCTTTCTTGCATGGGAAAGTTCTTCAAGTCTTCCCGCATTCTTTCAATTTCAACAACTAATTTTCTTGCCTTTTGTTGCTTCGACTTATCATCTTGTTCTTCTATTAGTCGTGTTATTTTTCTGGCTATGAAGTCCCTTAGTTCTTGATTTTTATGTTTTTTAGCTTCGTCCTCTGCTTTCCTTCTGATCTGATCCTTCTCAATATAGGTCTTTCCTAACAAAAGTGGAAAAGGGGCGTTGTTCTCAACAAACCTAATAACTTCAAAGTCCTCTTCTGTCGATGTTTCATGAGAAATCATAGGTATATTAGTAAATATTCCACATAGGGTTATCATATTTCCTTTAAACAAGACTATCCTTCCCAATGAATGTATCATCGAAGGCTTTCCCCAAATTTCCCAAGTGCTTTCTGGCATAATGTTCACATGTGTTTCTTCATCCAATACACAGTCTATGTCGAAGTCTTTTATTCTTGTGACTATGCAATGTTTTTCTTTCAAGATCTCTGACAAAATGAAATCCTTGTATTCATTCATTGCTTATTTTAATTATACTAATTGATCCAGGTGGATACCGGTGGACACCCACCTTTTCCAACTGGTTCAAAATAGTTTTCTGGCAATTTTGGTAATTTACTATTTTTAGCAGTTTTTAACTTCTGGGGCCATTTTGAGGGCCTAAATGAAGGTTTTTCAGGATAAAGATTCTCATTGATAGATAAAGGCATGATTGATCCCCAAAAATTAATCTCCTCGATGATACCTTTCCAACAGGCTATCATGCACCTAAAACGGAGATTGTATGCAAAAGTTACGACCCCGGGAAGTTGATGTACTAACTTACCCAAACGGGCCCACATGAATTTTGGCGCTTCATATCCTAGGGTTAGGTTTTTGGATGTCTAGGATTTTTTGCATTCTTGTTTATTGTAAAAAGGCCTTCAAATCCTCATTGTAATGATCTTGTTTTGAATGGGAGTAGTCAACACATCTCTTCTCAGAGATAAGCTGCCACCATTCTAGCGAGTCTTTCACTTTGTATTTTTACAGTCTCTGTACATTTATTTCATTAATAGAAATTGTGTATTATTGTATATCTATTTTTATGGTTGCATCTCTAATACATTTATGTTATATTATTGGATATCTGCGATATCTCTGTGCATTTATTTATTATATCTCCTCTCTCATTTCATGTTGAAAATAATATGGATCAATGGTATCAGAGCAGGCTGCTCTTGATCATTTTTAGTGCATGTCCTCGACGAGGTCCGAGTATATAAAGTTGGGTCTTGAGCTTGTCTCTATTGAGGACAATCGCTCTCTCACACCCAAGAAACCCTCAATGGAATAAGAAAAGAAAAATGACAGAGCAGATGGTCCTATCAATCTGTTTCTTGAGAAAGCTCTCACGCGACAGAGGAACGAAATGATGGATAATTTTTCCCACGTCCTTCAATGCCTTCCAATAGCATCAGGAACATATTCATCAAGAGGCCACTTTGGAGGCACCTCACCTTTCAAGGTACAAGTTAATTTTGATATTCCTGTATTTGAAGAACAAATAGATGTAGAAGCCCTGGACAAATGGTTAAACCTGCTAGAAGGTTATTTCTTTGTTCACAATTTTTCCGACAGAGAAAAGATCACCTTTGCACTCCTTAAATATCTCCCTCATGTCAAACATTGGTGGGAAACTTACTGGGAGAAAAGTTCCACATAGGAGTTTGGAATATATGGGGTCGAGCCCACTTGGGATTTTTTTGTGGATGCGATAAAGGAACAGTATTACCCTGTTGGAAACTATGAGGACCAATACATGATATGGACCACACTGCGGTAAGAGAGGAGCTAAGTAGTTCCAGATTTCACCAATACCTTCCATACCTTGCGCACCAAGTTGGGTATCAAATACTCCGAACGAAATTTAGTTCTGAAATACCGTGGGGCTCTACACAGATACATCCAAACTGAAATGGATTTTCTGGACATCTCATCACTCGGTGTTGCTTATTGATATGATGTTAAAATAGAGCAGAAATTTAAGAACTAGAACAAATGAGAGTTTGGATCTGCAAATATGCAACAAAAAAAGTATGAAAAAGACGAACCTAACAAACAATCTCCTAAAAACCAGTCCAATCCACAAGAAAAGGGGTCACCGGAAGATAAAGAAGGACATCGAAAAATGGTGTGATTTCCACAAAATCCCCTGGCACAACACCGATGAATGTCGCTCAAAAAAATCATTGGTGGCCGAGATCAAATACAAGGAGCCGAACCCTGATTTGGAATCTGATTCTGAAAATACTGGTAAAGTCCAGATCATTGACGCAAACCCCACTGCTATTGTCACGACCCCAACAATTCAACCAAAAGAACCAACAAATCCTGAGGAGAGGGAGCACCTTTTTCATTCACAGATGTCGGTGAAGGGAACCCCACTCCATTTTATTGTTGATAGTGGAATCCAGAAGAACCTCATCTCAGCAGAGGTCATGAAACAGTTGGGATTTTTGACAACACCACACCCGCAGCCATACAACATCGGGTGGCTTTTCCAAGGATGATATCTTCGTGTCAGCCAACAGTTTCTATTATCATACGAAATGAAAACCTTCAAGGATGAGGTATTATGTGATGTTGTTGTTGGATTACTGAGTGGGGGGGTGAATCAGTAATAGAGAAATTATAATCCTTTTTAATTCAAATAATCCAAGTGTTATATCAATGAAGAATTATCATCCAATAATGAGCAATGAACAAATGAACAATCATACACATACACAGTACACCAGTGTTTTACGTGGAAACCCAAAGCAGGAGAAAACCATAGAATGTTTTTTCTTATATGTATTGAAGAATTACATTCATTGGAAGCACCAAATTCCTTTGTTTTCCAGCTACAACTGGAAGGAGGATCCAACCTCCTAGTTTCTCAAGCTACAACTTGAGGGAAGCTCCAACTCCCCAATTCTCTGGCTACAACCAGAAGGTGGCTACAACCATCTATCCTTGCCCCATCCAACCACCCTGAAGTACAAGTATAATGATGGAACCACTGTCACACTATCATTGTGAGATATATCACTGTAAACCTGTACCAATAAACCTGAATGATGCATCAACCATGCATCAACCTGTACCTCAACCTGTAATCAACATGTACCATAAACAAGTGCATCAACCATGCACCAACCTATACCAAACAACCTGTAATCAACCTGTACCATACATAAGTGCAACCAACCATGTAAAAAGTATGTACCAATCATGTGTCAACTGAGCATCAACTATGACTCATTAGTATGTACCAACATCATCAACTATACACCTCATGTATGTGCCACCTCATCAACTACATGTCTCGACCATGTACCCAACATGTACCTTAACCAAAATACCTCATCAATTTAATAATCCAAATATGATTTGTAACTCTATAATATACCTGGTGTATATGATCACATACCTCCAAACCTTCCTTAACTTTCACAACAAGAGACTAGCATTTTTATCAAACTTTTCTTTAGTCTCACATGACTAGTTTTGGATTAGTCAACAACCATAACTTGAAATAATCATAAATTTGTACATGTAATGAATAAAGCTCTAAAACTGATACATAATGTTCTTCAGTGTGTTTTATGCAATTCCTCCACGTGTCACTACGTGGAACCTCTCAAAAAATGAGTTATAGAAAAAATGGCAAACCTTGCTAAATTTTGGATTACTCTAGAGAGCGACCTTGTACAGCATGCCCCGCATGAAATATTTGTTTAATAGATATGAAACTATTACAAAACATACTACAGACTGTACTATAACCAACACATTTTGTCTTACTGAATTTGGATCTGTTATGAAGAATTTATGACATTTTTACCCAAAACACTTGTTTTTGACTAGTTTTAGGACTAGCCACAAACCCTATTTTCCACGGAGTGTAACTCCAAAAATACAACGACCCACAAGCTGAATTTTTTACCACATATACTTGGATATGTTTCCTTGGAAATCATCATCAAAATAATTTATCCTTCCTTGAATTATGGCCTTCTTTTCTTCACCTTCCCTCAGAAATTCGGCTTAGATATCCTTTGGTTACCTCACACACCTATAGGTATTCAATATGATCAAGTGTGTCTTAAATGAGAGAGCCTTGCCTCTTCTTTATACTCTCCAAGTAGCTTCCTTAAAAACATCTTCTAGGTCACTTTTCCCACATTCCTTATTTTAGGGTTAACCCACTTCTAATTTCTCCATTAAATTTATTATTTAAATAATTTATTTTGTATTCACTTTGACTTATATTACACTCATCACTTCACTTTATTATTTACCTTCTAAAATATCTTAAACCACTTTTATTACTTTGACCTTTTGGGGCTTCTAGATGACATAAGAGGGTCCTCCAACTTTGTAAGGCCATAAATCTCAAACCGTGAGGAGTTATGTGACGTTCCACATACCACTAGAAATGGCATGATAAGAACTATCCATCTAGGATAGTTTCACTAAGAAATTCACTGACCTTCATCTCATTATTCCACAAATAATCATGGTTTCTCTAACCATACTTCTAGGATAACTCAATCCACAAAGCATCTTCTCGTGAGGGATTTCACCATAAGGGGACCACTTTGGAGTTAATCCATATGTACTTCTTATCAACCATGACAAGACAATAATGAGTCATATTTACATCAAACAAAATTGGGTCCATTACCCAATCCTTTGTGCTACCGGGATTTCTTCAAGGGTTGACATCAATGACAACTAACCTTAATCAACAATATCCCCCTTTGGCATTGATGGCAACACTCTGATGCAATACTGGAATCATATCACTCATGTTCCCCCTGGAACAATGCCTCTGTCCTCCGCATCTGATAAATCTCTCCCCCTTTGTCATCAATGGAAAAGGTATCTTTCCATCCGGGGTTGCTCCCCCTAAATGAATTGTCCTCTTATGGTGCTTCCTCATGTACATCTAAGACATATAAGATAAGCATTCAAAAAGCATTCATTTTGGAGTAGAAATAACTCCAAGTCTCTGGCGAAAATATTCAAAGGCTTCCCGTGGAAGTGATTTTGTAAATATGTCTGCCACTTGTTCTTTTATGCCCACATACTCAACTCTGATGTTCTTTTCTGCAACCTTCTCCCATAGAAAGTGATACTTGATTGGAATGTGCTTCGTCTTGGCGTGCATCACCGGGTTCTTTGAGATATTGATGGCTCTTGTATTATCACGATATATTGGAATGGGCTCATCATACTCAATCTATATATCTGTCAGAGTTTGTTTCATCCAAAGAACCTGTGTACAACATGATGTTGCTACAATATACTTTTCCTCGACTGTAGATAAGGATACTGATGATTGTTTCTTGCTTATCCATGATACTAAACACTCACCCAAGTATAATGATGATCCACTAGTGCTTCGTCGGTCATCAATACAACCTGCCCAATCTGCATCTGTGTAGGAAATAAGTGAAAGATCCTTTCCTTTTGGATACCATAATCCAAACTCTTATGTTCCTTTAAGATATCTAAAAATCCTCTTCAATGCTAATACATGTGATTCCATTGGTGTTACTTGAAATCATGCCACCTATCCAACTTCCTGCATTACATCTAGTCTGGATTCTGTCACATAGAGTAGGCTACCAATCATTGACCTGTATTGCCTCTAATCTATAGACTTCGAGTCATCATCTTTGCTCAACTTGCAACTGGTTTGCATGGGAGTGATAACTGGTTTGCAATCTTCCATTCCAAACCTCTTTAACATTTCTTTGATATACTTGGTTTGAGAAATAAATATTCCTTGGTTGCTTTGACGTCTCTAAAGTCCTAGAAAGAAGAATAGTTCTCCAAGTAACGACATTTCAAATTCATTCTGCATTTCTTTTGCAAATTCCTGGCTTAACCTGTCATCATCACTACCAAAAATAATATCATCAACATAAACTTCAACTAATAAAATATTACCTTGACTTACCTTGATGTAGAGGTTGTTTTCTACACTTCCTTTTCTGAACCCTACCTGTTGCAAATACTTATCCAGTCTAGAGTACCATGCTATAGGATCTTGTTTTAAACCATACAAGGCCTTCCTTAATTTACAAACATAATCTGCGTTCTCTGACAACTGAAATCCTTCCGGTTGTTCAATGTAGACTTCTTCTTCAAGTTCCCCATTCAGAAAAGATGATTTTACGTCCATCTGATATACTTTAATATTTTTAGAGCATTCATAAGCTAAAAACAAACGGATTTCTTCCATTTTGGAAACTGGGGAAAATGTCTCTTCAAAGTCGATTCCTTCAATCTGTGCATATCCTCTACATACCAATCTAGATTTTTTCCTTGTAAATTGTCCATCTTCATTTAATTTATTCCTAAAAACCCATTTTGTGTCGATCACATTCTTATTCTTTGGTCTTGGAACCAATTCCCAAGTGTCATTTTTCTCTATTTGATCCAATTCTTCATCCATGGCCTTATTCCCAAATTCATCCTCGTTGGCTTCTTCAAAAAAAATTGGTTCAATTGTAGATAAGAGTGCTAGGTGTGTTTGTTCTAGTGAATGGATTCTTCTTCTAGTCTCAACTTCTCCATCTGTGTTTCCGATAATCTGATTTGAAGGGTGATTCTTCTGTACTCATTTACTGGGTGTCTTTGGAGACACTTGTTGAACTTGATCTTCTTCTTATGTCGGATTCTCTGCATCTTCCTCTTCTACTTGTTTTTCATCTTCTGCTTCTTCTTCTAAGGGTTGTTTCATTGATTCAATTTCTTCCTTTGATTCTGGTCTGCCTGTGTCATCAATTGTTACGTTGATGCTTTCCACAACTTTGTTCAATCTTATAATGTAACACTTGTATGCTTTCCTTGTACTTGAGTAACCAACAAGTACTCCTTTGTCCACACGAGATTCAAACCTTCCCATTCCACCATCTTCTCTTTTGATATAGCATTTGCTTCCAAAAACTCTGAAGTGCTTTACATTTGTTGGTATTCCTTTCGATAGTTCGTAAGGCATTTTGTCGGTTTTGTTTCTGAGAATTACTCTGTTTTGAATGTGAACTATTGTATGCACTACCTGTTTCCAAAAAATATTTGTCAATTTCGAATCAATTAACATTGTTCGAGCCATTTCCTGTACTGTCATGTTTTTTCTTTCAACAACTCCATTCTGTTGAGGTGTCCTAGAAACAGAGAATTGTCTTTTTATTCCATGATTGCTACAGTAGTCCATAAATTCCTTTGAGGTGAACTCTCCTCCATTATCAAATCTCAAGCATTTGATTTTTGAATCCATTTTATTTTCGACCATTTCCTTGTAGATCTTGAAGTTTTCAAAAGCTTATGGCTTATTCTTGAGAAAGAAGACTGCAGTCATTATGGTATAATCATCAATTAATAACATGAAGTATTTCTCACCTTTTAAGCCCTTTGTTTTAGTTGGTCCAACTAGATCAGTATGCACAATTGCTAGTGGTCTTGTCGTTGAATATTCCTTTGATTTAAACCTGGTCTTTGTTTTCTTTCCTTGTTGACAATGCTTGCATAAAGTGTTGGTTGGTTTTTTGATCTGGGGCATTTATCCGACTGCTTCTATTTTACTGAATTTGACAAGGTTATCAAAATGTATGTGACCCATTCTTCTATGCCATAGCCAAATTTCATCTTCCTTTTCTAGACAACACTTTTCATTTCCAATTTCACTTAACACATATATGTTGCTTGAAGTTCTTGCAGCTGTAGCAATCAATTTCCCTGAACCTTCTTTTCTTATCTCACACTTTTGTGAATCGAAAGTAACTTTATGACCTTTTTCACACATTTGACTCACACTTAGAATATTATGTTCCATATCTTCTACTAGTAGAACATTTTTTTCCTTCTCATTTTTGTTCCCAATTCGGACTATGCCTTTTCCAATGATTTTGGATGAATCATCATTTCCAAAGGAGACTAATCCATCTCTTTCCTTTCGTAATGTAAGAAACTTGTCTCTATCACCTGTCATGTGTTTTGAACACCCACTGTCAACATACCAAGCACATTTGTTCTACTTAGTTGTTAGAGAAATTGTGCATTCTTCATTGCTATACTTATCTTTCTTTCTTATCCATGTCCTTTTCTTAGGTTCCTGTTTGTGACTATTGTTATTTTGTTGAGGTTCTTTGGGAGGGACTGTCATTCTGCACTCTTTTGCCACGTGTCCAAAATTGTTACATTTGTAACATTCCACTTCAGTGCTCAAAGATTCAATCCTGTTGTAACTTCTTATCTGTGTTTCACTAGGCCTTCTTGAATAACCCCTTTGTGTATGACTCTCAAGGTTGTTATTGTTCCTGTTCTTAGCTCTGCAATTTACAACTTTATGTCCAAAATTATTACATGAATAACATAAACAAAAAAATATAGTTTGATACCTGGGAGTTGAAGATCTTCTGAAAGGAGGTGCTCTTATGAATCCTTATTTTTCTTGAGGCCTATCTGTCTATTGTTGATTCTGAAATATGAATCTTCTCGGTGGAGGAGTGTCCCTATAATCCCCTTTTATTGTTTTTGCATAACTTTTTGGATATGTTTCTTGCTCTGTTGTTTTGGATCTTGATCCCTTTGTATATGATTGTATCCAAGTCTGGACTTGTCAAGATGAGATTTTTTACTCTTGATAATGTCATCCGGAACTTTTGAGCTATTCTACATATTTTTCTTTTGAATATCCTTTCTTAGTGTGACAATCTTCGCTTCCAAGTTTCCAATGACCCTGTTCTTTTCTTCTAGCTTTTCTTTGAGTGCTTCATTAATTCTTTTATCTTCTTCTATTTGAACCTTCAATTTTGTGATCATTTGTTCTAGTTCTCGAGTGTATTTTTTCTTGTCTAGTTCTCCTTGTAGTTTCTTGTTTTTCTTCTTTTCTCTTCTGATAACTTCTATGGCACACATTAATTCTTCTCGATAATCAACTTTTGCTTCTTCAATTTCTTCTTCGACTTCTTCATATTCCTCTTCGGAGTCTTCTTTGTCAGAGTCTTATACTGCCATGAATAGAACTCTTACTGTCTCACTCTCACTAACTTCATCTTCATCTGATGATGAGATGTCTTCTTTGGTGCATAATCTTTTCTTGAAAACTTTCTTTGTAGTTATTTTGCCGTTATATGTGTGTTTACCTTTTGAGTAACCTTCATCATTTCTCTTTTTATTATGAGGACATTTCTTAGAAAAATGACCAATACCATCACAATTAAAACAAATTAAAGGAAGATTACCTCTATACCTACCGTCAGTTCCCTTGTTCAATATTTTAACAAAGTTGGCCACTTCTTCATCATCTTCCAGGACGCCACAGCTGGTGCTATATTCTTCTTGTTCCTTTTTCTTTTGCTTTGATCTTTTGGATTCTTTGAAGGCTACTTCTTTTACATCTGGATTTTCCTTTTGAACAATTATAGATTCTTCGATTTCTTCTCCCAATCCTATGATTGCATTCACTGTTTCATCGACTCGTAAGAAGTAGGATGCAATATTTTCATCTTCCTTCATTTTTAGTTGTTCGAACTAACCTCTGTGAGTTTTAAGCTTTGCTTATTTGACTTTTGTATCTCCTTCATAAATATTTCGAAGCTTGTCCCAAATCTCTTTAGCGGATTTACAATGTGCAATTTTGGTGAATAACGTATCACTAAGACCATTCAAAAGTGCATTTTTTGCTTTGGAATTATTCTCACTGAGTTTCATTTCTTTGTCATTTGTTGGTGGAATTGTTGGTGTTGCGTATCCATCTACAATTGATTGCCGAACTTGAAATCCATATGCATGTATATATGTCTTCATCCTTATGCTCCAAAAAACGTACTTTGTCCATCAAATTGTGGTATTCCATTTTTATACAAGTTGGTGCTCTCCATGATATACCTTTTAATGGTTAAACTGTTTTTTGAAGGAACCTTCTCTGATACCAATTGTTGGATTACTGAGAGTGGGGTGAATCAGTAATAGAGCAATTATAATCCTTTTTAATTCAAATAATCTGAGTGTTATATCAATGTAGAATTATCATCCAATAATGAGCAATGAACAAATGAACAATCATACACATAAACACTACACCAGTGTTTTACGTGGAAACCCAAAGCGAGAGAAAACCAAGGAATGGTTTTTCTTATATGTCTTGCATAATTAAAATCATTGGAAGCACCAACTTCCTATGTTTTCCAGCTGCAACTGGAAGGAGGCTCCAACCTCCTAGTTTCTCAGGATACAACTTGAGGGAAGCTCCAATTCTCCAATTCTTTGGCTACAACCAGAAGGAGGATACAACCCCCTATATTCTATGGCTACAACCATATGTTCTTGCCCCGTCCAACCGCCCTGAAGTAGAAGTATAATGATGGAACCACTGTCACACTATCACTGTGAGATATATCACTATAAAATTGTACCAATAAACCTGAACCATGCATCAACCATGCATCAACCTGTACCTCAACCTGTAATCAACTTGTACCATAAACAAGTGCATCAACCATGCACCAACCTGTACCAAATAACATGTAATCAACCTGTACCAGACACAAGTGAAACCAACCATGTACAAAGTATGTACCAATCTGTTGACGGAAGAAAGTGACCATCCGTCAACTGGAAGAACGAGTCCGGTCCGGGGTTGTCTAATTAACCCAAGCCATTTGGTATGACTCACTCTGACGTGTTTAATGGATCCATTGGCCAATCTAAAGTCCTAAAAGAAACAAACAAATAAATAAAAGAAATGAAAAAACTAACTAGTTACTAAACGCTAATATATATATGTACATGTATGTATATATCTATTCTAAATAATATTTACACAACAGATCTGTTTCTCTAATTTTATGTACATGTTATACAATTTGTGGGTTTTAATCTGAACTCACGAAAAATCTATGAAAAGATGGTTCTTTTGATAGAAATAGAAAAATAAGACAAAATAAAATATTACTTTTGTTTTTGTTTTGTTTTTTATCTCTATGTATCTGTAAGATTAAATATCAAACATACTCTGGAAGAAGAATATGTAGACAGTGAAAACTAGACCACATACAAGAGTTTAAAAAATAAACAAACAAATAAAGGAAACAAACTAACCTATAAATGAGTTGGTCTTCATGCATCCGACGTTTGCATGATCATGATCTGTCCATCCAGTTTGGCCATGAGATAAATCTACTGTGAAACTTTTATGCTATCTAGAATAAATGCCAAATAGTATATTGACTGATGGATTTTAATAACAGAACAACAAGATGCAAATAATAAATGTGATTTTATGATTGCAGACAATTACATATAAGATAAATCTACCAGTAATAACCTACTTTTAATCATTCAACAAGATTAAGATAAACCTTATCATTTGAATTGAACGATCAATCACTATTTTCATATAACTGAAGCATAAAATTGTGGATTGTAAGAAAGAAATTATCTTGACGACATAATAATCTATGAAGACGAAAGATATCAATAATTATCGAATTATCAAGATAAACAAACCACAGACAACAACAATATTTACAGATAGCTAAAGCAGAAATGTAAACGTGTGTTCTGTCCAAATTTGTGTATAGGCTGTCCACAATTCGCCCCAGGCCAAGATGTCTTGATTACAAAAAATAATGAGCTTTTAAAGCCTTCAGAAAGGTAACTGTCTCATCTTCTGAGATCAGATATTGATTACAAAATTAGAAGGGGGATATAACCACCCAGATCATACTAAATCTTCTAAGGCTAAAAAAGTTTATTTCTATTTATATACAAATGTATCACAGATATGGCTAACCAGCCTAAAAAATGCTTCAGATCACCTGGTAACCATGAACTCCTAGATATCCTGAAAAGAAAAAGAAAAAAATAGAGAAACTTAGATATATGTTTAACCATTATTTTGCAAATTTCGAATTAGAATAACTAGCTACAGAATCTACTGATTCTATAGCTAGTTATTTTAGTAATGAAATCTAATTTATTCAATGAATAAAACAATCTAATTTATTTAATGAATAACCCTATTTTAAGATAAAATAAATCTTACCTCTAACTGTAAAATCAAATCATATCAGATTATCTCAGACTTTATTATTGCTATTGCAGTCTCAACGTTTTTTAATATCACATTCCCTGTAGCCTTCATACGTTTTCCTTTTCTTTGAATGATAGACTCGAGCCTGTGATTTTCATTTATTAAGGCACTGACCTGGTCAATGAGATCTTTAATCTGTGACTATAAAATAGGTATATCAGTGTAGTATTTATCAATCCAGAATAGGCAAGCCTCACATTGCGACTGAGCGACGGTCCGTTGGGAATAACCACGATTGTGAACCGGAGCATCTCCAACATGGACTATAGATTTATTACCTAACTTAATACCAGGAAACCCTTCACTATGTTTCATACAAGGCGGTAGATTGTCCACGAAGTTGTAAGGCTGATCGAGGTGTGGTTGGAACAAAAGAGGGTCTTCTTCAGCGAGAAATCTATCAATTTCAGAATCCGAACTCTCATGGATCTCGATCATCTTGATCGAGCTCGCATGAGGGTTTGACTTGTTTCGGAGATTCCTCGAAATTAACCTTCTAGCTCTCTTATTTTTAAAACTCAAATCAACATCTCCTTTAGACGTCTTGCTTGTAGGTTTGTTTGAATTTTTGACAGAGTCATTGGGCTGTGCGACTTGCTCATGGGCCTTCTCAGCAACTTTTAGGTTGGGTAAAGGCTTACTATGGGAGGTCGTAACACAGGCCTGGGTAGCTGAGGGTTGCGCTGTAGGATAGACCAAGGTTTCCTCAATTATAGGCTTGTCAATCTCTTCAGCGTTGGGGTTAGCGAAACCATTTCTGGTTAAAAAAGAATCCTAATCATCATTCTACAAACTCAATTGATGTGTAAGAAAAATGTTTATTAAACCGTGGTGGAAAAGACTTGAATCCAAATGTTTCTTTTTATACCTCTTAGCCATTTTGTAAAGGCTCCTCCACAGATAATAAGGCATGTTTAAAGGAAACCCTATAAAAATCATGAGCAGACGTAGATGATAAAGAAACACAAGACCAAAATGGCCTTCACAAGTGATAAACTATTTCAACACAGCAAGAAGATCGTGCCATCAGCCTTTCATTAAGGAGACTGGCATACCTTTGTCACAGCCATTGATCTTCCGAGATATAAAGAAAAGACTGCAAGGAACCTCTTCTACCTTAGCATTCTTGAACCACCTCTGACCGCTCACTGTGAGTCCTGTAGCTTGGCTTAAAAAGTCCTCTATGACTTCGAGTTGAATTTCCCCACCTTATCTCTACATCCATCGAATGAGAGAGTGAATTCTTGAGCAGTTTGTAGGTTGAAACCCTGGAATATTTCAAGGAAAACGAGCCAACCATTACCCTCGAGATCCTCTCTGGCATCGTCGAATAGGAGAAAGGTCTGAGTGTCGTTAGGTTCAACTCTAACAATAGGAGCGATGGTGAATCAACATGCAATCAACCAAATGCAGTGCGTATGGAGGGTTTGTAAGAGCATACCAGAGCTATACCCCGAGCCAGAAAACCATCAACAGTCTATGGCGTATGAGGAGAAAATACATAACGAAAAGACAGGCTTTGTTTGAAATGATTGCAAGGGATGTTGCAAAGCCCAAGACTAAGTTTCGAAATGATGGGCTGACTATAATCATATTTCCACTTCTCATAAAGTATATGACATGACCAGAGCATTAATAAAAATGAATGCGAAATATAGTGGGTTCGGTCGTAAAGTTTGGGAGAGTGAAACTTGTAAATCAAATCCTAGTGATGAGGGAACATATGACCAAGGACCACACTAAAACCATATCAATGCTCAAATCAAAAGGTCCTTTGTTGATATAATTAACAATCCATAAGCATGCTTGACATTCAAGGAATCGAAACAAAGAGAATAGTCTTCATAGCAAGGAACAAGGCTTCATTAATAAATTGTAGAGACATTTTTCCTTTCATAAATTTTTCAAATAGAATTGTAACACAGTCATAATTTTTAATGCTTCGTTTTCATGATTTCAGTCATGAACGAAGCATGAAAACAAAAACAATGGGGAAAACTGAAAACTTACAATTGTCATTTCAAAAATTGCTTATGAAGAACAGAAAAATGTATGACCCCAGTTAGGCAGCTACATAGATCATTTAATTGATATAAAAAGTTAAAAATATGGCGGGCTGCCAACAATGGCGACATGCTGGGAGAAGAAATTATCTTTGTAATACGGACGAGTTCAGGTTAGAGAAATCTGAAAGATTTCAAATCAAAGAATAGCTGAAAGGTTATTTGAACATCTTTAATAATCATGACGCAGTCCAGTTTAAGATATATTTCGTTAAAAAGAATGAAATCCGGTGACAAACTTCACAAAAGAAAGTCATGACATTTAAGTTAATGTCTCCAATACTGTTGACAGGGCCACTGCTGCTAGCAGGCATCCATAGCCTCGACAGGGATGTCAATTAACCCACTCTGATGTCTATATCCTATCCAAGAAATTTCATATCAGAATGAAGGATGCTTATGGCCAAAAACAATATTTATACCTGAGAATTTTCTTTTACCTGACATTGCTTCGCTGCCAGTAGGCCTATTTAGTACCCCGACGAAGTTGTCTTGGAATCATGCATGCATTTACCCACTGCTAGCAGACCTATTCAGTGTCCCAGCATGTTTACAAACACTTCCCACAGCTCTCTAAGAAATTATTCGCATTCTGATATAGTTTTAAAGATACTCAGCAGAGCGGGGTGACGCTGAAAATTTCAGTTTTTTTTAACACAACTTAATATTTCCCAGGCCTTTAAATTTTTCCAGCTAACCTTCATCAAGATCTGAAAATAGTTCATTAATAAATCTAATTTTCAAGGACAGGGAGACATCATTGAGTTGCTTTCTTAAAGAGCAGGGACAATGTAAAGATCTTTTTTAAAGATAATCGTGAATACTTTCAAGTGCAAATTGAAACTGAGAAATCAACTCTCAAACAAAATATCATCTTTAAATAGCCTACATTTTCAAAGAAAGACAACAATTGATGCTCTGACAGCCTTTGACAGTTATTTTGAGATGAAGCATTCCGTTCTCTTCTTCCGAACTAGACTATAATACAGGCATGTTTGACTAAAAAAGGCCAATAAACAAAAATGAAAATAAAAACAAACTAGAAAAGAAAACGAAAAGAAAAGAAATCAAAATAGAAAAATACGTACAAAAGGTGTACCAGAGAATAGTTAGGTAAAATACTTTTTGAGAGCTTGACCATTCACCGGGAAGGTGTCTGGCTGTCCCTCTAAATTCTGCAGGCGGAAAGAACTGGGACCTAGTTTTCTGGCAATTAAGAACGGTCCCAACCACAGGTTTTGGAACTTAGTATGTTCACCTTTCCCCTCATGAGGTTTGTCCCACTTAAGGACAATATCACCTACCTCAAAATTCCTATCTGAGGCAGAATTGGAATCAAACCAGCTTTTGACAATAAGTTGATGTTGATCCAGTTTTTGTTTCTCTTGCGCCCTTACTTCTTCTAACTTCAGTCTTCTTCCTGAACCTTCTGCAATAATTGCAGAGACAGAAGGAGAAGGTGCGGTGGAAGAATTTCTTCCCTATCATAAATGAGGAAAAAGGGGGGATTACTAACAACAATTTTTGGGGTTACCCTATCAGCCCAGATTGCATTGAATAGTGCATTATGCCAATTTTTGTGGTTTTCAGAGATCGTTCTCTTGATGATATTGATCAGGTTTTTATTGGTCGATTCCACCAAACCATTTCCTTGAGGGTAATAGCTGGCAGAATACTTTAGTTTTATTCCTTTTTCTAAAGAAAAGGCACTCATTTTGAGAGACGAAAAATAGGAAGCATTATCAAACACTAGACATTCAGGAATACCAAAACGAGTGATAATATTTGAATTAAGGAAGGATATTACTTGACTGGTGTTTACCACTTTTAATGGTGCAGCCTCGGACCATCTATTGAAATGGCCTGTCGCTATAATTATGAATTTATGTTGCTGCGATGATGTGGGGTTAATTGGGCCTATAATGTCAAGGCCCCATTGCTGAAAAGGGAAATCTACCGAGACAGGTTGCAGCAGGAATGCTGACTTCTGTACTCATCCATAATCCTTTTGACAGATTACACACTTGCGGCATAACGTATGGGCATCTTTGAAAATAGTGGGCCAGTAATATCCTGCCCTTAATACTTTGTGGGCAGTGGTGTCTCCACCGAAATGCCCACCAGCTTCCCCTGCATGTAATTCTGATAAAACTTTATCTGCTTCATCTCTTTCCAGACAACGCATAAGTATTCCATCAAAATTTTGGCGAAACAATATACCATTCACCAGCTAGAAAGGTGCAAATTTTAATCTCAGTGCTCTCCTCTTTTTTGGATCAAGGTGATGGGGAATTGATCTGTGTATTAGATAAAACTTGATGTCATCGTACCAAGGACTTGTAAGATTTTGTACACAGCAGATTTGATTATGATTATGCTGATCTTTAATTAACATATTGGTTTGATTCTGCTATTCTATAGCTGAGTCAACAACCAATTTACATAAACCTTGGCCTCTAACAATTTGTGCTGGAGTGATCTCGAGGTCATATTCTTGTAAGGATGTGACCCAGATTGCCCTTTTCTCACCCAGTTCTTTCTGTACTAACAAATTTCTAACAGCAGGGTAAGGGACAATGACTTTCGTCCTAGATTTCAGTAGATAAGATTGAAAATGTTTTACTTCTTTAAAAACAACATAAGCCTACTGATCTACTGCTGGGTAATTAAGTTATGTTCCCTTAAAGGATGAGCTCATAAAGGAAATAGGAACTTTGTTGTTTTCAACATTCTTTTGGGTTAGCACAATGGCATAAGACCGATCAGAGGCAAATGTGTAGAGAGTGAAATCTCGCAAAAAGTCAGGGCTCTTTAGGGATGGAGCCTCTACTATGGCCTTTTTTATTGATTCAAAAGCTTGACTTTCTAGAGGTCCCCAATGGTACTGCACATCCTTTTTTATTAAGTTTTGTAATGGTCTGACCATTTCTGAAAAACTCGGGACAAACCTTCTAACAAAATTTATCTGACCTAAGAAANAGGGGGGGGGGGGAGTTTTGAAATGAATTGAGTCCTCTCAAGGTCAATGATCATCTCTTCATTGGATACAATGAATCTGAGCAGCTTACCTTGTTCTACTACAAAGATAGATTTTTTGGGATTTAGAGAGATGTCGTACTTACGACATCGTTGTAGAACAGCTCTTAGATGAGCTAAATGATCTCCTTTATTCTTTGAGAAGACAATGACATCATCTAGATAAACTACTACATATTGATTGATTAGACCATGGAAATCCATATTTATCACTCTCTGAAAAGTGGCACCGACATTTATAGGCCCAAAGGGCATCTTTCTATAAGCATAGGTACCCCATGCAGTACAGAAAGTGGTTTTCAGCTGGTCTAGGGAGACATTAGGACTTGGTTATACCCTGAAAAACGATCCAACAGTGATAATCTTTCAGAACCAGATACCTTTTGGAGAATCCGTTCCATGGGAGGAACATGGTAGTTGTCTTTATCAGACGCTTGGTTTAAATTTCGGAAATCGACACATAGTCAGATTTTGCCACTTTTCTTCCTTACAGGGACAAGGTTAGAGACCCATTGTGTATGTCTCGGTGGGAAGATTATTTTAGAATTCAATAGTTGGTTTAGTTCCTTTTTTACTGTTGGTTCGAGTTTTGGGTGCATCTTTCTCAACTTCTGTTGAAAAGGTTGAGTCTGGGGTTTCATGGGAATAATGTGTTTTATGATGTTAGGATCAAAGGTTTTTAGATCATCATATGTTCAAGCGAAGACATCCTTAAATTCCTTAAACAACTTAATAAATGTTGACTTTTCTTGCTCAGAGCATCCCATTCCCAAATTGATGCATTGTGGGTTATCTTTAGTTCCTAGATTTACATTTTCATGGGTCAAGGAAGAACTATTAGTTTTACAATTTAGTGATTTTCTGAATTTATCATGCAAATCATAAAAAAATTCTAATCTTACCACAGATTTTGGGAGAGAATTTACCAGATTTGATGTTGTTTCAGGAGATCTTGGGTCCGATATTATCGTAAAATTGCAGAGGTCTTTGTCATGGGTACCTTCATCGATAACTGCACCTTAGAAAGTGTCTTCCATGTGCAAAAAACTAATGATCTGTTGATCATCATTGAAAACTCTCCAATTAGTGATGTTGTCTTGGACAAATGGTCTGAAAAAAAACTCGACGGAAAACACGTTTGGAGAAAGGCCTTCTGTGGGAAAAACTTTAGAAGTGACATTAGCCAACAAGTCAACCTCATAATTATTCAATCTTGGAATAGAATTAATGTTAAATGTAGAAAATTTGTTCATTAGATTCCATACCTCAGCTTGATAACTTTTCAGGTGTGGAGATAGGCAATGAATGGAGTTTCTTACCTGTCTGACCACAATCTCTGAATCACCATAGACTATTAAATTCTAAACTCTTAAATCTAGTGCCTTTCTGAGACCTTGCAAGAGTGCCTCGTATTTGGCCGTATTGTTTGTGCATTCAAATTCTAACTGGAAAGTGATCAAAGTTTTGTTACCTGTTGGATCAATGAGCAGACATCTTGTGCCGACTCCTTCTTTAGATTTATATCCATCGAAGTAAAGAGACTAGATATGCTTCTCATCAGCTGTATGTGACACCTTAGATAGGACTGTTGACTGTCTACATGTCATGAGTTCGGACTGTTGTTCCAAGTCAGTAATGGTAGAAGTTTCAGCCATGAAGTTTTCGAAAAAGGTGTTCATCCCCTGCATTTCGGGTGAATTGGCAGAAGCAGTGAATGGTTCATTAAGATCATTTAAATCAGTTACTGTAAGCTTGAGGTAACGCTCACGATTGATCTTGATTCTGTTAGGCTTTCCATTATCCGGAAGCCACAAATGAGACCAATATGTCGCAAAGTAACCATGTAGTTGTTCGGACCAATCCCCACTTAAAAATAAGCCATATACTTCAGGGATATCAACGACAATAATATCAATAATCTGGTGGACTTTAGGATTAGATGATAATCTGAAAAGTACATTTTTTAATTCACCTATTACCTTAACACTGGTTTGTTCAAGCTGAATAATTTTCAGACTGGAAGGTTGAACTTTAGCATTGATTTTTTGGTAGAAAGACCAAGGCATTACGTTTGACGATGCACCAGAATCTACCATACAATTATGTACATTCCTATTGAAAATTTCAAAAGTCAACAAAAAGGGTGGGACATTTCTGCGAGTATTAACAACATAAGTTTGTTGGTTTTTAGTCGCAGCCCCTGGAACTATTTTACTTACATTTGTTATGCTTTTTACAGCAAGGTCTCTTTTATTAGAAGATTCTAGTGTTGTTTTAACAAAAACCTTTTGAGGTGTTTTAGGGCTGTTTTTTGCAAATTTGTTGCTTTTCAGATTGTTTTTTTTGTTGTTTTCTGCAATATTCTGAAGCATCTTTTGCAGAAGAAAAGGAAATTTCAATAATTCATAAACATAAATATTAGCTCTAAGTTTTTTGAGATCCTTAATCAAATCATATTCTAAACTTGGAGTTGTTGAATTCTGTTTAGTTTCAATTTGTTTAGACTGTTTTTGAGGTGGATTAGTTCCAATTTCAGAAGAGGATTTATTCGTTGTTTTTCTTCTGGTATTGTAAGGATGTACTATTTCAAAATTAGCTTGAAATATACTATCCAAAAAATGCCTGAAGATGTTGGGAGAGGATTCATCCTCTTCCACTATTTCTTGTTCAACCACGTCTTCAGAAACCTCAGGGGGAACTAAGTTGTCATGTGCTTCCAGGATTGTCTAGATAGCGTATTGTAGGCTTTCTAGACTAAGGCCTTCAGAATTTGAGTTAGGTCGGTTTGTGGGAAAAGGCTTTCTAAAAGGGAGTTTGTAAGACCCTTTGCTTGAAGAAGCTTCTTCAACTCATCTCCTTAAATATATAAATTGATTTGACAACTTCTAAACGACCTTGTGTAAACTTTCCAGATCTGAACCATCTGATTGAGTTTTGGTTTGGAGAGGTCTCGAAAGAATTTATATTTTCTTCTTGGAAGATGAGGTAATCTCTGCCTCGTTACTGATATTGTATTTTAGTCTTAGAATATCTTTCTCAATTTGGCTTTCCTCCTCGAAGGCTTCCAATAATGTTTCTTTCTTAGACCTTTTTACCCAGATTTCTATGTTCTGGTGCAGGGCTTTGGTATAGTATGCGACAATAAGATTTTCAACAAGCATTGAATCAGTGGGGAATCGATTCTTTAATGTTAAAAACCTTTGATTAAAGTCTTTTATTTTTTCTTTGAGGTTCAACTTTAAACTGGAGAGTTCCATGACTAAGACTTCGGGAGATTTGTCGTCTCCAAATTTCTCAAGGAAACAAGATTTGAATCTATCCCAAGATACAATGGTGTGGGATTATTGGGCAAAGTACCAGGTAGAGGCATTGCCTTCAAATGTGTACGAAAAAATTCTACATACTATGTCTTCGTGTTCTACGATTCAGAGCCTTATGGCTAGCATGAATTTTTTAATGTGATCCTCAACGATCTGCTTGGAATCTAGGTTGAATTTAGGGAGCCATTTCTTTGGATGTTTAGGCAAAGGATGTTGAGGTTCAGGTATGGCCACACCATCTTTATCTAGCTAAGGTATGGAGGGATTATTTGGATTTTCCATAGGTGTGGGTGGCGTTGAAGGCTGAGATGAAGAACTGTCTTCATTTGATGACTCTTCTCCTAAATAGGAGGGAGATGAAGGCGGTGGTGATGGTGGGATACTAGATCCTCTGGCTGTAGGAGTGAGGATGTGATCTAGATCCGTAGGGTTTAGGGTAAGACTAGTGCCTTCAAGTTGCTCCCTAATATTAGAGAAGTCTAGTGGTTGATTCAATAGCCGGCCTAGTTGTCTGATATGGGCCAAAGCACCATCTGTCCTTAGAAGCGATTGATGAACAATTTCTTGTATGTCGCCCCCCCAGAGGTTTGGTGTTACTGGTTCAATGGTAATCTGTGGATTGTCATTTGATGTGGTTTCTGTTTGAGAGACAATGTTGTCGTCAAAACAACTTCTTGTTACTATAGGTGAGCGGGTGTGTGGGGGAGGAGTCTTGCAACCTCCACATGCCATCAATAGTGCTCGGGCCCTCCTTCTAGCACCATTTGTTGACGGAAGAAATTGACCATCCGTCAACTGGAAGAACGAGTCTGGTTCGGGGTTTTCTAATTAACCCAAGTCGTTTGGTATGACTCACTCTGATGGGTTTAATGGCTCTGTTGGCCAATCTAAAGTCCTAAAAGAAACAAATAAATAAATAAAAGAAATGAAACAAATAACTAGTTACTAAACGCTAATATATATATGTACATGTATGTATATATCTATTCTAAATAATATTTACACAACAGATCTGTTTCTCTAATTTTATGTACATGTTATACAATTTGTGAGTTTTAATCTAAACTCACAAAAAATCTATGAAAAGATGGTTCTTTTGATAGAAATAGAAAAATAAGACAAAATAAACTATTACTTTTGTTTTTGTTTTGTTTTTTATCTCTATGTATCTGTAAGATTAAATATCAAACATACTATGGAAGAAGAATATGTAGATAGTGAAAACCAGACCACATACAAGAGTTTCAAAAATAAACAAAAAAATAAAGGAAATGAACTAACCTATAAATGAGTTGGTCTGCATGCATCTGACGTTTGTATGATCATGAATCGTCCATCTAGTTTGGCCACGAGATAAATCTACTGTGAAACTTTTACGCTATCTGGAATAAATGCCAAATAGTATATCGACTGCTGGATTTTAATAATAAAACGACATGATGCAAATAATAAATGTGATATTTATAAATGCAGGCAATTACATATAAGATAAATCTAGCAGTAATAACCTGCTTTTAATCATTCAACAAGATTAACATAAACCTTATCATTTGAATTGAACGATCAATCACTATTTTCATATAACTGAAGCATAAAATTGTGGACTGTATGAAAGAAATTATCTTGATGACATAATAATATGTGAAGATGAAAGCTATCAATAATTATCGAATTATCAAGATAAACAAACCACAGACAACAACAATATTTACAGATAGCTAAAGCAGAAATGTAAACATGTGTTCTGTCCAAATTTGTGTATAAGCTGTCCACAATTCACCCCAGGCAAAGATGTCTTGATTACAAAAAATAATGAGCTTTTAAAGCCTTCAGAAAGGTAACTGTCTCATCTTCTGAGATCAGATATTGATTACAAAAATAGAAGGGGGATATAACCACCCAGATCATACTAAATCTTCTAAAGCTAAAAAAGTTTATTTCTATTTATACAGAAATGTATCATAGATATGGCTAACCAGCCTAAAAAATGCTTCAGATCACCTAGTAACCATGAACTCCTAGATATCCTAAAAAGAAAAGAAAAGAAAAAATAGAGAAACTTAGATACATGTTTAACCATTATTTTGCAAATTTCGAATTAGAATAACTGGCTACAGAATCTGCTGATTCTGTAGCTAGTTATTTTAGTATTGAAATCCAATTTATTCAATGAATAAAACAATCTAATTTATTTAATGAATAACCCTATTTTAAGATAAAAGAAATCTTACCTCTAACTGTAAAATCAAATCATATCAGATTATCTCAGAATTTATTATTGTTGTTGCAGTCTCAACGTTTTTTAATATCACATTCCATGTAGTCTTCATACATTTTCATTTTCTTTGAATGATAAACTCGAGCCTATGATTTTCATTTATTAAGGAACCGACCTGGTCAGTGAGAGGTTTAATCTGTGACTATAAAATAGGTATATCAGTGTAGTATTTATCAATCCAGAATAGGCAAGCCTCACATTGCGACTGAGCGATAGTCCATTGGGAATAACCACGATTGTTAACCGAAGCATCTCCAACATGGACTGTAGATTTATTTCCCAACTTAATACCAGGAAACCCTTCACTATGTTTCAGACAAAGCAGTAGATTGTCCACGAAGTTGTAAGGCTGATCGAGGTGTGGTTGGAATGAAAGAGGGTCTTCTTCAGTGAGAAATATATCAATTTCAGAATCCGAACTCTCATGTATCTCAATCATCTTGATCGAGCTCCCATGAGGGTTTGACTTGTTTTGGAGCTTCCTCGAAATTAACCTTCCATCTCTCTTATTTTTAAAACTCAAATCAACATCGCCTTTAGACGTCTTGCCTGTAGGTTTGTTTGAATTTTTGACAGAGTCATTAGGCTATGTGACTTGCTCATGGGCCTGCTCAGCAACTTTCAGGTCAGGTAAAGGCTTACTGTGGGTGGTCGTAACACAGGCCTGGGTAGATGAGGGTTGGGCTATAGGATAGACCAAGGTTTCCTCAATTACAGGCTTGTCAATCTCTTTAGCGTTGGGGTTAATGAAACCATTTCTGGTTAAAAAAGAATCCCAATCATCATTCTGCAAACTCAATTGATGTGTAAGAATTTTTTTTATTAAACTATGGTGGAAAAGACTCAAATCCAAATGTTTCTTTTTATACCTCTTAGCCATTTTGTAAAGGCTCCTCCACAGATAATAAGGCATGTTTAAAGGAAACCCTATAAAAATCATGAGCAGACGTAGATGATAAAGAAACACAAGACCAAAATGGCCTTCGCCAGTGACAAATTGTTTCAACACAGCAAGCAGACTGTGCCATCAGGCTTTCAGTAAGGAGACTGGCATACCTTTGTCACAACCATTGATCTTCCGAGATATAAATAAAAGACTCCAAGGAACCTCTTCTACCTTAGCATTCTTGAACCACCTCTGACCACTCGCAGGGAGTCCTGTAGCTTGGCTTAAAAAGTCCTCTGTGACTTCGAGTTGAATGTCCCCCACCTTAGCTCTACATCCATCGAATGAGAGGGTGAATTCCTCAGTAGTCTGTAGGTTGAAACCCTGGAATATTTCAAGGAAAGCAAATCAACCATTACCCTCGAGATCCTCTCTGGCATCGTCACATAGGAGCAAGGTCTGAGTGCCATTAGGTTCGACTCTAACAACAGGAGCCATGGTGAATCAACAGGAAATCACCCAAATGCAGTGTGTATGGAGGGTTTGTAAGAGCAGACCATAGCTATACCGTGAGCCTGAAAACCATCAACAGTCTATGGCGTATGAGGAAAAAATAAATAACGAAAAGATAGGCATTGTTTGAAATGAATGCGAGGGATGTTGCAAAGCCCAAGACCAATCTTCGAAATGATGGGCTGATTGTAATCGTATTGCCACTTCTCATAAAGTACAGGACATGACCAGAGCATTAATAAAAATGAATGCGCAATATAGTGGGTTCGGTCGTAATGTTTGGGAGAGTGAAACTTGTAAATCAAAGCCTAGTGATGAGGGAACATATGACCAAGGACCACACTAAAACCATATCAATGCTCAAATCAAAGGGTCCTTTGTTGATATAATTAACAATCCATAAGCATGCTTGACATTCAAGGAATCAAAACAAAGAGAATAGTCTTCATAACAAGGAACAAGGCTTCATTAATAAACTGTAGAGACATTTTGCCTTTCATAAATTTTTCAAATAGAATGGTAACACAGTCATAAGTTTTAATGCTTCGTTTCCATGCTTTCAGTCATGAACAAAGCATGAAAACAAAAACAATAGGGAAAACCGAAAACTTACAATTGTCATTTCGAAAATTGCTTATGAAGAACAGAAAAATGTGTGACCCCAGCTAGGCAGCTACATAGATCATTTAATTGATATAAAAAGTTAAAAATATGTTGGGCTGCCAACACAATCATGTGTCAACTACACATCAACTATGACTCATCAATATGTACCAACATCATCAACTATACACCTCATGTATGTGCCACCTCATCAACTACTTGTCTCGACCATGTACCCAACATGTACCTTAACCAAAAGCCCTCATCAATTTCATAATCCAATAATTATTTTTGACTTTGTAATAGACATGGTGTAAATGATCATATACCTGCAAACCTTTCTTAACTTTGACAACAAGAGACTAGTATTTTCATCAAACTAGTTTTGGATTAGTCAACAACCTTAACTTGAAATAATGATAACTTTGTACCTGTAATGAATAAATATCTGAAACTGATACACAATGTTCTTTAGTGTATTTTTTTCAATTCCTCCGAGTGTCACTACTTGGAACCTCTCTGACATACCTTGCTGAATTTTGGCTTATTCTAGAGAGAGACCTTGTAGAGAATTCCATGCATGGAATATTTGTTTAATAGATCTGAAATTGTTAAAAACAATACTACAAACTATACCATAACCAATACATTTGGTCTTACTGAATTTGGATCTGTTATGAAGAAGTTATGATGTTTTTACCCCAAACACTTGTTTTTGACTAGTTTCAAGACTAGCCACAAACCCTATTTTCCACGGAGTGTAACTCCAAAAATACAATGACCCACAAGATGAATTTTTTACCACAGATACTTGGATATGTTTCCTTAGAAATAATAATCAAAAGTTATTCTTCCTTGAATTTTGGCCTTCTTTTCTTCACCTTCCCTCAGAAATTTGGCTTAGATAGCCTTTGGTTACCTCAGATACCTATAGGTATTCAATATTCTCAAGTGTTTCTTAAATGAGAGAGCCTTGCCTCTTATTTATACTCTCCAAGTAGCTTCCTTAAAAACATCTTCTATGTCACTTTGCCCACTTTCCTTATTTTAGGGTTAACCCACTTCTAATTTCTCCATTAAATTTATTATTTAAATAATTTATTTTTTATTCCCTTTGACTTATACCACACTCATCACTTCACTTTATTATTTACCTTCTAAAATATCTTAAACCACTTTGACTACTTTGACCTTTTGGGGCGTCTAGATGACATAAGAATGTCCTCCAACTTCGTAAGGCCATAACTCTCAAACCGTGAGGAGTTATGTGACGTTCCACATTCCACCAAAAATGGAATGACAAGAACTATCCATCTAGGATAGTTTCACTAACAAATTCACTGACCTTCATCTCATTATTCCACAAATAATAATGGTTTCTCTAACCATACTTCTAGGATAACTCAACCCGCAAAGTGTCTTCCCGTGAGGGCTTTCACCATAAGCGGACCACTTTGGAGTTCATCCGTATGTACTTCTTATTAACCATGACAAGAAAATAATGAATCATCTTTACATAAAACTAACTTGGGTCCATTACCCAAAACTTTGTGCTACCGAGCTTTCTTCAAGGGTTTACATCAATGGCAACTAACCTTAATCAACAGTTGCCCCATTGGATGTCTATGATGTCTTATTGGGCCAACCATATATGTGGAGATGCCATGTTGTTTATAAGTCTCGACCAAGTAGTTTCATTTTTACTTTGGGGGGTCATCTCTACAAAATACCATAGGTAGTTCCAACTATTGTTCCACCTAAACAATGTTGCAAGGTAGTATCTCATACTACAAAATTCATCTTCTTCATAATCTGTTCAAAAGGGGAACAGAGGGACACTACAACCACTACAACTTCACCCTAGGCACCTTTTATCCAACAAAAGTAGGTCAAAAAGGTTGCAGAAAAGCGCAAAGATTCCTTCTGCACACAAGCATCTCATGTAGCCATACTAGCTAAAAAGGTCCAAACCTTCCAACCACATGTTTGTGACAACCTTCAACAAGCTAAGCAGTGCAACTTCTCCAACAAGGAAAGAAACTCATCAAAATGCAGATTCAACAAATGCTTTTCCCTCTCCCCCGGGAACTCAACACAATGGACACCATTTCTTCCTAAGGAGGGAGGATTGATCCAGGTGGATATTGGTGGCCACCCACCTTTTCCAACTGGTTCAAAACAGTTTTCTGGCAATTTTGGTAATTTATTATTTTTAGCAGGTTTTAACTTCTGGGGCCATTTTGAGGGCCTAAATGAAGGTTTTTCGGGATCGAGCTTCTCAAAGATATCCGAAGGCATGATTGAGCCCCCAAAATGAATCTCCTCGATGATACATTTCCAATGGGCTATCATGCGCCTAAAATGGATATCGTATGAAAACGTTACGACCCTAGGAAATTGATGTACTAACTTACCCAAACGGGGCCCACATGACTTTTGGTGCTTCATCTCCCAGGGTTAGGTTTTTGGATGTCTAGGATTTGTCATTCATGTTTATTTTAAAAATTCCTTCAGAGCCTCATTGTAATGATCTTCTTGTTAATGCGAGTAGTCGACACATCTCTTCTCAGAGATAAGCTGCCACCATTCTAGCGAGTCTTTCACTTTGTATTTTTACAGTCTCTGTACATTTCTTTCATTAATAGAAATCATGTATTATTGTATATATGTGTTTATGGTTGCATATCTGATACATTTTTGTTATATTATTGGATATATGTGATATCTCTATGCATTTATTTATTATATCTTCGCTCTCATTTCTTGCCGAAAATAATTTGGATCACTAACATAGTATGAGCTTTCTCTAATTCTTTCTCTTTTTGGTTTTCTAACATATCCTTAGTCTCTTGACCTTATTTATAGTTTTCTTGTCTCATGTTCAAATTTTCAACTTTATCAATCATCTTTGGACAATCCTCAACCTCATGACCAATAAATTTACAACAAAGACAAACAGGACCTATACCAGGGCATTCCTTAGCAAGATGTATCGATCTTCTGCAATTATAACACAATGCTATTCCTCTATTTCTTTTAAACGAGCCCCAGCCTTTCCTGTACTGCGCACAGGGATCACAGTGTTGGATCTGCAATCTGCAAAAATTCTTTCTAGGTTCTTGCATCCACTTATTAGTCCAAACATTATTTCTATGCATAGGAATAACATATTTTTCTCTATTTCTATCAAATTTATTCAGATCAACTCTTTCTTATAACTATACCCTAACATTCAAGCTAGGAAAAAATATATCAAACATACCTAGATTCATACTTTCGAAGAAAAAATTTCCACTTATCTTACCTTTACCAGAGCACAAAGATTTAAGATCTTACCTCTTTTCTTTAGATCTAGTTTCTTTCTTAGCACAGAGCTTTGCAAGTCAAGTAGAATATTGCACACTACAACAAAATATCTACACAAAGAGATTTTTCTTTTCTTCAGTTCCCAAAAATCACAGTTTCAAGTCTCGGTAATGGAACCATTTGTTGGCACAGGGGAAGACCCAGGGTTCAACACTTCAATAGAGCACCAACAAAACCCTAAATACCAGCCCTTTCAACAACACCTGCGAAGAAGATGAATTCTCACGCAAGGTGGAGGCAGGGGGGTTCCAAGACTCAGGTGTCTACAAACAAGTTGGGACACAGATCTGTGATTACAACACTTTACAGAGCACTTAGCCAACAACATGCATTAATTCATGAGTCTCATTCACATCGCATATCAAACCCTAAGTACAGAACAACGCAGTAACAATAAAGATCCAATACCTCCAATCACTTAGCACATAGCATTAGCTCAGATCTAGCATTCATTTATCTTTAACACCATTAAGCACTAAGATACAACATCAGATGTATTCATTATAACAAAAACACTAAGCATATAAACAACATAAGTCATAAATCACATCGCACAAAGCACATCAAGACACATGATATACGTGGTTCACCCCAGTGTGGGGCTACATCCACCAACTTCTTCTTCTTCTTTATTAGTCTTCAATCTTCTTACAGTCATTTGTTCTTGTGCACAAAGCCATAGAGCCAAACTCTACACTGGATAAGTGATCTACACACAACGCACTAGATCCACCTTCCCCAAAATCGGGTAAAGGCACTGAGCCTACTCCTTATTAGCACAAAGGCTTACACAGTCTATCTGCACAAAGCACTTACAACTTCTTGCACTAAGACAACATATTATGCACATAGCCAATCAAGTATTATCGATCTTCTTCTTACATCACTTAGATACTTATCTATACATTTACAAAGAGGCCTAAACATGGGTAAACCCATGGGCCAACATCCCTTAACCCATTACATAAACCCTAAAACCCTTTGTTGGGTCCACAATCCCGCAAAATGAGTGATATCCCACAATATCAGATCCGCCTGGGTGCTCCATCTTTGACCAACCTATCGAAGTCCCAAAAGTGGTCAAACACAACCAATATTTCCTCAAAACTTCGTCAAGGGCCAACACGCTACAATCGACCTGATCTACAAACTTTGAATTGTTCCTTCCTGAAGTATACTTTTGCTCTTTATTGGAAATTAAAACATTTACACAATGAAAAAAAACCTCAAACTATAATATGAATACACTGTGTAAATTGAAGGAAAGGCTTGAAACATCAAGCTTATTTATTTACAATTCCTATACTAACCAACTGAAGAACCACTTTGCTCATGTATATACAAATTTCCAAAATAGCCAATCAAGACACTGATTTCTTGGCATTGATTTATGCTTGCAGCTATCTGAAAAAACATATAAAGAATTTAATGTATGCAGCAAAAAAATCTTATACAACTCATACTCACCACAACAAAGAAACACCATGCCCAAACTGTCAATGTGTGAAGATTTTGAAAACAAAGATTCCATCCAATCGGCTATTGGATCATGAAACTTGTGACAAAACAAATTGGGCTGATCCAAACGACAAGGCTTCCACTGTACTGAATATGCTATGTGAATAACATTATGATCTCTCATATTCTAAAAAACAAAAGACCACTGCAATATATTTCCACCGTTGTCAAATATTTCAAGTGAAGGTTGAAAATGAAGCTTGTCTTATTGATCTTTTAAAGGAGTAAGTATAATTAAAATTTATCATAAACAAATAAAATTTGAACATACATAATCTCAGGGACCTACTTATCATACTTCTCTTCAATCAGAAGTGAAAACACATCATAGGAAACCTCTTGAAAGACCCGAGGAAAATATTCTTCTGCAACTATTTCTTCATGACAAGCATCATTTTCATAGCTATCATATGCTAATGTGTACATTAGTTATTTGACATATGAATACTTAATAGAAACAACTTGATCTTCATGAAATATTGGAGCAGCCTCAAAACTGCTAGAGACATTCAGGTCAAGGACAAATGTGTCTATAGTGTTTCTATCACCAACATCCTTATCATTAAAAAAATCAATAAATTATTCTTTCGAAACTAAATATATAGAGGAGGTTTTACAGGGGGATGATTCCTCCTCTACATGATTAATAGTTATTTTTGTTTCATCCTTATAACCAGAAGAATTACTAAATGAATGTTGGATGTAGAATTTAAATTCTTTACAATAGTTTTCAAAAAGAAGATCAACTGGATAAAATATTTTGAAATAATGATGAAACATGGTATGAAACTCTTGTAATGATGAAATACTTGAGGAAGAAGAGATCTATAACATCCTCGAGCGTCTCCTTCTAGTGAATACATGAAAATTTTCATGAGCACATCCTCATGATGTATATATAATTGATCCATACATTGATGAAACATAATGAGGTGATGTGCAAGATTATTTTCCTTCCTTTCTCTAAATATGGGTAAAAAATCTCCCCATTTTGATATACAAGGTACTCGATGTGGGAAACCAGGAACTGTAGAAAAATTAAGAGGTGCAAACCTTTGAGCCAAAACAACAACAAATGCCTTTGAAATCTTGAGATTGTGGAGTTTCCACTGGATTTGTCCTTCATGGAGTCACTAGGTGAATGATGCAGTTTGTACTATGTCAGAACCCTTTGTTCACCATCAAAGACTGGATCTAAGCTTTGTCATTCTCCCAGTGAAAATATTCAACTTCGTCCCTGGAAATGGCACCAAAAAGGTTTGCACTAGAATTCACACCTACATTGTTGTAGGTGTAAGCCTAATACCCATAAAAATTTGAATAATTAAACCAATTTTATGGTTGGTGGATTAGCAAGAAATAACAAGAAAGAGAGCAACAAACTATGTTCAGATACATTCCATTGGGCATGGAGTCATAAAATTTTGCAGATCAAAGGAAATCAAGATGCCTAACAAACAAAAGGGATATATAATGATGAACAAAAGAATGAAGTATATAACACTAAGAAGAAATATTCATCAAGAAATGGTCCTCTTTTCAAAATGAATAAAAAGAATACTTGAACAGAAATCATGAAAGAAGGAAATCATTGCAAATCCTTTGCAGCTCATGAATCTCTTACCCATGAACAACCATTGATCCTCAATGTATTAAATTCATTCAAGAAATATGAAAATGGAAAATGGAAAATAGAGAAAACACAATCTGATAGTAACATCTCTCATGAATATCTAATGGAAGAAATGTTACATTCTGATATGCCTAACATGCCGACAAATCAACATACACAACTAAACTGCCTCAAGTCTCTCCTAACTCAAGCCCCTATTTTTTGAGTCCTCTCACTCATTAAATAGAAAATTACATCAATAATATCTCTAGGAGGTCACAACCTACTCCATGCATTGGATTATATGATTTAGAGATACGTGGAAAACAAAAAATCCAACTAATTCATTGATTCCTGGAAACTGTCTTTTAGAATAAATGCAACTGCAGTGGGTTCATTGCATGGAGATTTAGTGGAGAGGAACCTTCTGTACAAGTTTCCTTTGGTGTCTAACTTATCTATAAGAACCCATTTGAACCTCCTCATATCGGTGGAATCCCTCCTATATCTTGGACTTGTCAAATTGTTAGAGTTTGCAGCGCAATTTTAGGATTCACTGCAAACTTTCCTATAGGTGATGATTTCAACTTTTCTCCAAAACAAAGAACTAGGTCTAACTGATTTTTGGTCAGAAATTCAATGATATTATGATTCATCTCCATGAAAATTCTTAGAAGAACCCAGATCGACATTTAAAAGTTATGATGAAAATACGATTATGTTGTGTACTACTTTGTTGTAAACTATTTCAGTTAAGTTTGCAGTGCACAGTCAAGTTTGCAATGCATAGTTGAGTTTGCAGAACATAGTCAAGTTAGCAACGCACATTTGATTTTGAAGCGCACATTCAATTTTGCATCGCACAGTCAAGTTTGTAGCTCACAATTAAGTTTGTATCACACATTTGCAAATGGAAATGAAGATAAGAAATGATAAAGCCTCCTTTTTAAACCGGCCCTTGGAGACGTTGGATGATGGCTAGGCGCTAAAAACAATATTGACACTAATAGACTCAAACAATCCCCTAGAGCCTAGTATTCAAGACTGGACAAGTACTTACAACAACAAGGATTCGGAAAGGGAAATGAAAACTACAATCTGTACATAAAAGTGGATCAAGCCAACATACTTATCATTGAAGTATATGTGGATGACATCATCTTTGGAAGTGACGGTGATAGGTTGAGTTAGGAGTTTTCCAAGAACATGCAGAGTGAGTTTGAAATTTCCCTACTTGGTGAGTTGACTTTCTTCTCGGGACTCCAGATATCTCAGTTAGATGAAGGTATCTCCATCTCCCAAACCAAGTACATCAAATAAATGCTAAAGAAGTTTGGAATGGAAGATTGCAAACTTGTAAGTACTCCTATGGTGACTGGTTGCAAGTTGAGAAAATATGTTGAATCTAAAGAAGCAGATCAAAGACTCTATAGATCGATGATTGGTAGCCTACTCTATGTGACTTCCTCAAGACTAGATGTGATGCAAGCAGTTGGATAGGTTGCAATATTTCAAGCAACACTAAAGGAAACCCATGTTATGAAAGTAAAGAGGATCTTCAAATATATTCAAGGACTATGGTATATGAAAGGGAATGAGCTAACCATAAGGGATTCACCTTATTAACAAATATCTTATCGTGTTCATTCATAAAGGGGGTTTTTAAAGTATGGAAATAGACTCAGTATTTTGTAGGTACTGTGGGGGGGATGTAGGGTAGGGTGGTTTATAGGTATTAGGGGGTTATAAAAATGGGTATCTGGTAAAAATAAGGGATATCTAATAAAAATATAGTTTTTATTTATTGGAAAAATGTATTGGGAGGGGGGTTAAATAAAATAATTTGGGGAGGTATTTATCAATATCTAGTGAAATTAGGGGTATTCTTTAATATCCCACGAATGAATGCGCTATTTCACCAGTTCATTGATTCAAGGCCCCATGGATATGACTATGGTCACCTACATAGATACATATTGGGAAGGAAGCATTGATGATAGAAGAAATACCAGTGGAGCAAACTTCTACTTGGGTGATTTTCTAGTTTCCTGGTTGAGCAAGAAGCAGTCTTCAATATCCTTATCCACAACAAAAGCATAAAATATTGTAGCAGTTGGATGTTTCACTCAGGTCCTCTATATGAAGAAAACCCTGCAAGACATACAAGTAAAATATGATGAGCCTATTTAAATATTCTTTGGCAATATCAATGCTATAAGCATATCCAAGAATCCAGTGATGCATTCCAAGACCAAATGTATTCCTATCAAGTTCCACTTTCTATGGGAACAAGTCACAAAAAAGAATATTAAGTTGGAGTAAATTGGGACAAAAGAACATATTGTAGATATCTTCACCAAACCTCTCCCAAGGGATACCTTTCAGTATCTTCGAGAAAACCTAGGAGTAGTTCCTACCCCAAATTAATACACACGACATTTTGCAAAGAATAAAGGGCGAGAAAAATTATCATGGGAGTTACCCTTTTCCATTGATGTAAAATGTGGAGAGAAAGACCAAAAGCATGAATAAAGGGGGAGAAATGGTCACAAGGGGAATACAAGTGTTGTCATCAATTACAAATGGGTATATTGTTGTAAAATTGGTTTTCATTAATGTCAACCCTAGAAGAATCTCTGAAGTAGGTCCAAAATCCCCTTGAAGTGATGGGATTATTTTAAGGAGTCTCCAAAGTGGTCCCCTTATGGAATAGCTCTAAGCATGGTCCTCATGGGAAGATTCTTTGAAGAAGCCTACAAGAATCCCTATTTGTTAAGAAAATAAATCATAATGTATGGTGTTGGTTACTACTCTCTCCTCCTACTCTTGGGCTGGCCCAAGTTCAGATCTAAACAAGCTTCCAACAAAGCCCTCTAAAACTATCGGCCCTCCTAATAACCTAGAAGGAAACATAGCACACAGAGTGTACTACAGAGTCTCACTTGAGATATTTCTATGGGTGACTACAATGCTCAGTTGTTTGCAGTATAGGAAAGAGTGGGGATCTTGGATTGCAATTCATATTATTAAGCCTTGATCTGGTGTTTCTTCCTATTATTATTAACATTCTTTCATCTATTAAATATATGCATGCATTATAATAGATCTAAAATATAACATATCTCATAGAATTATCCATCCAACCATTCATAGTCTAACTTCTTACAGAATGTAACATGCAATCAATCACACCACATAACATAGGTGTTACCGTGGTTCACCCCCTCCTGGGCTAGATCCATAAAGATATGGCTTCTTATGCTCTTTTAATTAGAATTCTATTATATATGGCACCACACTCACTACAATCACGCTCATAAAACCTCAAACAGGTTCTGTGATCCTCTATGAGACTGACTAGATTGCACCAAGATCCTCAGCCTGCGATCTAACCCTCAGGATATAGCTACTTGACTCTCCTACAACTAAACAACGTAAAAAAATGGTATCCGTTCTTATAGTAGTTTCCTTTGCCAAACCTTAAAAAACTTAGAAACCCCACCTATACCTCCTAGGTACTTATTTATATTGATTTCTAGCTTATCATCCATTACAATATCCTACAAAAACCCTAACCCTAATGTGGTTAGGTTTCCCTCCATGCACACCTTTCATGTTTTCCTCGCACATGTTTCTTTTCCTTCCCGTTGTATTTTTCCAATTATGGGTTTTATCCTCCAAAACTAGTATTTCCTCAAAATAGGCCTGCACCCAACAGGCCCCCAACACTAACATGTGGTTCGTCCCAAGCCATCTAGGCATTGTGCACTCCCTGAACAACCTCTACTAGGTTGTGGAACTTGTTTGCAAGATCCCTTCCTTTTTCTTGGACCTACCTGGCACTTCCTATCAGTGCCTCTATTGAATGCATTGTGATCTCCTCTTGAATCAATGTTGCGCCCTCTATTCATTCCTACTCCATATTCCTTTTTTCCTCCTCCAATTGTGCAATCATTTGTACTACTTGCTCCTAGAGTGTTTATACTTCTTCTTGTCTCTCTTGCTTTTGTCTCTATGCGACGTTCAAAACGACCTGCAACTTTTTCATGTCCTGATTACCTTTCAGGTGCTCTATGATGCTCATTTTTTTATGTTAGTTATTGAGCTCTTGAATGGCTATACTTATCCTCTCCTCCTCTTTGTCCCACTATTGGACCTGTTCATCCTCATCCAGCACAGTCCAGAGCTGTGTCGCTCCATCAAACAATCATGTTGTTGTGTTGACCTGTTCCTCCATTGTTTCTATTTGGAGTGGAGATTCTTGTTTCCTCTTCTCTCTTACCTCGGAAGGAGTTGTAGGAGTCAATTTTTCTTTTAACTCCTCAATATCTTGCCTATAGTATTCGATAGTTTTGGAAATAAGCTTTAATTTCTCCTCTGTGCTTGTGTTTTCTGCCCGTGTGTTGTCAGGGATGTGATTGTACATTATTGTCACACCCTATTTGATTCTATCTACACACTCATTTTCTATCTTGGTTTCAAACTTGACTTGTTCGATCACCAATTCCAAGGCTTCCTTGCCATCTCTTGTCTCCTGCAATTCTGTTGCATCTATTATGGCGTGTTATTGTACCTCATGCACGACCCTGACTTGGAGCCTATATAGTGCCTTGGTAGGTATTCTTGCTAATACTAGCTCTACTTGCACCAAGTCTTGCAATGGCGTTTGTGTTGCAGTTTCATCCATTTGCAGCATATTCGTTGTTAGCCTGAAATTCATATTTTCTTGGGAAATAGTATGAACTGTGTCCTCATTTCTTGGAAATAATCTTTGGGGAAGGATTCAGTTCCCCTTTCAATCCTCTGCACTGACCTAATATTCTCGAGGACCCGCTTTATGCCTTCAAGGTCATCTTGTATTATTTCTCTCTGGTGTTGGGCTTCTTCAAAATCTTTCGTTTTGTGGTCCTGCAACCTTTCTTCCATGAGGTCTACATCATCCTCTGTGATAGTGTATTCTAACAATGTTTTGTGCACTTTTTCCTTCTTGCGTGATCCTCCTATATGTACTATTGGCCTCTTCAAGGGCACTGTCTCCTGTGGAATAGATGTTGAGGGGATTTCGTGTGTTGTAGTGTCCCCCACTGTTTGTTCTTTCTATCCTAGGGCAGTGTCCTTTTATGTTTCCTATGTATTCTTCTTCGGTGCACTCCCCTTCTTCTGTTGCGCCAGCTTGTTACTGGGTTTCCCTGACTTCGTCAAATGTCTGGGCGCAACGGTGTCTACCTTTGTACCCTTATGAACTTCTTGCGTCAGGACTGGAATCCTCCAATCATCGTGCCAATACCCCATTTTCATTTCTAATTCATCCTCAATGATGCAGTATCTCATTTGTAGCCATTCCTTCCTCAGATCCCTGTGCGCTTGGATTCACATGTTGTGCCTTATTGCCATGAAGCTGGATATGTCCTGATATTGTGCGACCACATCTGGAGAAATCCTCCAAGTGTTCGTAATATTTCCTATATCTTTCTGAGATACCTAAAAAATGTACATGTGTAGGTAGTTCTATGCTTGGGGTCTGAATTACTCCCCAATGATGTGTACCGCACTGCGTGGCATCAATCGATCTAATCACAAAAATGAGAGTATGGGGGCTCCCTTTTCCCCATCAGTGTGATAAAAATGAGTAACCACGAGTAGTGGAACTCTGTTCTCAAGTCCTGTGCGTCTTTGAAATCTTCGAGGAACAATTTTAATATATATGGGGCCCAACTAAGTGTAGTGCCATTAGTGCATTGTGCTGCAGTTGCGACGACCCCAACAGGGAATTCCTCCTTATGGAATTTCCTAATCATTTTGTAGGCCATGATATTGATGGATATCATCTTTTTTGTGTCATTGATCCTCTTGATTATGATCCCATGCAAGCCCCTCTCTGTGCTGTACTTTTTCTTCATCTCCTCGACTAGGGATTTTTAATTTGTTTTTTCATCCAGATACTTCGCAGGGTTCTCACCCATTGATGGTATCCCTGTGATGAGTGCAATAAGTTCCACGTCTATTGAGACGGGCTATTCCAACCATAAGAATCCTCCATGGATGACTTCTATCAACCACTAGACGTAGTTTTTTACTTCTTTCCCCCTTCCAAAATGGGGAATTTCAAGCAGATTCAGAATGCATGTGTTGTCCAGGTCAGTTTCCCATGGTTTTGGTTGTATGATTGGGTCTCCAAAGGGGCTTGTCCCTATATTATCCAGGTATACCTGTTGTGCAAATTTGGGGAATTTTCTACCACTGGCCATGTCGTGGTATGAATAGTTGAACTTCTCCATGCATCCCAGAAGTGTCGGTGTTGTTTGCACTCCCTTTGAAATGCACGGTAGTACGATGGCTACGTTGAGTTGTCTACGTGGGGACAAAATCATGGGATGTTTTCCCTTTCTTATTGGTGGATAACTTGAGTTCCTAGAATCCATTTGTCTCTTTCCCACGTCAAGGTCTGTTTGGCCGGTAATGTCTTCCATCAGATCCTCCTACTGCTGTGCAGATTCTGCTCTGGTTGGTCTTGGTGTTGTAGCCTCTTTTTGTGTGTTGGGTTCTCCATTTGTTCATTAGGATTCTTCGGCCCTCGTAGGTTGTTGTGCAGTTCCTGTGAAACTTGTATTGTGACCCTACGCACCATTATGCAGGCTGATTTCCATAGCCACTATTGTTCATGGTTGTGTTTCTTCCACCACCTATGTAGGGCTTGTTGGTTCTTCCTGTGGTGACAGAATCGTGTCTACATCAACAAATTCCTCAGTCTGTGTAGTTTTCTATTCAGCCTATGTGGTTTCATATGGTACCCTAGCATTGCTTCTTGTTTTCCTCCTTTCTTGGCTTACCACTCTCATCTTCAGTGGTGCCATCGTGGGTACTGGTAAATTTTTGTTGAATGGGTTCCAAATGATTCACACTATTTTCTTTGTCAATTCACTTATGCTCTGCGTGTTATCTATCACTGCAAGTTTGCATTTTCACAATAAGTCTTATGTTCCTCGCATTCCCCCTTTATATATAAAATGTCGTGAAAGTTCTTAGAGAAGCATCCCTGGCTGCGATTAATGGAATGATGTTTTATGCATACATTCCATTTAATTTCATAAATGCCTCCAGTTGGTGCCTTTTTTTCATAACCGTCATTTTTCATTTTTTTATTTTTTCTGATAGTTAACCCTTTTTCCAGTGCACTGAGTGTCTTGAGTGCATTCCATGTTTTTGTTGTAACCTTTCCTTAGTATGTATTTTATCACCCGCCTGTTGTGTGCTGAAATTTTTCCTTTCGTCACGCTCAGTCCCTTTTCTTTTGTGCATTGTATTTTCCAATATTTTTGTATTTTCTATCTTTTCTACTTTTATATTTCTTTTTCCTTCATTTCCTCCTTTTTGTTACTTTTTTCTCATTTTATCTATCTTAACTCCTACTATAATACACTATGTACATGTTTTCTTACTGCGCTGTAACTTTTAAGTGTTAGGAGGTCGACTATCCCTGTATAGTCGACTCCAATTGATAAGTCCTTTTAGCTATGTGCCTTCCAAGTATTTTAACTGTACAAATCCCCCATATTTGACAATATTCACTTCATATGGCCCCAACCAATGCATTCTAAATTCACCAGGATGTTGAAAAACATTGTTGTCATAGAGAAAGACTAGGTCTACCTCCTTGAAACTCTTCCTAATGATATGTTTGTCATGCCAAGATTTGTCCCTTTCTTTCTATACTTCTTGATGAAATATTGATAGAATAATATCTTCCTCCATCTCCATTAGTTGATTCGACCTCTCCTTCACTTCACCTCTTTCTGTCATGTTGGTGATTACGGCTATGCTTAGACTGGGTACCAAAAATTCTAATGGTACTACTTGTTCTTGACCATACACTCTTTTACTGGCATTACATTCTTTTACTGGCATTGTTTCTTCCCATATTGTTAAGTGTTTTGTCGCAACAATGATATATCTTTCTCCTGACCTTGTTTTTGGTGGATTAATTGGTCCCACAAAGTCTATTTCCCATTTGTCAAATACCTGCACAAATATTTGTGGTCTTAGGGGCATCTCATCACTTCTATTTGGTTTACCAACCCTCTGATAAACATCACATATTTGGAAATATTCCTTAGCATCTATGTGAAGTTTTGGCCACCATAGTCCTATTCTCAGTACCTTCTGCATGGCATCTTTTCCTACATAGTGTCCTCCAGTTATTCCCTCATGAGCCTCTGCCAAAATTCTATGCCTTTCATGTTCTAGTACACATCTTCTCAAAATGTTTTTTGTGCCCATTTTGTATAATTATTCCTCAATCAATTGATATTCGATAGCTCTGACTACTATATTTTTCTTTTGTGTAATGTTAAACTCTTGTGGCACAATCCCTGTACTCAATTATTCAATAATATTAGCAAAATATTCATCGACTATTTGGAATGAAAATAATTGTGCATCAGAGAAGTTGTCTTCTAAATGGGTAGGTTCTTCTCCATTTGTTACCCTTGATAGGGGATCCGGTCCTACAATCAGCTTCCCTAGTTTGACTATCACTTAAAAATAAAATCCCTCAAATAGAAGTATCCATATGCATATCCTCCCCCCCAACATTGGCTTGTTGACTAGGTATTTGAGGGGTGAATGATTTGTGAACATCTTGAAGTGTTTTCCCAATAAGTAATTTATGAACTTCTGTAGTGCATAGACCATAGCTAGGCCTTCTCTTTCTGTAGTGTTGTATTTCTTCTTTGATTCAGACAATTTTTGGCTTGTAAATTCTATAGGATGATTAAAATCCCCTACTCCTAGGTGCACCAGAATTTCTCCAAGTGCTATAGTTGATGCATCTACATGCACATGGAATGTATTTTCCCAATATGGAAATACTAGAATATGTGTTGTGACCATTTTTTCTTTTAGAGTGTCCAAACCTTGCTGACAGTCCTCATTCCACTAAAATTTAGTATCTTTATTTAACAATTTCTCCATTGGCGCAGTGATCTACACATACCCTTTTATAAAAAAATTATAGTAACATGTATGTCCCAATCTTGCTCTTAATTGGCGTACTAATTTTGGTGGTGGTAAATTGGCAATCACTGCAATCTTGGAAGGATCTACTAACAAGCCTTGTTTGCACACTATGTGTCCCAATGATATTCCAAAAGGTGTCCCAAAGATGCACTTTTTGATATTCAATGATACCTGACACTGCCTGCATCTTTCCAACATTAGCCTTCATAATTCCACATGATATTTTAATAGACAATATACAGTCCAGTCATCCAGATACAGTTCTAAAAATAGATGTATGAAATCCTTGAAAGAAGCTATTACTACGCTTGAAAATATAACTAGTGCATTCTTCAGCCCAAAAGGCGTGACTGTGTACTGGTAGGATCCCCATTATGTGGAAAAATTGGTCTTTTACATGTCTTCTAAGGCTATCTTGATCTAATGGTAATATGAGAATCCATCTATAAATGAGTAGGCCTCTTGGCCTCCCACATTCTCTAATACCTCATCTATGAAAGGGGTGGGAAAAGGGTCATGTAGGAAAGTGTCATTCAGTTTCCTCATATCTACACAAATCCTTATCCCCCCTTATTTCTTTTCTTGAACTACCATGGGGTTGATCCATTCAGATTCCTCCACTGGTTCTATGATACCAGCTTCCAACAGTCTGTCAATTTTTGTTTTCACTTTTTGTTTATAAATTGGGTTTAGTCTATATGGTCTTTTTTGGACAAAAATAACATCATGTTTGATAGGTATCTTCATCTCTCCTATCTCTCCTGCTATGACTTTCATTTCTGTTAATGTTGTTGGGAATAGATCACTGTACTCACACAATAACTCTGTTATCCTCTCTATTGTTTGTTCATCCCAGTAGTCCCAAATACTTGCCATTTTAGGTTTATCTATTGTCCCAATATCAACTTTATTCACTTTCATAGGTGGAGAAAATACTTCTAATTAAAAATATGGACCTTCCATCTCTCGTTCTCCCTCAATTTCTGTAATCGTAATATTGCACAGGTCATCTTCATTAGGGGATTCTTCTTCCACGTGATAGCATGACAATAGTTCCTTGATTTTCTGTATATTTTTTTGTTGATACTTTGCCATGAGTTCAACCTCTGTTTAATCAATAAATGTCTCCCTTGTTATTTGTTTGAGTGCTAAATCCATGTTGGGGTTCTCATGTTCAAATGAGAATGTTACTATGAAATTATTTTGTAATGTTGTCCATTCTGTAGTGCTTCTGTGTAGTTCCCGGTCTACATACCAATTTTCTGGAACTCCTTCTAATGTATGGATGAAGTGATGAGGCAATTCCTATGGTGGTTTCATCCTCCATATTGTTCTGCATCTCTCCAAATGTTCTACTGGTTCCCCCTGTCCATCTTATCTCTACATCCTATTTCTCCCCTACTCTACGTCGAATCTAATGCGCAGTAGTCGCTTACATTTGTAGCAATCCTTAACTGTTTCTTTGTGCACACCCCACCATATTGTAGGTGATTCCTTGAGTGAAATGTATAGGGATAAGAGCCTATGATTCTATAAAACTTCATCTTCGTATCTTGTTAGGAATTCTTATATGTCATTCACCCCATGAAAACTGGGATGTTATCTTATCTCTGTACCTACCCATCTCACTGTGTAGTCTATTCTTCTACACCTTCTTGTGGATACTTCATATAATATTTATTGCCAATTTTCCAACCCTATATCTGAATCAGAATCACATGATGTGATGCTCCTCCAGCTGAGTACCCCATCTGCAGTTGGGTTAATATAATCTTCTTCGTGCGCGGTGGTTCTGTATAACTAGTTGATTTCCTCCAAATCTAAGCAAGTGGGCTCTACAAACCTTTCTCCTTATGATGGTTCCAATGGTTCAATGAATCTATATTATCTTGATTCAAATGTCATATTCCTTGTGTTCAAGTTGATTACCAAATTCCCAAGCAATGCTAGATAAGGTTTTGTGCCATCCACTATTTCTATCACTTCAAAGTCTTCCTTAGTGCACACTCCATCCAGATCTGTTGTCGCACCTTTAGCCTTCCAATTGGTAGAAATATGTGTTGGTTTTCTAGCTTCAGCTGAATAAGTGAATAGCCTAAGGTGGGCTCTCTCATACATTTCCATGTCTTCGTGGGTAGCATGTTTACCTTAGAGCCCAAATCTAGTATGATGTCCCCCATATTGAAATCTCCAATGTTGGAATTTAGTTTCAATTATCTACTTGTCCTCCTTATCGTATGGAGGTGATTGACTATTTTCTATTCTAAATTCCTATGTTCCTCTATGTTACATCTTCCTAACATATTTTGCAAAACTTTAATAGATGATGGATCATCCAATAGTTTAACATAGGATTGCAGAAAGGTCTTTATGGTACTTACTTGCACTTCAGGTTGTGTTTTACTAGTGTGTTCCATTGATAAGTTCATCTCATACATTATTACTTTCTAAGTATGTTGTGCAGCTGATGTAGATGCAACATGTTGTGTGAGGAACTCCTGCTTGGCCTCCTTGAATGTTTCTTTTTCTTTCCCCACATCAAACTGTTTCTGTGATTCAATATTCTTCTTCACCCATTGGTGTTGTGTTGGATCCTGTCGTACTACGTCATCTCATGTATTATTTCCTCCTCACATAACTATGTTGATATTTTTTCCATAATCCCTGGCTTCTGCATATATCTAGTGGATATTCTGATTGTTCTGATTCTATTTTTCTTGAATTTTCCCCAAAAGTGTTGGGCCTTCCTCTGTATCATGGTCTGTCGTGCGATAGTACATACATGTCGCAGGTGGAAGTGGACATTCCCTTGCATAATGTCCTAGCTATTAGAAGTTATGGCATACTACTAGACCTCTTCCTCTTCCAAATCCTCATCTACCTTGTCCACCACCTCTGTATCCACCTTGATCTCCTCGTGGTGCATTGTACTAAGGCACCTGATTATACTGCATGAGATTATACTGAGACTACATGTTATTGTATTGTGGTTGTGCAGTATTATACTGCTACTGTGCAGTGTTGTATGGACGTGGTACCTAGTTAAAATGAGGTGTAGCTTGCACTATCATCATTTCTTCCTCCACCCTATAGGTGTTTGACATTCTCTCCCGCATCAAGTCCATTGTCCTACAATCTTTGTCGTCGTGACCCACTGATTTTCAAAAGTTTCAATGTGAACTCTTGGGTGTTGTCTTATACTTCTACATCATTGGACAATGATATGGGTCATGTCCATGTGTTTTACAAATCTCACACCATGGTCCTCCTGTTGGAAAAGGGTTTGGTATCCCTTCTTCTATGTACTGCGTGAAAGTTGTCCAGTCATTCTTGTGGTGTCCTTTTGTCCTACATGTGGTACACCAATCAACTTATCTTTTCTCTTTTCCCCTATTCCGGTTTAGTTGAAATGTGAGGTTCTTCAGATCCTCCTTCAACTCTTCTATTGTTGGATCTATCTTCTGATACTAGTTCTCTTCGAGTTGTAGGGATTCCTGTAGAGCCTCTTCCTGCAATTAAAACTTCTACTACTTCAAAGGGTATTTCAGGTGTGGTAGCAGTTGTTGGGCCTCATAAATGTCACATTTATATCCTCTTTTTCCTTCACTATTCCTTACATTTCATCTTCCCATTAACCTTCCATCATACCATTTCCATAATGATACTTGGGTTTCTCCTTATTATTTTCCATTGTATTCATTTTAGTATTATAAGTGAATTTATGATTAAATATTAGAAAAATAACATATTTTCATTATATATCAAGGTTGGATGAGTTCGATGATGTGTGCAGGCATATGTGAAGATTTCAACAAAGTCAAAATTCACCACCTATCCTCAAATTCAAATTACATATTCAAACTTCGAAGATTTGAAAGAGATATCAAGGAGAAGATCATGGAAGATTTGGTTGGCATATCTTATCTAAGATATGTGAGAGATGTGTGGAGGATTTGAAGGGATCATATCTTGTAATAATGGGAAAGTAGTTGAGAATGGTTGAGAGAATAGTGGATCTATAATTACGACACTCTTCAAGACTTTCATGTATATAAGAGAGTGCTCTCTCTTCATGAAGGAGGCATGTAATTCACAAGGGGAGTTAAAGGCATGTAATTCATAATTTATTCTTGTAATTAGGAGAAGGGGATTCTTATCTTTGATTCTTTCATTGTTATTCTTTCATGATTTGTCATTTGATTCTTGTAATATAATTTGAGATTGATTTATTGTGTGAGTTCACATATGTCTTTTGTCATTTAAATCTTCACATGTTGTATTTCTTTCCTAGATTAATTTCCTACTTTCCTAGTTAGTCTTTCAATGCTTTCCTAGATTAATTTCATTTCAGCAATTTAGATTAGATTACTTCTACTTCAGTCCTACATATATAGTGTGTGTGCTTCATAAGCCTACGAACCTCGGATTGACAAATTAAATAGTTGGGCAAGTACTACAACAGAATTAAATGACAATATTTCCACCTAACATTTTGGCATCGTTGTCAGGGTAGCACGATGGATTGAGGTTTAGCTTGATTTTTCATGTAAATGTAGATTTCAATTTCTGCAATTTCAATTTTTGCAACTGTGAAGAGGTTTTCATGTGTTTCAGCAAGTGTGATTTTCAGTTTTTTTATTTTGATTTGGGTGTTGTAAGAACCCCTTTGGAAATATGATTTAACTATGAGTGTCATCTTGGAACAACTCGTTCAAATCCTTGCGAAAGCTGGGATTTCTTCTTCTCAGGAATAGGAGATCTTGACAGCAACCCAGAGCTTAAATACTCCTCCAGAAATGAATGAGGAATCAACATCTGAGGAACTTGAGGAGGACAATGAGGAGTTGTTGGCATAGGGGTAGACCCAGGGTTCAACGCTCAAGAGCGCACCAACAAAACCCTAACTACCAGCCCTTTCGACAAAACCTACGAAGCAAATGAAGTCTCACCCAAGGTAGAGGCAAGGGTGGTTGCAGGACTCAGATGTTTGCAACCTTAGCTAGGACATCGATCTGTGATTATATCTTTTACAGGGAACTTAGCATAGATCATTCATCAATATTTAACCCTTATGGTACTTCACAGATAGCGCAGAGCATCACAGTGAATACTTAGACTCAAGATGATTCATTACTTAGCCCCATAGATAGATTAGATCCAGCAGATCAAGCACTAAGCATCTTATATATCAGATCTAACATTCATTCATATATCATAAGCACAGAGCATAACTAGGTTTAATTAATCATAGCAAGCACTTAGCCAAGAAAGAGATAAAAACATTGGGTCGAAGAACAGAGCACAATACACAAAGTTACCATGGTTCACCCCCACCCTGGGGCTAAGTCCACAAAGTCTTCTTCTTTATATTATCTTGGTCAAGCGGTTACAGCACAAAGCTTCAGTGACCCTTACTTCTCACAGAACAAAAGATCTATGCAACTTGCTAGATCCTTCTTCCTTTCACTTCAGCACAAAACTACAACAACTAGCACTTGGCTTTTCAATATCCTTACAATCACGCACAGAGCACTTGCAATATACATCCAATCACACAGATCCAGCTACTAGCACTAAGCCTTTATCTATACATCACATAGACGTACTACTACTCTCTACTTACATTGCCTAAGTATCTATTTATAGATTACAAAATGGGCCTAAGCATGAGTAAACCCACGGGCTGACATCCCTTTCCCTTTACATCAACCCAAAACCCTAAAAGGGACCCAAAAATAGTTCTTGCTTCCCTAATTTCTGCTTCGCGTTGCGCTCCATCTTTGGCAAGCTATCGTAGTCCCAAAAAAAGTCAAATATGACCAAGTATTCTTCAAAACTTGGTCAAGGGCCAACAAGCCCACAACACTCACTTGTGACTTGTCCCAAGTCACTCAGGTCTGATTAATTATGCCTTGAATGCCTCGAGCTGCTTCAATCTGCTACAGTGTGACAACCTCTTGCTCAGTAAATTCCTGGATCATTGTGTCATTGAGCGGTCCTTCCAAGCGTTGTTCTACAGTGATGACAACCTGTTCTAGTTTATCTCCCTGGCTTTCAAGTTCATCAAAAAGTTGTCATGCCTTTTCTTGGATTGGCTGAAGTCATTGGGAGACTTCCATCACTTTACTTTGCAGTGTATGTACCTATTGTTGGGTTGTGTGTTGTTCTACAAATCTCTTCATTCTTTCAACTGGGGTCAAAGTCTTTATATGCGCCTATAGTGTGTCTGCATGCTGCTTTGATTCTTTGAGTTGTGCCTCTAGTGTCTACAATTCTGGATTCTCTGTGAGGGTTTCATAAGTCTGGGCACTTCTAGTGCTCAGCTTCTTGCATTCCAAGGCAAAGGTTTTTAATCGACCAACTGTGCTTCGAGCAGTGGCCTCTCTTAGATCTATTATTTCTTGGGGGGTCTTGGGCACGGTGCAGAGCTCTAGATCTGTGATGCGATGTTGGAGTTGTTGGATTACTTCTTCCAGTTGGGTCACCTGATGTGGGAGACTGTCTTCCATCTTCACTTCTATGATCGTCAAAGTGTGCAGTGCCTTGTGAACCCTTTCCTGTACTTCAAGTTTCTTTGCTAGCAACTGTGCCTTTTCCTCATCCCACTTCACTTTCAGGGCAATATTTTCCCATTATGTCTCATTCTGTTGTTCTAGAAGTGATTTATGTGCTTGCATCAAAGCCTGGGTGGATTGTGTTGTGTCTTATTGAGCTTGTCAAAGATGAGCTTCGACTTGATCAACGAACTGGTGTAATTGAGTGGGCTCATCACCTATTCCTGATGTTCTGATTATCAAGGGCACTGTAGAAACTAATTGGTTGCACTGGAGTGCCTACTGCACTTATTTGAGTTCACCCTTGATTCGATTGAATAGCTCCTCCTTCTTTGCTTCTTGATTTTCTGCAAGATCTAGTGAAACATCATTCATCGTGGAAATTAAGAAGTCGAAGTCATCCGGGGTAAGGGTAGTTTTAAGTATGGTCTGGGTGGCCTTAGCTTTCTTTCAAGAGGAGGGTTTTGGTGGTGTCATATTTCTTTTCATGGAGGGATCCTCCTCCTCTCTAGGTGCAGTAACCTCACCTCTATTTTTCTCAACTTTTGTACCACCTAGCTCGTCACCATCACCTCCCTGCGCAGGTGAGATCGAAGTAGTCTTCTTGGACATTCTAGGGACATATTCAACTTAATCATCCTTCTTAGTCCTTCTTTTCCCAGGTATATCCAGCATAGCTTCAGGGCTTTCCTCGTCGGACATGTCTGTGGGGTCTGCTGCAACAAGGAGGTCCACCGAACATTCCTTGGTAATCTCCTCCAAGTCATCTTCTATCAACTTGTAGTAGGATTGAAGTTGTTGTTTATGATCATCAATGCGCGCTGTAATATAGGTGAAGTGACTGTCCACGCTAAATTTCATCAAAGGTCTAAACCTATGAAGTACGTTTTGGGTGATTCACGGTGTAGACTGAATTGCATTCTTCAGTTGGTTGAAGTAGGTGTGGAAGACAACATTGGATTTCCACTGCTTTTTCATGTCACTGGAGTACCACAGTGTACAGAACTTTACGGCTAGTGGTTCGAAAGGTTCAATCTCCAGAAAAGTGGCTCCCTCTGGCAGTTCCTAAGCGATGAAAGCAATGAGTATGAGAAACCAACTAAAGTGGAACTCATACCCTTGGTCTTTCACTCCTATGAAATCTAGCTCTAACTAGTTTCCAAGATATTGTGCCCAATTCATCTGTAGTCCCTTGACGCACTTCCCTGCGAGGTCAACTACGAAGCCAGTCACCTGTGTTGGTCTGTTCTTATGAACTAACTTGCCCGCGATCAGCTGACATGAAAGGTGCACTATGCCACTCTATATAGAGGCTACCTTGTAGCCTCATGTACCCTTCTCTACATCGCCATAAGTTTCCTTTATCCGTTGTGCTAGTGCTCGGTCTGAGGTCTTGCCTGGGTAAAATTCTTGTGGGTCAGGGCCTTGCATGCTAATTATTGTGATTAGATTGATCAAATTCGGATCCACAGTGATGTGGCGGTCCAACCATAAGTATCCATTGTGGTAGCAAGACAACAACAACCTGATGCATGCGTTGACTTCCTGGTGTCTGTCGAAGTGAAGGATCTTCATTACGTTGAGCAATGTGGACTGTGCAAGGTTCTGGGTCCATAACTACGGGACAATCTTAGGATTTCTGCCTTTGGTCTTGGTTAAGTATTTATGCGGAGCTAACATGCTGTAGGTTTTGCGATCTCCAAGGTTAAAATCATTAAATTTCAGTGTTGCGAGCTTATGCTAGTTAGCACGTATTGCACACACCCCTTTCGAAAGATACGCACTGATCAAGGTGTACTCAAAGTCTCTGGATACACTGTCATGGTTAATCTTTCCACTCAAAGGTGTTATGTAAATCGGCATAATGCATGGGATCAGCTTGGCATTTGCAATATCATCTCTGTGCTTTGTTCTTGTCTCAGTCGTGGTTCTGGAAGGTCCTGCTCCACGAGCAGTGGAGAGAGGAGCTTGGAATCCTCCTGTCGATGATGCTTTCACACCTACAGACATCCTTCTCTCTAACATGACTCTCTCAGCCATTAGGTCAATCAAAACTTCTTCAACTACTTTCTCAATAGCGTTGAGCTCGTCTAACATACAAGCTTGGGTCCACTAGCTCAGGTGTGAAAATGAATTCAGAGACTACGATGAACAGTATGGGAATAAGGTAATGATCAGAGGGTGAAGTAATCTCAAGTTTTGGGCTCAAATTCTCACTTAGAAAAAATTATTCTCGGTGCTTGGTGCGACGGACTAAGTAGGGAAACTTAGAAACGATCTGCTTACAATGGATATGGGGCCTTCATTAACTCTATTCTATCCATTGTGATGTTGTCCAACAGTCTAGTGGGAACCCATAATTTCTTTTTGACCTGTTCGGGGCAGAAGTCGAACGGGTATATTGGTCCAACGGCTATATTTCTGCACCATGGCGAAGTGTCAGATGTCGTTGTTCTGATATCTTGGTGAAGCTCAATTCTTGTGATTTTTCCTTCTGCGAAGTTTCCTCTAGAGTCTTCTGTAAATTTCCGATTTTGGCCCTCTTCTTACTTAGCTTCCTAGCCTTTTTTCCAGTGAGCTTAGTCTCAGTCATCCTTTTTCCATTCTGAGTCTTATCTTCTCTCGACATAGTCACTTCACGTTGCTTAGGTTCTTTCTTCAGATCCAAGGGTAATATTCCTTCATCATATGTATTAGGTATTTCGGTCTTTTGTGGTTCCTCTAACACTCTTATATCTTCGACATTCAGTTCCCTGGTGTTTAACAGCTGAGATCTGTTCTCTTGTTCCTCCATCAAGTAGGCGATCCTTCTAGTCATAAATTACTTGAGTTCTTGCTTCTTCTGTTCTAGGGCTTCCTTTTCTTCTTTCCTCCGGATCTGGTCTTTTTCAATCCATATCTTTCCTAACAAAGCTGGAAATCGGGCGCGATCCTCAATAAATCTAATGACTTCGAACTCTTCCTTTGTCAAAGTTCCATGGGTATTCATAGCTATCTGGGTAATTATGCCACATAGAGTTACCATTTTTCCTTTAAATAATCCGATGGTTCCTAGTGAAGGGACTAGAGCAGGCCTTCCTAGGGTTTCCCAAGTGATTTCTGTCATAATGTTCATCAGTGTTCCCTCATTCAGAGTACAGTCAATGTCAAAGTTTGTTATTCTTAATTCAAATTTCTCCTTTTCTTTGAATATCTCTAACAAACTGACATCCTTATGATCATCTAGGGTTTCTTTTATTTTCAGTAACATGCTCTCTGATTCTTTCTGGAGTTTTCCCATAATTTTAGTCTCTAGATCTCCTTCAGAGTTTTCTTGTTCCATATTTAGTTTTTCAAGTCTAGCAATCATTCTAGGGAAATCCAATACTTCATGGTCCATAGCTTTACAACAGAGGCAACTAGGGTTTCTCCCAGGGCATTCCTTAGCAAGATGTCCTGGTCTTCTGCAATTGTAACAAAGAGTTAATCCTCTCTTTCTCATCCATGATCCCCAACTCTTCTTGTGTTGTGCGCTAGGATCATGATGGCTAGCCTGCAAAAATTTCTTTCTAGGATATTGCATCCATTGGTTAGTCCAAAAATTATTTCTATGCATAGGTATAACATATGTTTCACTATTCCTATCAGACCTATTCATATCAAACTTTCTTTTATATAACAATGCTCTCGTTTTTAGGCTAGGACAAAATCTATCAAGCGTACCTAAATTCATGCTTCATAAACAAAAAATTTCCACTTATCTTACCTATATAGAGCACAAAGCTTTCAGATATAAAACTTGAACTATTCTTACCTTTACTAGAGGCTAGAGCTTATAGATCTTACCTCTTTTCTGCGGAAATTTCTACTTTTACCTTTCTTAGGGCATAAAGTGTTCATATCTCACTTCTTTTCTTTAGTATCAACCTCTTTATTTCAGATCTGACCTCTTTCCTTCAGATTTGACCTTTCTTTCTCGGCACAAAGCTTCATAGGTCAAGCAGAATACTGCACACTAGGGCAACAGATCTACACACAAAGCTTATTTCGCACAAAGATTTTTCTTCTTTAGTTCCTAGCAATCATAGTTCCAAGTCCCGACAACATAACCATTTGTTGGCAGAGGGGCAGACCCAGGGTTCAATGCTCAAGAGTGCACCAACAAAACCCTAACTATCGGCCCTTTCGAAAACACCTGTGAAGCAGATGAAGTCTCACCCAAGGTAGAGGCAGGGGTGGTTGTAGGACTCAGATGTCTACAACCTTAGCTAGGACATCGATATGTGATTATCTCTTTTACAGGACACTTAGCATAGATCATTCATCAATATTTAACCCTTATGGTACTTCGCAAATAGCACAGAGCATCATAGTGGATACTTAGACTAAAGATGATTCAGTACTTAGCCACATAAATATAGATTAGATCCAGTAGATTAAGCACTAAGCATCTTATATATCAGATCTAACATTCATTCATATATCATAAGCATAGAGCATAACTAGGTCTATTTAATCACAACAAGAACTTAGCCAAGAAGGAGATAAACACATTAGGTCGAAGCACAGAGCACAATACACAAAGTTACCATGGTTCACTCCCACCTTGGGGCTACGTCCACAAAGTCTTCTTCTTTATATTATCTCGGTTAAGCGGTTACAGCACAGAGCTTCAGTGACCCTTACTTCGCACAGGACAGAAGATCTGCGCAACTCGCTAGATACTTCTTCCTTGCACTTCATCAAAAAACTACAACAACTTGCACTTGTCTTTTCAATCTCCTTACAATCACGCACAAATCACTTGCAATATACATCCAATCACACAGATCCATCTATTAGCACTAAGCCTTTAGCTATACATCACATAGATGTACTACTACTCTCTACTTACATTGCCTAAGTATCTATTTATAGATTACAAAATGGGCCTAAGCGTGGGTTAAACCATGGGCCGACATCCCTTTCCCTTTACATCAATCCAAAACCCTAAAAGGGACTCAAAAATAGATCTTGCTTCCCTAATTTTCGCTTTGCGTTGCGCTCCATCTTTGGCAAGCTGTCGCAGTCCCAAAAATGGTCAAATATGACCAAGTATTCTTCAAAACTTTGTCAAGGGACAACAAGAGCTGCAGCATGATCTAAGTGAAGGAAACTATGCCTACGAAAGCTATATCGAACGATGGTTTCAAGCGACTACCAAGTTAGATTCTTTTAATTTTTCTTTTAATTTTGTTAATTTAGAGTTTCAACAATAGATTTCGCATGCTTATACATATTTCCGACCCTTAGTTGTGAAATTGAAAGATAACATATTGATGTTATTGTTGTGTTCTTGGCTCCATTGGTTATTTGACTACATGTAATTGATTTCTAAGATGTAATTAGCATAGAATAGTATGCTCTCCTCCGTGCTTTGTGCAATCGCGAGGATCAAAAAATAGAGATGAATTTGATTTCAGGAATGAATGTTTTTGCGTCCATCCTTTGACCTGCAAATAAACACAGTAAAAAAAAATTTAATGAGTAAAAACAAAACCAATTTTTACATGTTGTTACAACATGTTGATACAACGAAAATTTTACATGTTGTTACAACATGCTGGTACAGCAACATTTTATATGCTATAACATTGATTGAATAAATTTGCATATCTGCAAATAATAAAACAATCGTGGCGTTAGGATAACAAAAAACAAAAAATATAAGAATAAATGGTCTTCAAATTCATGAGTTTTCCCCCACTGAACTATCGCGGCCTGAATCGATTGAAATACATTTTTGAAATTTCGATTTGGTTCATTTATGGTTTTGAATTACATCTAGCCATGATAAAATTTTGGTATGGTCCATTTCTAGTTTTGATGCCTTATCTCGCCTTCATCCAAAACCTGCACCTGCTCACGCCAAATCCACCAATATAATCACCTCGGCTGCCAAGACTAACATTCGCCTTTTTAATAAAACCTGCAAATTGAACCTGCAAAAACAATAAAATATTAAACTGTAGGTTCACCTTAATCACTGTAATTTGATCGAAATCTGCAATTGGAATCTGGATGTGAGATTAATTAATGAAAAAAATGAAATCAAATCTGTTTTCTTTACTTTGGAGATCTTCCAAAATCCTGGCAATAATTTTACAAATTCTTAATTACGGAGCGAATAAAAGAAAATCAAGTTAAAATGCAACTCTTCCTGCGAATAGGTTAAAATGCTTGCTTGAATGATTATTCATGACATTTTCAACTGCCTATATCTTCATTGTTTAGTTTTAGATCGTCCACCTCATCTGAACAAATTCTTTCATATGGAATCAAAACCAATTGCTTAAAGAAACGATGATTAATTGGCTTGCCTATTATTGGCAACACGGTTTTATTCGTTTGATCCAACACATCATCCTATATTAATAAACAACCAGTACGTATCCCTCCAATTATGCTTCATAATGATCGTATCTACTTTTAGATTTGAAATTAATCGATTGTTTGTTGTTTTACATGATGTGGCATCTGGGAGAGATGGGAAGATCAGGAACTCACTTTCAACATCTGGACTCAGAGATCACGAGTTTGAGCACTTTCGTATCTAATGATGGTGTACAAAGACGCATAAGCGATCATCATTCCAACCCATGGGACGATAATTTTAGAAGCAAGTTCGCAGATAGAACCGTTGTATCATATGCGGCCATTGCATGTGTTGGCATTGATCAACATATGTCATGCTCAAAATAAGAACAGGTTGAAACGGGCGATCTCTATTATCCTCAATTTCGAGGACTGGTATTTGATTACCGTGCACAATTTGATTCTCTGATCATCGAGATGAATGCAGGCTTGTCCTTTGAGGGTGGCAGTAAGCTTAAGATGATTCTAAGCTATGTTGACAACCTGCCTACAGGAGATGCAGTAGTGACCATTAATTTCCGAGCATATCGTATGACTATGGTTGCTAAAGAATTTGAATACAAGAATTTTAGTGCATTTGATCGAGTTCGGTATCCAAAAATTCGATATGTAGGAATGCTTTAGTATGATGGAAAGTTAAATATTCCATCTCATTATCTTGTTTCCCCACTAGATATTGATACAACATCAGGAGAATGCCTTGTCCACAATGGGATACAGACATTTGCATGCAGTGAAGCTGTAAAAATTGGCCATGTTATATTTTTATGGAATGGCAACCGATCAGGATATTTTAACGCAGAACTGGAGACATATGTAGCAATTCCAAGTGATACAGGAATCACATTCAATTTCATCACAAGAGATTCCATATTGATTGGTCGTTATGATCAGGTTCATGTGAATCTTCCTAATGGTGACATGGTAGGGAATACAAGCGATATAGAGGCAACAGTTGTTGCATGTAAGGCTGTTGATGAGGCTATAAAAACTATTATGGATGCAAAAGAACAAGTTGGTGGCATCTACCTTGTGACTGCAGATCATGGAAATTCCAAGGATATGGTGAAAAGAAACTCCAAAATAGGTCAACCAGAGAAGGATAAAGATGGAAATGGATTTTACAAGAAGACACATCTGGACTTATACGCCCATACACCCATAATTTCACTATTAAATCAACAATGGCCAACATTTCAACTATCACGATTGATAATTCATCCTCTACTCAGACTCGAGATACTCATTTTCCAAGCAGTGCAACTAACATGCCCCAAAGCGGACCATTGGATTCATGAGAACAACTTTTCACTCCAGATGATAGTGTTTCTTTGGAAGTTCAGAATCTTGAACCTTTGGTTTCATCATCATCTGTAGCAACAAGGTATTAGCCTAGAGCCACGATGTAGCAAAGTCTGTGGTGGTCTTAGTTACTGATAACATCAAACACTCAATGACATGCAAAACTGTTTCAGCACAGTCGGTGTCAGCTGTTGATATGGTTTCATCCTGCGCTTTTGTTTCTGTTGTCTCTTCCTCGAGTCCTATTGGAAATTCCTTATCTGCTGATGAAAGGTCATCAATTTTACATGAATTGGGGAGCTCAATGAATGATATGAACTCATTAAATGCGGGGACCTCAACATTGCTAACAGAAAGGGTATTTGGACCCTCGACACTTGTGGATGAGTTTGTAGGAGATAGTTGTGAAGCAATTAAAAATCCGATGGACTATGTTAAGGTCTGTGAGCATTGATTAGGCCACTGAAACTTAAAAAAAAAATAGAATTAATTGGCTCAGTACCCAGTCAAGTAAATGTGGAATCGGATGCAACTGTCAAATATTTCAAGATACAAAGCATAATTGAAATCCCAAGTGGAGGTTTTTTTTTGAACAACTTAGACATTGGCAACAATGTTCCCGTAGTCAAGACTTGGGTTGTTCATCATTATGAAAATAAAACCAATGGTATTTATAAATCAGAATTATTTGTCTTTATTTGATGTGAATCATTGGCAATCAAATGGTATAGTCAGTTCTGTGGGAATTTGTGAATCAAACAATCTTCTTCCAAACTCACCAACAGCTGGGAAATTGATCTAAAAATGAAGAAGACTTGAAAAACTTGAATAATTATTGCAAGTGAAATGTTATGTGTTTAAAGCAATCGGATCAATTTGCAACACATAAATTAAGGATTACTTATGCAAAATACACATAGACAGCAGCATAAACAATGAACAACAGCACATAAACACAACAACTTGATAAAGGAGTTCACCCCTCTCCGGGCTACATCTCCTGGTCCAGCTTCCAATGGATCATTATTATTAAATTGCTCAAAGTGCTCAAAAACATGCCTTACAATGCTCAAAATGACAAACCGA
>ML795864.1:481970-494846 GCA_009831015.1 Picea engelmannii
TTTTGGTTTCATCATCTTGAATCTTTTGTATTCTAGAATAGACTTCAATTTGACGTATCCAGTTATCTAACTTTTCAGCGTCAACTTCTCCATTATAAAGTGGCAACTCAAATTTTATATCAAGCTTTAATGAAGGAATTTGCAAAGGAGTTTTACCATGCCCATTGGGAAGATGTTTCAAACTTGAAGAAGAAGAAGAAGAAGAAGAAGATGATGGAGGAGAGGGTGGTGGGGAAGCACCATTCCCTCCATCTCTGACTGGAGTCTTGTCACCACCGCCTCCCTTATGCATTGAAGGGTTAGAGCCTTCACCCTGCGACATCATGGTCCATTCCATTATGACTTTCATCATATCTCTCATCTGTATGATAGTCTGCCTAAAGTCTTCTTCTTCATTCGGAACACGTTCATGATCTTCTGCATGTGCCATGCTTGGTGAATGTCTCTCTGTAACTTGCGGTGAATGAAATTGCTTCCTCCTCGTCGGATAAGAACTTGGCTCCACAAGTTGACCTTCTCCTCGTGTGAGTTTCAACCTTGTGAGCATCAGAAACAAAACTTGCAAACAATCAAGTCTTCAAAACCAATGCTCTGATACCAACTTGATCTAAAAATGAAGAAGACTTGAAAAACTTGAATAATTATTGCAAGTGAAATGTTATGTGTTTAAAGCAACCAGATCAATTTGCAACACATAAATTAAGGATTACTTATGCAAAATACACATAGACAACATCATAAACAATGAACATCAGCACATAAACACAGCAAATTGATAAAGGAGTTCACCCCTCTCCGGGCTACATCTCCTGGTCCAGCTTCCAATGGATCATTATTATTAAATTGCTCAAAGTGCTCCAAAACATGCCTTACAATGCTCAAAATGACAAACCGACTGCTCCAATGGCTTCCCAGCGTCCCAAAACCCCTGTCTGGGCTCTTTCGGCACCTGAAACGGTCGAAAAATGAAGAAGTTAGCCTCCTTGAAGTCTCCCTCTTCAACTTTGTTGTCTCTGGTTCTACAAAATGCACCCTTGTTCTTCAAACCTGGCTCACACGCTCTTTAAAGCATAAAAACTCAGTCCCGTACGCAACCGTGCACCGGTACAAACTGTAGAATGGTTAAGGGCACGCCAGCCCCTAACCGCCTCGGCTCTTGGGCACATGGCGCCATAGGACCGCACTCTTTTAAAAAGTGGTTAAGTTGGTTTGCCAATCGTATAACTCCCGCGCACAAGAGACCACCGGTCATATGTCAAACCCACGGGTTATATAAAATACCCCGCGCATATTTAACCGTTGGTATATATGATATGTAATATATATTAGAATACAATTCGCGCGGATATGTTTCAACATAAAACTTTGTTGTATTAACCCGCACGCACAACATAATATGACATGGTCGTATGTTAATTCAATGGAACCACGGGTCGGGGCTAAGCCCCGGCTCGCGCCCCTTTCCACATAATACAATAGGTAAACATAAATATATGTTTGAAGGTATAGCTAACAAGGAACATCGAGCAAATTAATGGTTAACGGAGTATGGTTAAGGCGTATGCTGTGGGAGGTCCGGGGGTCAAACCCTGTGGCCTCCATTAGTTTTACATAGCCATTATAAGCCAACCAACGAGGGACACGTGGCGCCCAAGCATTGGGCCACATTCCCTCATATCATTCGCTGCCAACACGACACGTGTCAACACCCGATTTGTCAACAAACAACCAACCAATATGCACCACGTCATCACCATACAGTTTGTACGGCCCTACCACATCACCGTACGGACTGTACGGATAGGTACAGTCAGCATCCCAAAATTTTGCCTGTTTGGCTTGGCGGACATATCACGATAACTCCTTCATACGGACTCTGTTTGCAAAAGTAAATATACCGCCAGAATCAGGAAGACGAGACAGACGCAATGGAATTGTTTTCGTCACATTCCGAGCACTTTGAAAATTGAGCAAAATTTGATCCCCTGATCAGAAATAAAAGGTGAGGTGTTATCTTTGCTTATTGTTTGGGCTGCGCATACCAATGGCAAGGTAATGGTGAATTTGTGAAGTGGACCTTGTTCAAGTAGTATTATATTGCGGTGGCCTGCTATATTTAATTTACACATGTTGTAGTTTATGCTCTAATCATGATAACTGCTTACCAGTATGCCTTCACTAGTGTTTTATCTGGAGAATTTACAACCCTTGCGTTCTATGTGTTCACTGTTTACAGGTTCCATCTGATATGTAAGATCAACGATGATGAAGGAGGGTAGCCACGATTCTAGAGGTGACCGTCATTTGTTTACATGGAATTTGCATCCAAACCACTGCATTCAGTAATAACTTATGAAAGTGTGGTTAACTGTCTTTCTTTGAATCCTTTCAATGAGTGGGTGTTGGCCACAAGATCAACAAGAATATTTTTTTTATGGACATGAGACTGATTTTCAGATTTGGTACAATTAATTATGGTTGGAAGGCTTGAGCCATGACAGAATGGAACAACCAAGGAGGGCTGAAACAATAAAATTTTCATGATATATTTATTCTCTTGGTATCTCTGATAGATGTGTTTTGTAGGCAACATGTTTCTATTCTTTACTGATTTGGAAACAAATGACCAGGGATGTAGCTCATAATTTTAATTTTGAGTGTTTTTTCCATTTCCTTTTATTTTGGGTGTGTTATAAAAATAAAACAATAAAAATGTAAAATCATAAAAAATGATTTCGTTTGTTTTATGAAAAGGAAAACAAAAACAAAATTATAAAACCATGGAAACACACAAAAACATTATAAAAATCAAAATTATAAAAATCAAAAACATTATCAAAAAGTGTAAATGAACATCTCATTCCTGAAAACAATAGTCAGGACATGTTTCGACGCTTAACATTAATTTGTTTTTCTTAAATCACTTCACGTAGCAAACGACGATGAGATAAGCGTGCAACGACAACAGGTACAAAAATGCATTTTATTTCTTTAATTTTCCGCATTCGTACTTATTTCTGCATTTTATGTTTTTCAAACTTTTCACAAGTTTTTATGCATGAATTTGTACTAAGATTTTCAGGTTCACAGCCGATCGCTTCCATGTTGAAGTGATTTTCAAGAATCACAAAATTCTTCAAAGAACGCATTCTTTGCTAGAAAACTTGAAGGAGTTGTTACTCAACATAAACATTTTGTTGATACACAAACTTTTTGCGCATCCTAATGTTTGTTGTTACACAGAAACATTTTGTTGATACACATAAACTTTTTGCGCATCTTGATGTTTGTTGTTACACATAAAAATTTTGTGCATCTTGATGTTTGTTGTTACACAGAAAATTTTTGCGCATCTTGATGTTGGTTGTTACACAGTGACCATGCTGTGACACTATCCCATTTCTCCTTCAAAGTTGATTAGTCATCCTGGTGTTGAAGCCCATCTTCCATTGCCTTAACTTTCATGACTCCACACATGCCCTATCTTTCTAAGTTGCATACATCATTTCCTTTATCTTTTTCAGTTCATTTTTTCCTTTCCACTTTTCTTTATGAATAAAATAAACTCTGTTTCCATGATTACATTTCCTTACCACCACCATTGTTTCTACTGAGATCTTTTTTTTAGTCCTACCAATATTTTTATACAAACTCGTGTTGACTGATGTGGGATTCCTTAAGGCCCACCTTTCAACAGTCTTACCCCATCGACCTCAACACCTTATCTGGGATATATACTAGAGTTCCTTTTGAGTACCTAGAGGCTTGCATGCCTTAATGGCAAGTGCTCTTGCTAGCAATCATGGGAATACATCAATATCCCTTGATCGTTAGATCTTGCAAGTGGCTTGACCTCATCACATCCATTCACAATTCACAAGATGTACTCAGGTACCTTGACACTCATTAACATCACTGGTGAGTTTGTCTCACATTGGTTAATGACATTCAGCAATGGTCGATAATCCAATGATTTCTCTTCATGCTCGACATCGAAACATTTATTCGCATGACTAGAATTGTACCATCGATTTGTATCGAGTGAAGACTATACAATCTTTCATGATCCCCTCATTAGTTACAACAGTTTGATTTCAAATCTATGAGAGTACCACAACTCCACATTCTCTTCCTTCCACATTTCTCATGATTTATCAGTAGCAGTTCAGATTCCTTCACTTCCCATGATCCAGTTACAGCAACAGCAACATTAGCAGATCCATTTTCATGATCCTACAACAATGACATCTTCCATGCTCCAGCACCAGCCATATTCCTATTGCATTGTTCATCATCATTATTGGGTAAGTGGAGGTATGTTCTTTTCTAATCTTTAATCATATAATTACTTATTTGCTAGTAATGAATAACTTTGGAAAATTTCCTCACCATGCTCTATTCCTTTTTCACTTTCATAACCTATGACAAGTTGCATAAGGATATGCAACCACTTCAGTTGGGAGGGGAGGGAACCTATATTCACTACATATTCATTACCATTATTCCATTTTACCATCTCATCATTCCATTTATGATTCACTAACATTTCTTTTTCAATGAATCTTTGTTGCATTTCGATTGATATACATATTGGCATGATTCATAAAGATAAATAAAGGGATTTATTATACACAGTGATGCTTTCTTATGCACATTGATAGCTTATTACTTCCAGTGAGTATATGAATAAATTATTGCAGCAAGAAAATAAATAAGTGAAATGAATGTTGTTAACACAAGAACCAACATCTTTTGTATTCATGGTTGTCACACAAGAACCAACCATAATAAAATTTCACATGTTGTTACACATATTTTACATGCTGCTACTCCTGTATTTTACATCCCAGAAAAATTCCTTGTTAAAAGGACATCATCAATCAAAGCCATAGTTTGAATGCCAAAAGTTCTTAAGAAGATCCATGCATGGTTGCATGAGGACATGCAACATGTTGAGTTGGGGGGCATGTTGGGCCTCAGAAATGTCACATTTATATCCTCTTTTTCCTTCACTATTCATTACATTTCATCATCCCATTAACCTTCCATCATACCATTTCCATAATGATACTTGGGTTTCTCCTTATTATTTTCCATTTATTCATTTTAGTATTATAAGTGAATTTATGATTAAATATTAGAAAAATAACATATTTTCATTATATATCAAGGTTGGATGAGTTTGATGATGTGTGCAAGCATATGTGAAGATTTCAACAAAGTCAAAATTCACCACCTATCCTCAAATTCGAATTACATATTCAAACTTTGAAGATTTGAAAGAGATCTCAAGGAGAAGATCATGGAAGATTTGGTTGGCATATCTTATCTAAGATATGTGAGAGATGTGTGGAGGATTTGAAGGGATCATATCTTGTAATAATGGGAAAGTAGATTAGAATGGTTGAGAGAATAGTGGATCTGTAATTATGACACTCTTCAAGACTTTCATGTATATAAGAGAGTGCTCTCTCTTCATGAAGGAGGCATGTAATTCACAAGGGGAGTTAAAGGAATGTAATTCATAATTTAGTCTTGTAATTAGGAGAAGGGGATTCTTAGCTTTGATTATTTCATTGCTATTCTTTCATGCTTTTTCATTTGATTCTTGTAATATAATTTGAGATTGATTTATTGTGTGAGCTCACATATGTCTTTTGTCATTCAACTCTTCACATGTTGTATTGCTTTCCTAGATTAATTGCATGCTTTCCTAGTTAGTCTTTCAATGCTTTCCTAGATTAATTTCATTTCAAAAATGTAGATTAGATTGCTTCTACTTCAGTCTTGCATATATAGTGTGTGTGCTTCATAAGCCTACAAACCTCGGATTGACAAATTAAATAGTTGGGAAAGTACTACGACAAAATTAAACGACAATGTTTCCGCCTAACAGTAGTGAATTCACAAAGAGATGTTTATGTTGCATATCCATCATGTGATACTTAAATTTAACCTTCAATCATTAGAACCTATGATCAATGTCCCAAACATACTCGCATGGTTTATGTATGATCTCAATCATATCATTCATGTATTGATCTTCTAAACTAGTCTTCTAAAATTCATTTATCAGTAGCTTCTTGACATATGCAATTGTCCTTGTTGTTCCTAGTGGACTATTCATAGATAAGATCATGTACTAGACCAATGCGTGGTCTCTTAGCATGATAGATAACTACGCAAGTTTTGTATCCTCATATGTGATATGCTTTGCTTCCGAAATATTCTCATAGATAAAAAAATTATTTTTAGGATCCTCTGATGCCTCTCCCTTGAATTCGGGTAACCTAATAGTAGGATCATGTCTTTCCATTTTGAACGATGATGAACTACAACCTCCCCATGGTGTAGATACTTGACTACTAATTCCTGAACTGTCTCCTCCATTCGCTGCTCCTTGATTGGATGCCCTTCCTGATGTCTTTCTTCCACTAAAATTTGGTTGTCTAAATGGTGGTGTTCTTTATGGTGTATTAGTCGCACATGGGGTTATGGGTTCCACACTAACACTTACATGGATAGGAGTTATCCCTTCTGTTCTTTCCCTTGGAGATATTTTCTTCCTTTCATATGTTGTGCATAGGATTTCCTCAATATGATCCACAACCCGAAGATCCTCTACCTCTTCTTCATCACTTTCCAAGCCCTCTCTATCTCCTATGGCTCTCTTCTTATTATATTGGTAGGGTACTCCACTGCATGTTTTTCTAGTTGTTTCCATGATCTTCTTGATCTTATCTTCCTCCATCATGATTGGGTCAAAGGTATCCTCCTTCTTTCCCTTATCCATCTCTTCCTCCATTTCTCCAGCTCTTGTCAGTGCTTCCCTCCTTCTCCCATGCACGCAGGGAAGTTTAGTTGTCTACTTCCATAGTCATCACGCCTTTGTTATATAGTAATATCTTGATGGAATTATACAAAAATATGATATACCTACCTTTGGGTCCCTTTAGGAACCCTTTCTCTGTTGTGTTGTAAGACTTTGCAATATCTACTGCAAATTTTTTGATAAACCTTGCAACAATATTGTCTATTCGGAAATATACTACACGTGTGAATTTGTTGTTAACTTGTTGTAAATGTGTGATCTCCACAGGATTCCACTCGAGCTTTCTAATTTGATTCGTAGGGTGTTTTTCTTTCAACCTCAATAGCCACTCCTACAAAACATGTAGAAAATCATAGAAAAATACCTCATGCAAGTCACTAAACACGTATTTGTTTAGATATTTGCACAATGTTAATTTAGGGTTTCTGTTATCCTTTTGTGAAAACTCAAGATCCTTTGTTTTCAAACAACTTTCAATCTCTTCCTTTGTTGGATTACATAGTCTAAACATTCCTTTTTATACCTTTATTTTCTTCACAATTCTTTCATGGATCCCACTCCCTCAATCCCATGCAATTCCATCTGGTAATAGAACCATATGTTGGTTACTACTCTCTTCTCCTACTCTTGGGTTAACCCAGGTTCAGATCTAAAAACACCTCCAAAAAATACCTCTAAAACTATCTTCCCTCTTGGTAACACAGAAGGCAACATAGCACACAGAGTGTACTACACAGTCTCACTCGAGATATTTATATGGGTGACTGCAATGCTCAGTTTCTTGCAGTCTAGGAAAGAGTGGGTATCTGGGATTGCAATTCATCTTCTTAAGTCTTGATCTAGTGTTTCTTCCTATTATTCTTAACATTCTTTCATATGTTGAATCTATGCATGCATTCTAATAGATCTAACATATAACATATCTCATGGAATTATCCATCCAACCATGCATAGTATAACTACTTACACAAGATAACATGCAATCAATAACACCACATAACATGGGTGTTACTGTGGTTCACCCCCTCTTGGGCTACATCTACAAATATCTATCTTCTTATGCTCTTTTATTTATAATTGTGTAATAGATGTCGTCGGGTGCATTATAATCAAGCTCATACAACCTCAAATAGGTTCTTTGATCCTCTATGAGGATTACTAGATCGCACCAAGCTCCTCATCATGCGATCTAACCCCCATGATCTAGCTACTTGAATCTCCTACAACTCAACAACTTAAAAAAATGGTATCAGATATTACATTAGTTTCCTTCGTCGAACCTTACAAAACTTAGGAACCCCGATCTAGAAATCCTAGGTACTTATATATAATTATTTCCATCTTATCAACCATTACAATCTCCTACCAAAACCCTAACCCTAATGTGGTTAGGTTTCATTGCATGCACGCCTTGCATGATTTCCTTGCACATGTTGCTTTTCCTTCCCCTTGTCTTTTTCTAATTATGGGTTTTACACTCCAAAAACAATATTTCCTCAAAATAGGCCTGCACCCAACATATGGTCAATAATCCTTGAAAATATTGTCAGGAATCCCCAAAGGTGTGCTCATGGAGCCCGAAGTTCATTGAAGAGAAAGAGTATGAACGACAATGCAATTCCATGAAAAACCTCCATGGATTGATAGTCATCATCAATTCGTTTCAAATGGTAGGTGAAACACCACGTGGTTCCTCATGGTTGAGGAGATATGTTGTCTTAAATATGATCATGCAAAATTTTCCCCTAAATGGTTGTAAACAAGAAGTTATAAGTTGGCCCCAAAATCAATTAAAGGAGAAAAAAGGTTGAAAAAAAAAGTTATAGGTTCTCCCTAAAGACAAGTAAAGGAGGTACTTGGAAGAATATAATACACATCAAGAGCCTCTAATTTTTATCAAGTAATCTTTTGATCTCTTAGTGCAATTGAAGTAGAGGAGTTGTGTGAAGGAGGGAGTTCTCAGAGCTGCATATGTGATAAGGGTTTTCGAGAAACCCTATCTTAGGTGACCCCCATGGGTCAAGTATAGGGTGTCCCACGAGGACCCCTCTAGTTATCTAAGACTTGTCACATGAGGCTCTGCTCATAGTCCAATCCAGTCCCACGAGGTTGAGGAAGAGTTTGAAGAAGAAGCTCTTTTTTTTATGTTGAAGTAGAGGAAGGTTTGATGATCTGAGATCTCATGCACTAGGGTTTTCACATGATGGAAGGTATATTTTTCTATATTTATTTGAGGCACATATTGGAGGTTTTGGTACATGCTTGAGGCATATCTTGGTGTTTTTGGGCATATGATTTGGGGGACATTTTGGATATCTTGGCATAATATTTATGTGGTTATTGGGGTTGAACCAATTTTGATGATGATGATGTATCAACATCAGTGACAGTAATAGTGACATGTTTATTATCTTATTTATATTTAAGGGAAGAAGGAAGGATCCAATGAAAGGGGGTTGGAGCCTCCTTCTAGTTGAAGCTAGAGAATTTAGGGAGTTGTAGATTCCTTCAGGTTGGACCCTATAAACCAGGGGGTTGGTGCCAGAGAATTTTTTGAAGTTGTTGCTTCCAATGGATGTAATATTTTAATCCATTTAAAAGTGTTTTGTGGTTTTCTCCCATTTTAGTTTCCATGTAAAATTCTTGTGTACTATGTATCAGTTGCTATATCCTAATGATATCTTCAGTGCAATCATAAGTGATAAATTGTTGATAAATTAAGGTTTACATGTTGTAGTTCAAAATGGTAAGAAGTTCCTAATACCGATTCACCCCGCTCCCCCACCCCCTCTGAGTATTATTGAACATTCCAACAAGGGGCTATAGTAAATTAGAATTGATGTTGGATCAACCCACTCCAATGCCTCTACTAAGGTCTCACCCAAAACTCACCTAGGGGGTCGATATAGTAATGGACAATAGTTACAAAAGGATAAATAATGCAACCAATAATACACACGACTACATCTCTTCATATCTATTGGGTTCTCTTCGCAACTTCATTGAAACTCTCAGACAAAAATAGAACCTATCCAAGAAATGGAAACAAGCCACACAAAGGCACTAAAAAAAAAATTGAAAGAAAATTGTGTGACATAATAACACAATGAGAGGAGGGATCAGTCTCAAAATAGACTATTGATAGACACAAAGGATCAAAGGGACATGCCTAATCTCAAAGGCCTAAATTTTCTCTACAACCCTGTAGTTTTTATAGGACGTCGTGGGACACAGGCTAGTCAACCAACGATGATCATCACGAGACTATTGTGTTGCAACATGTGATGATGCAAAAAAAAATTGGTTTTTAGAAAGGAATGGATTTGTTCTATATATGTATCATATATTTTAGATCTAATATATCTATGCTATGGATTAATCTATAAAACAAAATAAAAAATAAATCACAATCAAGCAGAGGAAAGGATTGGAAAAGAGACTAAAACTAGAGAAGAATTCTTCCCCAGTATTGTCGCCAATTCTTTCATGGGATAAATATCACATGGATCTCACTAAATACACAACAAAATATTCCTAGGACCTACCTAGTGATCCTAGATAGAAATGGGTTTAGACTTCTATGGTTTCATAGATATATAGAAAAAAAATTATTTTACACCGAAGAAGGATATACTAGCATACTTTGTATCTAAAGGTTGTTCCTTTATATCTTGGTTGATGTATATCTAAATTTAGAACTCCATCTCCTATCACTTGATCCTTACACACAAGAAAAAAACAATACCAATCTTCTTCTTTCCCTAGTGTTAGAAATAATCAATATATCTTAGATCTAATTTGATTTATCATCCATACAATCCAATCCAAACATCCACATAATAGAATATAAACTATTTGAGGAAAACCATTAATATATTATATATAATATAAAAATTCCATCAAAACATATCTTGGTAATGGTTCCATTCTCTCTTGACTCATTGTTCCTTTCTTTTCCCTTTGACGTATTGGTCATGCTAGGATCTCTAGCTTCTGGTTGTGATGGACATGACAAGTACCTCTACAAATTGACATCATAACAATAATATTGATTCTTTCTTCTCTTTCCCAAGACTTTCCTTTATTATATATCTCTTTGGAGGAGGATTGGGAGAGCTTCTAGATATTTTACAGACCATTAGAGACTCAAATGTTTTGAGTTCCTAGGCCTATGACATGAATATACAACTCATCCTTCGCATATCACTTCATAACTCCATGAATCTATAAGGTTTATAGATCATCGCGTGTTGCACTACTGCTAATGTGCGATGATCCTCATGTGTTGAAACCTCTTAAACTTGTGATGACCTTCAAAAAGAGGCCAAATATTAGGTAAAACATGTTTTTAGGATTGTATTATCTTATGAACTCCCTTCCAACTTTCAGGGTGGAAATTAAGGATACAACATCAAGACATGATAAATTTCCCCAAACAACCAAAATATCATAAAAAGAGAGAGAGAGAGAGAGAGAGAGAGAGAGAGAGAGAGAGAGAGAGAGAGAAGTGACTTCATTCCTTGAGAAAGAGAGAAGAATGAATATTAAGCCTCTTTGAGGGAGAGACCTTGTTTTACAATAGAACAGATGTACAAGATGAGATGATTCTAAAACTAGGTCTCCTTAGTAAATATATAGGGGACAAAGGGTACAATTATAAATAAAGGGTTTATCCAACAACACTAATATAACAATAGAAATATAATAACTCATTATATATTAATTTGCATGGGGATTTTTTCTTAACATGGGGATTTGTTTAGGGATTAACATTCCCATGATCCCCTTAAAATAAGATTTTTCCTCAACATTTGATTAGTTGTGGATTTTTTTGCATGAAGAACTCATCTTCCCATGTCACCTCTTCCACTTGGTGAGTTACTTAGTAATTTCTCAAGTTCATAGCTACTTAATCCTTATTTCAAGGATGATTTTTGGCTCTGTATGATTTTTGGCTCTGTATGATTTTCCCTTCTCAATTAATCTCTGGTAAAATAGTTTGAATTAGGTTTTTGTTTCTCATTACCTTCTTTAATCAAGAAACATGGAAGATAGGATGTACACATGAATATGGAGGAAACTCCAATTTGTAATCCATAATTCCAATCCTCTGTAACACCATATAGGTACCGTACTACTTAGGTGTTAATTTCTTGTCCTTATTTTGTAGTTTGGGGGACATCTATTTGTATGATTCTAGCCTCAGAAATACCCAATCCCTCACTTCAAATTATCTTCTGTTGCAATGTTGATCTGCTTGTCATTTCATCCTAATTTGTGTTGTAACCAAGTTGTCCTTGAATAGTTTGAGAACCTATTGGTGGTTCTCTATCTAGTCCTCCATTACTTGAAACTTCACTTTCCCTCTCAAGGGTGATGTGATGGATGGAGCATGATATCCATAAAGTTCCATAAATGGGTACATTTTTAATGAGGTATGAAAGGACATGTTGTACCACCATCATGCCAAGGGAAACCACTTGATTCATTGTGTTTGTTTATTAGATTCAAAGAAACAAAGATACCATTCTAGACATTTATTCACAATATATGTTTTCCTATTGGATTTACGATGTTGATAGGAGTTTTGAGCCAATGGAGTACCTAAAAAAAAAATCATTCTAAAAATTTATAGTTAAAATTGGATCTTTATTAGTTACAATAATCTTGGGGATTCCATGTAGCTTCTGAATTGTTTCGATGAAAGATATGTCTATTGTACTTGATTTAAAAGGACGAGAAAGAGAGAAAAATGGGCATACTTTGTGCGTCGATCCAATACTACCATGATGAAATTATTTCCTTCATAATTGGGTAGAATTGTAATAAAATCCATTGAAACCTATTCGTAACATTGACTTGGTATGGATAATGGTTATAAGATACCTAGGGTATTGATTGTCTCTCCCTTATTATGCTGGAAAACCACACATTAAGCCATAATGTTTTTAACATCATATTTAAGACCTTCCTAGAAAAAATGTCTCTTGATCTTGTGGTAATTTTTCAAGAACCCTAAATGTCCTCCTATGGGAGAAGTGTGC
>ML795865.1:20162-38718 GCA_009831015.1 Picea engelmannii
ACCTGGACAGCAAACCGCTGTTAATCCTTCGAAACTCAAGAAGGTCGTGACATATTCGAAGCCATTCAGAGGAGGAGATTTCTCCAATGTCAATGTGGGAGTAACGAGACGTGAATTTTTGCGTGTAACAATTATCATTTTATTATTGTTTTGGTCTCTGTAACACACGGCATCTTTGAACACATGGCATCTGTAACACACGGCATCTTTGAACACACGGCATCAAGGAGAACCCACTATACTAGAAGTCAAATTTTATCATTTTATAATTGTTCTGGTCTCTGTAACACACGGCATCTTTGACCAAGCAGCAAAACGAACAGAATTGTGGAATTGTTCTGGTCTCTATGAGAAATGGCATCTTTGAACAAGCACCGAAACGAACAAAATTGTGAAGTCGAAGTTGTTTGAAGAAGCAACCATGACATTGACGAGCAGAATCAGCCATGACATCGAAAATCATAAGCATGGGACTCTTTCATATTCTAAATTAATTCTTCTAAATTGCTACGTCATCTAACTATATCATATTTTTACACGTATACCTATGGACAATGGGCAGATTTAATAGGGGTTTAGTGCTTAATAAGTTTTCTATGGACAGGATTAAATATGGCTGGAATATTTTTAGTAGTCACACAAAATAAATGGCTGTGATTTCAATCATTAACTTCCTAGCTATTATAAAGACATCAGTTTATGTGTTTACTTTTTTACATTTACCTAATCATATTTAAAAATTACTTTGATAGTTCTCCTTACAAGCCGATACCTTTCAGCATTTTCCAGCCACTGTATTAGCGGCTGTTGACAAGTTGAAAATGGATATACATTAATGAATAATTATTTTATTTCAAGAAATGTTTTGTTATTTTGGTCAACACACTTTACTTAAATACATACTTAACATGGACTAGCTGCTTTGCAACAATTTTCCTTGTTTATTAATAAATAATTATAAGGTTTATACAATTACTTATCATAAATGTTGTAACAACATTAATGATGATTGGCCATGTATAAGATAATTAGAGTCAATCTAAAATTTACTATATAAATTAATAAACTATAAACTATAGTGAGATGAGTGGGGGCAATGTGATAACTGGAGTCAATCTAATATTGACTATATAAATTAATAAACTATAAACTATAGTGAGATGAGTGGGGGCAATGTGAGTTAAACTATATAAATTAATAAATGACACTTAGATGAGTAGGGAAATGTGAGGTAAGTGACCCAAGTTATATAGAGAATTAGGTGAGTAGGGCAATGTGACATAGCTTACCCATGATATATAAAGTTGGTTCACATTATTCTTATTTATTTCATGTCATTTATTTATTAATAAATTATCACAGGGTTATGAGGCTAATCCAACTAATAAATTAATAAAGAAATGAGGTCCGGGGTTATGAGGTTAATCCAACTATTTGTTGTAAATGTTGTTAACATTGATGATTATTAACTATATAAATTAATAAATAAATGAGGTCAAAGGGGTAATGCAACAATGTGAGATAGGTTATGTGAGCCTAAATTAATAAATCACAGGGAGGTGAGTGAGGCATGTTGGTTATAAAGAATTGGATCGCATTAGTCTTACTCATGTGATGACATTTATGTATTAATAAATAATAATGGGGTTATAAGGTTAATCCAACCAATTTGATAAATGATAATGAAGGGAGTGAGATAATGTGAAGCATGTGACATAGGTAACTCATACTCATCTCATAGTTAATCCAACCAATTGTCATAGATGTTGTTAACATTGTTGATTATTGGTTGGATTAACATTTTGGAGTACATGTACATAACCCAAGGTGTGTATCAAACTCTAGGGAGGTTAAAAAACAAGTGAAAATAAATCTTCTACAATTATATACATAATGGTGTGAATGGCCACTTGTAGAAATAAACATATACATATTATCCATCCAAGGTCATGTGAAATTTGTGATTTCTTTAACACGTAGGAAGTTTCCATTGTTGTTTTTCAAGTACCATATTCAAGGGAAATTTTAGGGGCTATATATTGTCCATGGGCTAATTTTCCATGATTTTTCCAAAAAGAGATTTTCCAATTTTCATTTTTTTCTAAAAGTGATTCACCCAAATTCTAAAGAATAAAAATTGTTTACCTTAAAAATACCCGAAATTTTGTAGAAAAAATTAAAATCCTTAGAAATTTAAATATTTTTACAAAAATATCACGAAACATTTTATATTTTGCATAAATTTCCATCATTAAATGATCCATGGCCATATTATATATACATGGAGGTGCAATTCCATTGTTAAGTATTGGATATTCGGCATAGAAGGATCATGCAATGATGTAGGGGCATGTCCTCCATTTGATGATCAATAAAACCTCAATTGCCCAATCATCATGCTCATATCAAACCTCAATTGCCCAATCATCATGCTCATATCACAACTTTTGTTCGTTCTGTTTCTGCAATTTGTTAAGAATTGCAGGTACACTTTGAATGTAGTTGGGACATTTTCCATTAGGCCTTTAAGTTTTTTATTTTATGGTAGGTTTGGGAAAAGACACCTTAGTATTGTTTTATATCTTATGTATTTAATTTTATTATGAAGGTAATGTTTTAGATATTTAGATACCTAGGAGTTAGTTAAGGTCATTTTAGTCTAGTGTGTGAAACCCTAGATAGGGTTGAGTCACATAACTAAAATCAAGGAAATATACTCACAATAACACCATATGATGTTATCAATGAATAACTGATGCATCTATTCAAAAGGAGATTACCTGCTTATATATCAATGTTCATTAAGAAAATCATTTCCACTGATGAATGTGGGATAGATTGCTTTACATAAAAAGTGAACAATAACATATTCTAGAGTCATAAAGTGACTTTATTACATAGTAAGTCTTATATATCTAATACCCCTTTGTTGCGCCTCTTTTGTCACCTAAATGAGCAAAATAGAGGTGCTTACAAGCTTAGTTGGATTAGCTAAGCAAGACAGCTGTGAAGAAAAGGGTTAGAGAAAGAAACATAAAAGACTAAGCTAAGAATTAAACTAAGAAATGAAAGAACAACTAAACTATTGAACATAAGGACATAAGAACAAAAAACCAATAAGACTCATGTCACCAATGGAAAGGATTATATTAGTGAAAAGAAAACACCAAGAAGAAAGAGGACTTTGGGTCCCTTCTTCCTCCAAGGGAGGGCTCTTGGACCCCCACAACTAAGCTCTTCTTACAACTTTGAAACTTGAAAGAAATGGTGAAAGAATCCCAAGCTAATCCACTCAATAGGTGAGATGGATTGCCCAAATGTAATGGTGCTAGTATGCTCTTGATGAGAAAAGAGGATTCCCCAAGAGAATAGCAGTAGCATAACCTTGCAAATGAATTCCTTGAAAATGTAGTGCACCCGTGGCTTTGTTTTATAGCACGAATTTGAGGTATTGTGCAACCATCCTTAAGTGTGAAAAGGCGTTGTTTAGGGCATTTTTAGGTCTTTGACAAGCCACCCAGTCGGATTCAGCCGAGATTTGGATGTCAAATCAACTTGGAAGCTGGACCAGAAGTGGGTGGGAGGCCGACCAACCTCATAAATGCGTCGTTCTCAGGTGTGCGCGGCTTTTAGCGACAACAGTCGCGCATCACGCGCGTGTGCTCTTTTCGTGCATTTCTGGTTCGCGCATGTGCCCGTGCGCCCTGTTTAGTCATAGTGCACCTTAATTTTATCACTGGTTGTATAGTTTTTGGACCTTTTGGAAATGATTTTTGGTAATTTTGGTCCATGGGTGACCTCATAACTGTTTGAAGATGCTGGATTCCTGTAACCATTTGCAGATGAAATTTCAGTGATAATAGATGCCCCCTGATGGATGAGGTTAAGAGCATACGTATAGCCGAAATTCATCAATGTTTCTTCTATTAAGAGTGTTGTTGTAAGAAAGAGAAATAATGAGAGTATCAAGAGTGACCCGTTGGAGGGAGAAGGGAACCTATAGACCCAACCTTCCATAAGGTGTGTAAAAATAAATTGTGTACAAACGAGGTGGGCATGCCCCATGCTCGTGTCAAGTAACTCAAAAAAGAGTGGTGTTGTATAGTAACTGAAATGGTGTGTTGATGTAGACAACTGCAGTGCCCTCGAGGCTGGTCGTGATAAAGGCAGAAGACAATTTTGAGGAGGAACAGACTCTGAATAGTAGGTAATGACACCTGTAAGAAGTATCACAGCTTGTGTAGGCATTGATAGCCCAACCAAGTTCAGCGGTCTTCAGAAAATATAGTAAACAATAGTCGCAAAGTAAGACCCACCGTAACATGAGAAAGTGTTGAAGTCGAATGTTACGGGGGTCAATGACAGCAAGGATCAATTGTGGTTCTCCCTGTGGCATCCGAGACCTCTCATTGGAAAGGTAATGACAGTCAAGATATTGTCGCTCTTTTGGAAACTATGCTGATGTTGACAAAAGGGGGATGCGACTCCAAGAAGAAAAGGGCTTTGTGCGATCTACTAGGTGAGGTTAGGAACTAAGGAGGTACATGGACGAAGTCAAGATGTATGAAGACTCAAGACTTCCCTTGGTTGGGGGTATATGCGAAGTATAAGTGGCCGCAACCGTTCAACTAGGTCGATGTCAGGGGGACAACAAGACGTGGGATAAGTTGTACTAGAGGTGGGACAAAGTGAAAAAACTCAAAGAGCAAAGGTAGGTGGCCTGTGGGATACTCGGAGTATATGGACAATGTCAACAGGGGTAGATGATAAAGAGTGCCCCAAACAAGGGCGACATGGGTTGCATTTTCCAAAAAGGGAAGAAGGTCACCAAAGGTGGTGACAAAAAGATATGTAAATGATGGAAACAAAGTCTTTTTACAAGTACAAAATGAATAAAGAATAATTGGAGATGAGTGTACAAATACAGAAACAGGTGCCCCAATGCAATATGGTTTAGCTGGTTAGGGCACAATTTGCTTAGAGAACTAGTGGAGGGTGGGGGCCCCATGGGTGGGTTTCTGTATAAGGTAGATGAAATGGAGGGAAATTTGCAGATGGGCAAACTGATTGTGTATGAAATGGAGGGTTAATGATACTCCAGAGGTGCAGTTAAAATAGAACCTTGAAGAGATAACTTGGAGTCCATTGGGAAAGCTAGAAAAATGAGGAGAAGGAGTATGTGGATGATTTATGACATGATGTAAGACTATCATGACTCCCATCCCTAAATGGTTGAAAAACAACATGAGTGTCAAAGTGCCCAAGGGTTCTATGAATGGGACAAGTCATGTGGAGGAGAGTGCTACTGGGTGACAATACCTAAAATGCAATGGAGGTGGCGGTACTGCAGAGCTGGAGATGGGGATCTTAAAGGAAAATTTAAGAGGGTGTGATTGGAGATGCAATTGACATTCAGAGGGAATGATTACATGTCAGTGTCGATGATATACCTGAAGGGGTGGTGCTAATGTATGATGGCCAAGTACCTGCACACATGAAAAATAAAATACCCGACATGAACAATATATAAAGAGAATAGAACATACAAGCATTTATTTGATAATTTTAAACATGAGGATGCGTACCTGGATGGGGTATGAAAAAAATGGCACCCTGGGGGCTAGGGATAAAAAATGGCTCAGGGATTGTCTTGATGTAGATGATGGAATGTTGATCTCATGGCTAAGGACAGATCGAAAAACAGACACCCGAAGCTCCCGAAATGGGGTTTGGAAGTTTGGCGAAAAGGGCTATATATAGTTGTAGGGCCCACATTGCCACCTCATTCGTACCTAATGTCAGATTGATTGGATGAGAGATATTTAGAGGAGATTTGGAGATTCCAGGAGAATGAGGCAATGGATTCAGGACCAACAAGTTTCAGGGGATGAAGAAGCAGGGGGAATGACGCAATGAGATTGTGATGGTTCGCTCGACATAAACCAAATATCGAGGTATCGAGGAGTACCAGTGGTAGTTGGATGTAAAATGTTTGTAGGGAAATGAATAGGGGAATTGGGGGTAAATCCTCGTTTAAGTCATCCAAAAACCATGGAGGAAGTGGGAGTGCTTCTGGTTCAGGAGAAATAACATGATGAATCTCTAGTGATGATGTAAGGTTAATAATCGATTCTGTAGGGGGCGCAGGGGTTTGAATCAAGGTCAATTGGTGTTGCATGTATTCAATGATCATAGGACATTGGTATGTAAAATGATCTAGGGATTCACATAGAGAGAAAGGGCATCTCATGCGTTCATTGACTGAAGTCATGACATAATGGATGTCAGTGATGTTTGGTAAGGATGGTGTAGCTGGATTGGGTTCATGTTGGAAGCTTTGGCATACTGCTACTAACGTCTGTCGGAAGTGAGGTAGCACTGGGAAATGGTGTGTATAATGGTCGTATTATGAAGATATGGCACAAACGAATTTGGTTCGCAGCCCTTTGTTACTTTCATTAGGGGAGGTAGCGACAGTACTTGCTAAAGTGACGAACGATGATGGCGTTTGATTGAGTTGAATTAGGTTACGTAATTGATCTGAAAATAGAAGGTTGAATTGTTATGCTATGCAAGCACCCTCTACTTCATTAAAATAAACTTTACAGGACCTTGCTTCATGTGTTAAAATATGCAAGATAGTTTATGTGTCAAATTTATGTATCTTCTTGTAAATGCTTATGTGTGAGGAAATGTTCTTTTAAATGGTTTAATATGTACTTTAAATAAATACACAACAACACAACTTGCAGCAAATAAACCATTAAACTCACAACAAGAACAAAATGATAAAGGAGTTCACCCCTCTCCGGGCTACATCTCCTTGAGCCTCCATTAATGGACTTGGCACTCTGGGATTAATTTGTCAAAAGTTCTTTTACAAGCTACTGCTCAACTCCAATGGAAATTCTAACTGTACAATTGGGATCGGAACACATAAAAACCCCAAAAATGACTAATAGAACTCTGAAAACAGATCATGGCTCATCCGGACATGACCTCTTCTACATGTGGCCATAAGATTCACTAAGCTTCTCTTTGGAAAAAAACACCTGTAAAATTCCTCAAAAGCCTCTGAAACCTGTCCCAATGTGTTCAGAGCATAACAATTAGCCAAAAATGACTATTCAGTCATAGAAAACAAACTTGGACTCACCAAAACATGACCTCAATCAATGAGGGCTTCAAGCTCCCTAGAGCTTCCTGAAAATTCAATGGTTAAAAACCTACAAAATAAGTCTTCAAATGGCTGTGAAAACAGTGTCAATGGATTCAAAACATCCAAAAACCCCTAGCTGGGCTTTTACCGCACCTCATTCGGCCAAAAAATGAAGAAGATAGGCCTCTTGCCATTTTCTTCCTTCAAGCTTGCTGTCTCTGGTTCGCCAAAATGCACCTCCTGTACGTTGAACCCAAAACACGCTCCAAAACGCGTGTTTAAACCCAGCACCATGCATAACCAAAAAACGGTGCAAACCTTCGAACAGTTAACAGAACTAAAACCCCCAACCGCCAAGCCGTTGGTCACAATGGTCCTCCATACGACCGCGTTTTCAAACAAAAGGGGCTAGGTTCCAAGACTGAACCTGGTCGTGACAAGTGGCGGGAGAAAATAGGCTCATAGTTGTGGTCATTTGAAAAACTAACTCCAACTCCCGCTCGCACAAACAGTGGTAAAAGGTCATATGGTATTACACAAAAACAAGGGCTAACATTTCAAAACCCACGCATAAATAATACGGTCACTTTCATTGGCACCCAAAACCGAGGGCTCTGTTTAAACTACAAACTCCCCGCACGCATATGGACCATCGGTCATATGAATTGGCATGCGACCATGGGCTGGGGCTAAGCCCCAGCCCAGACCCCCGCTCCATCCGTTACATAAATCAACTTTAAATATATTTTAAAACATATTGTTAACAAGGAACACCGTGTGGGCTAGTGGTAGCCCACACTCTACCAAAGCACGGAACCATAGGGGAGGTCCGGGGTTCGACCCCCATGGACTCCATAAAATTTTGAATAACAAACCATTTCCAATAATTGGGTGCCACGTGGCAGCCCATGATTGGGCCATGTGGCACCAAAACATTTGCCAAAATACTGCCACGTGTCATCAAATAATTCGCCCAAATCTGCCAATCCAAAACTGCCAACTTACCTTTGCCACATCAGCGTACAAACTCTGCCACATCAGCATACAAACTATGCCATGTCAGCGTACGGTCATGCCACATCAGCATCCATACGGATTGCATAGTCAGCGTCCCTTTTTTTCCCTGTTTGATGATTCGAACAGATCGCAATATCTCTCGCTCCCGACATTCGTTTGAGACGAAACAAGTTGCGTTGGGTTCACAACGACGAGGCCTACGCTCATGTTCATTTTGAGGCAATTCCTAGAACATTGATTTTTGAGCTAAAATTTGACCCCTGGTCCAGATTTGGATCTGTAATTCGGGTAGAGATGGGCATTTATTGGTTGGGTGTCCATCTTTCTCACATAAAGTGCAAGGAGGTTGAATGCATGGGGGAAGTGGATCTGTGGGCTCCTTCTTCTTTCGCCTATCCCCAGCTGTGGCAGGGAGGTTAGTGAGTGGGGGTGTAGAGGGTATGGTGGGAGTGAGTATGGGAATCGTCATTGGGATTTTTTCTGTTTGGGGGGGAAGGGATAGTTGAGGAACCATCTCTGGTGGATGTAAATACAAAACTAGGATTTCCAACACCATATTTGGGTGGGTAAGCGTTGCAACTACTTGGAAAGATTGTATGCCTGGTGGAGGGTAAAAGAAGGGGATTTCAGTAATGGCTTGGAGAACTGTCTCCCAAACTGGGATATGGCCTTCGGGTGAGGTGAAATCATAGACTAGTGGAGCTGACGAGTTTGAAAGAGGCTCATGAGGGAGGGGCTTTGTGACTAGTGGGACGTCAGATATGAGAGAAACCTCCCTGGGAGGAAGGGTATTCTCAAGGTCAGTTCCTTTGGATGATACGACACATACCTGATTGGAAGGATGAAGGAGCGGTGGTGCCCCATGGTAAGTTCCTAACGATGATGGGTATTTGAAAATTTTGGGGCCCATTTCGATGAGTGGGTATGCTTCAAAATTACTGTGGACGAGGGGGAGAATGTTATCGATGTTAGCAGAAGGGTTGGGCTCATAATGTGAAACTTGGTCAATGGTAATGATCTTCCCGTTATGGGGGAACATCATAGTTCAAAAGATGGAAGAGGCAGCTTCCTTCATAGTGTACATGTAGCTACAACCGAACAAGATATTCTAATCGAGTGGGGCATCGATAACTTCAATGCCGATGAGAATGGTCTTGCCCCCTAGTTCTACAGGGACATTTTGGAAAAGCCCTTGGACCCCCACAACTAAGCTCTTCTGACAACTTTGAAACTTGAAAGAAATGGTGAAAGAATCCCAATATAATCCACTCAAGAGGTGAGATGGACTGCCCAAATGTAATGGTGCTAGTATTCTCTTGATGAGAAAAGAGGATTCCCCAAGAGAATAGCAGCAGCATAACCTTGCAAATGAATTCCTTGAAAATGTAGTGCACCCATGGCCTTGTTTTATAGCACCACTTTGAGGTATTTTGAAACCTACTTTAAGTGTGAAAAGGGGTTGTTTAGGGCATTTTTAGGTCTTTGCCCAGCCACCCAGTCAGATCCAGCCGAGATTTGGATGTCAAATCAACTTGGAAGATGAACCAAAAGTGGGTGGGAGGCCGACCAATCTCATAAATGCATTATTCTCAGGTGTGCGCAGATTTTACCGACCACAGTCGTGCATCATGCACATGTGCACTTTTTGTGCATTTCTGGTTTGCTCATGTGCACACACGCCCTGTGTAGTCATAGCGCACCTTAATTTTATCATTGGTTGTATAGTTTTTGGACCTTTTGGAAATGATTTTTGGTAATTTTGGTCCATGGGTGACCTCATAACTATTTGAAGATGATATATTCCTATAACCATTTGCGGACAAAATTTCAGTGATAACAGATACCCCCTAATGGATGAGGTTAGGAGCATACGTATAGCCAATGTTCATCAATGTTTCTTCTACTGAGAGTGTCATTGTAAGAAAGAGCGATAGTAAGAGTATCAAGAGTGACCCATTGGAGGGAGAAGGGAACCTGTAGACCCAACCTTCCATAAGGTGTGTAAAAATAAATTGTGTACAAATGAGGCAGGCATGCCACATGCTCGTGTCATGTAACTCAAAAAAGAGTGGTGTTGTATAGTAACTGAAACGGTGTGTTGATGTAGACAACTGCAGCACCCTCGGGGGTGGTCGTGATAAAGGAAGAAGACAATTATGAGGAGGAACAAACTCTGAATAGTAGGAAATGACACATGTAAGAAGTATGACGGATTCTGTAGGCATTGATAGCCTAGCCAAGTTCAGAGGTCTTCGGCAAATATAAGAAAAAAATTCAATAGTCACAAAGTAATACTCACCGTAACATGAGAAATTGTTGAAGTCAAATGTTACGGGGGTCAACGACAACAGGGAGAAATTGTGGTTCACCCTGTGTCATCCGAGACCTCTCATTGGAAAGGTAATGAGAGTCAAGATACTGTCGTTCTTTTGGAAAGTGTACTGATGTCGACAAAAGGGGGATGCGACTCCAAGAAGCAAAGGGCTTCGTGCGATCTACTAGGTGAGGTTAGGAATTGAGGAGGTACATGGATAAAGTCAAGATGTATGAAGACTCAATACTGCCCTTGGTTGGGGGTATATGCGAAGTATAAGTGGTCGCAATCGTTCAACTAGGTCGAGTATCAGGGGAACAACAAGACGTGGGATGAGTTGTGCTAGAGGCAGGACAAAGTGAACAAACTCAGAGAGTAGAGGTAGGTGGCCTGTGGGATACTCGAAGTATATGGATGATTTCAACAGGGGTAGATGATAAAGAGTGCCCCAACCAAGGGCGACATGGGTTGCACTAGCCAAAAGAGGGAATAAGGTCATCGAAGGTGACGACAAAAAGATATGTAAATGCTGGAAACAAAGGCTTTTTACAAGTACCAAATGAATAAAGAATAATTTGGGATGAATGTACAAATACAAAAACGAGTGCCCCAATGAAATATGGTTGGGCCAGTGAGGGCACAATTTGCTTGGAGAACTAGTGGAGGTTGGGGGCCCCATGGGTGGGTTTCTGTATGAGGTAGATGGAATGGAGGAATTTTGCGGATGGGAAAACTGATTGTGGATGAAATGGAGGGTTAATGATACTGCGGAGGTGCAGTCAAAATAGAACCTGGAAGAGAGAACCTGGGAGTCCATTTGGGAAAGCTAGCAAAATGAGGAGAAGGAGTACGTGGTTGATTCACAACATGATGTAAGACTATCAAGACTCCCATCCCTAAATGGTTGAAAAACAACATGAGTGTCAAAGTTCCCAAGGGTGCTATGAATGTGACAACTCATGTGGGGGAGAGTGCTACCAAGTGATAGTACCTAAAATGCAATGGAGGTGACGGTACTGTAGAGCCAGAAATGGGGATCCTAAAGGTAAATTTCAGAGGGTGTGATTGGAGATGCAATTGAGATTTAGAGGGAATGATTACATACTAGTGTTGATGATATACCTGAAGGGGTGGTGCTGATGTATGATGGCCAAGTACCTACACACATGAAAAACAAAATACTCGATGTGAACAATATCTGAAGAGAATCGAACATACAAGCATTTATTTGATAATTTTGAACATGAGCATGCATACCTGGATGGGGTATGAAAAAAATGGTGCCCTTGGGGCTAGGGATAAAAAATGGCCCAGGGACTGTCTTGATCTAGATGACGAGATGTTGATCCCATGGATGAATATGGATCGAAAAACGGACACCCGGAGCTCCCAGAATGGGGTTTGGATGTTTGGAGAAAAGGGCTATATGTAGATGTAGGGCCCACATTGCCACCTCATTTGTACTTGTTGTCAAAGTGACTGGACGAGAGGTATTCAGAGGAGATTTGGAGATTTCGGGAGAACGAGGAAGCCGATTCAAGACTAGCGAGATTCTGGTTAGTAGTCGTATCGTCCTGCATAGAAATAGGTTTTCAATTTGTGGGAAAGGCCTATACGAAGAGCCGTATAGGGGTTTTTATGGGTGGGGGGGGGGGCATTGCGCGGGCGATCCATAAATATGCATGCACAGGTGTGCACCTGTTAGCCGGATATCTGCGCATGGGTGCACCCGTAGGGGGGAAATCATGTGTTCATTGACTGAAGTCGTGACATAATGGATGTCAGTGATGTTTGGTAAGGATGGTGTAGCTGGATTGGGTTCGTGTTGGAAGCTTTGGAGTACTGCTACTAACGTCTGTTGAAAGTAAGGTAGTGCTGGGAAATGGTGTGTATAATGGTAGTATTCTGAACATATGGCGCAAGCGAATTTGGTTCGCAGCCCTTTTTTACTTTCGTTAGGGGAGGTAGCGACAGTACTTGCTAAAGTGACGAACAATGATGGTGTTTGATTGATTTGAATTAGGTTACGTAATTCAGGTAGAGATGGACATTTATTGGTTGGGTGTCCATCTTTCTCACATAACACGCAAGGAGGTTGAACGCGTGGGGGAAGTGGAGTTGTGGGCTCCTTATTCTTTCGCCTGCCCCCAGCTGTGGCAGGGAGGTTAGTGAGAGGGGGTGTAGAGGGTATGGTGGGAATGAGTATGGGAATCATCATTGAGATTCCTTCTGTTTGGGGGGGGAGGGATGGTTGAGGAACCATCTCTGGTGGATTTAAATACCAAACTAGGATTGCCAACACTATATTTGGGAGGGTAAGTGTTGCGGCTACTTGGAAAGCTTGTATGCCTGGTGGAGGGTAAAATAAGGGGATTTGAGTAATGGCTTGGGGAATTGTCTCCCAAACTGGGATATGGCCTTGGGGTGAGGTGAAATCGTGGACTAGTGGAGCCGACGAGTTAGTAGGAGGCTCACGAGGGAGAGGCTCTACGACTAGTGGGACGTCAGATATGAGATAATCCTCCCTGGGAGGAAGGGTATTCTCAAGGTCAGTTCCTTTGGATGATATGAAACATACCTAATTGGAAGGATGAAGGAGAGGTGGTGTCCCATGGTAAGTTCCTAACAATGATGGGTCTTTGAAAATTCCGAGCCCCATTTCGATGAGTGGGTATGCTTCAGAATTACTGTGGACGAGGGGGAGAATGTTATCGATCTTGGCAGAAGGGTTGGGCTCATAATGTGAAACTTGGTCAATTGTAATGATCTTCCCATTATGGGGGAACATCATAGTTCGAAAGAAGGAAGAGGAAACTGCCTTCATAGAGTACATGTAGCTACAACCGAACAAGATATTGTAATCGAGTGGGGCATCGATAACTTCAATGTTGATGAGAATGGTCTTTCCCCCTAGTTCTACAGGGACATTTTGGAAGAGCCCTTCGGGAGAAGATAGTCATACGGCATAAGATCTTAAGGTAATGGAAGATGGTATGAGTTTGGGGGAACCAAGTTTCTGCCATACAAATTTGGACATGATGCATGTGAATTCACTTTCATCAATGATGTACTGATGAACTGTGATGTTTCAAATTTTCACTAGGATTTGAAAAGCAATGAGAGCGGGGAGATGAGGCTCTCCACTATCGAGATCGAATGTGATGAGTTGAGTATCTGTAGGGTCGACTGCTCCCAAGGTGAAAAGTAATGATATCCGCTGAGTGGAACAAGTTTGAAGGACTTCTAAGACTAACATGGGAGCTGGGGACTATGCTAAGTCATTGACCAAACTGTAATTATGAGTTGCCCTAGCCTGTGGGTTGTGGACATTCCTTTCAATGGGATGTGAGGGATGTGAAGAGGTGTTTTCGTGTTAGGGAGAGGGATCACCAACGGGGGTCCTATTGGTGCTGGGATTGTTTCTGGGGGAATGGAAGTAGACTCAGTGGGTGCATGGTATTGACGACTATGTGTCTGTAGAAGGACTTCTTCCTCACTGGTGAGGAGGATAGTGCGATCAGCGGGATGGTTTGGATTGAGATATTGTCCCAACTGTGGTGGTGTAGGCTGCATGTCTTGTTGGGTGTTCATCACACCCTGGTGTGGGATGGGGTTCTGCAGCATGACTGGGGGTGGTTGTTGTACATATTGTTGTGGGACCTACTAAGGGGCTAGCGGTGCTGGAGTATGTGTTCCATTTGTTGAGTCTTTCATCCATTTAAAATCAACAAATTGGGGGCAATGATGAGTATAATGATCGAACTCACCGCAAAGGGTACACGGGAAGTTGGTTCGAAGATTATTGTTGTTTCTCTCTTGACATTTGTTGTTATTTCCCCCCTGGGGGTTTTGATTCCCTTGGTTTTGGTTGCCCCCAGTAGGTTGGTTCTATTGGGGGTGATTCTCACCTTGACCTGGGTTGTTATTGTTCCAGTTTTTTCCTTTCTTTTTGGGATTATTTGATGGATGGGTTAGATTTTCCATATTCAGCTGTTCGAAATTTTGATATTGCTGAACAAGAGAGGGTTGAAAAAAATTCACCCCAGCGTGAGTGTGTCCATGTGGTGGAGCCATGGGCTGGTGAGGGCCATGAAATGGAAAGTATGGATTATTTTTTGGTAATGATCCGTAATGTACATAGGAAGGCGTGGTGCTTTTGCTATTACTTAGAGTATAAGCTGAGGTAGAGGGAGTACCAGAACTTGGCTGGATAGGTGGGTGTATTGGGGGTGCTGACGGTGGCCCACTGATGGGTGGAGGGAGAGAGACAGGGTATGGTTGTTGATAAGGGGGTGGGGGGTAATAAGAGTTTCCCCCATATGCCGATGGATATTGAGGTGTGTCATACATTGGTGGTTGTTGGGGTTGTGGATTGTGGTGCGTGGTGGTACCAATCAATCCGTCTACTGAGTGAGACATCCCGAGTTTATCTTGGCCAAATGGCACGAGTTTTGGGAGATCAAGGAGTACTGTGTACAAGTACCTTGATTGAGAATAGATGAGGTTGTATTGTTGAGCCTTACTAATGCCTTCTTCTTCCGATTGAGGGAAGGTGGAAGCCACATATTTACCGAGGAGAGAGACAAGTGATCTGAGAAACCAATCAAGACATTGTTGTTTGGTGGTTTCTGCTTTGCACAAACTACATCATCGACGCCACTCGTGAATGTGATTAGTGATATGTGTGGCTGAGGTTTGTTTGAAATTAGAGAGTAGTTCAAGACCATTGTCATGGTGGATTGGTAATTGGAAGAAGGTAAAAAATGCTTTGTCCAAGGACTCGAAAGTTGCATGGGACCCCGATTTTTCATCTACATACCATTTGGTTGATGGGCCAGTGAGCGTGCATTGAAATAATCGTAGTCAGATGGAATCATCCATAATATCGTTGGAAGAGAACCATAAGTGGAAAGCCATGACATGGTTGGAAGGGTCATCTCCTGCCTTTCCTTCAAACTTGGGGATATCTGAAGGTAGTTTGGTAGGCATTACATGCCATGTGGGGTCATGCAATGTAGGATTATTTGTGAGTTTTCTTATATTTGGTATGTTAAGAGAGGCTAAATATGGCATCTGGAGAGGGGGCGGAGGATTAGTTCCAGCCATGGTGTGAGTGTTCTATGAACCTAACCCTTGAGGGGGGCTAGGTTGGTTGGTACTTCCACCTTAAGAGGAAGTTGGCCCCTCGCTTCCAGTAAAGGAGAGTGAGTGGGCGGTGGACCTTGGGAATTGGACCCAAGTAAGGTGGAACCAAGCAAAGTTGATCCTAAGACAATGGCACTCACAGGAGTGTGAGAAGGTGGAGCTGATGAGTTTGCTAGACTAGTAACTCCCCCTAGGATAGGAGGGAGGTTTAGCAAGCGTCTGGAAAGACGGGGGTTCTGTGGGTCCCCTATGTCCGAATAGCTGAGTGGATGTGTGAAAATGGTGGTGAGAGTAAAAATAAACTAGAGCGTTTGCTACAATTTTTAAGAACTTTACACAATATATAACTAAATCAAAATGTAATTAGAAGTGCATCATACATAAAGTGTTTTGATAAAGAAGCATATATGTAGATAAGTGGATTTTTTCTGTGTGGGGGATCAAAGAAAACAAATGCTCGTGTCCTAAAAGACGTAACATCCTTCCTCTCAAATAGCACTAGACCTTCCAATAGTACTCAACAATGGGGTCTGAAGTCAGCGGAAGAGAAACTAGTGAAGGATGAAGTAATCAGTTATAATGAGGGGTAAAGGGGGCATATCCCAAAAGAACTAGTGATATTTCCCAATAGCCACACAAAATCTAATAAAGGTGCAATTGCAGCCCACAATTGCCACCTGGGTAGATGTCCTAAAATTTGGTCACTAGGTACCTTGGTCAAAGTGTGGAATTTAGATTTTCGGCCTAAGAAATGGGTCACGGGCTGGATCCCATCCAAGGGGTGGGTGCCTCAAGGGGGGATGCACAGAACAACTGAACCTCAGCCCTCAACCCTTCACGGGTATCACCCTGCCTTATGGTGTTAGGAACACTTGACTTGGAGGATTTAAAGTTCCCTATTTGCCAACTTCTATTGTTTTGAAAATGTGAGAACCAGATAATGGTGATTTTTTTGGATGCCTATCCTCGAAATCCTACCTAGACTAAAATATTTCTTTTGGCACCTCCTGTGGAGGAAAACTTAGAGAGTTTTTAGAAAAAATTTAGATGTGGTTTTGAGATATTGGGGGTGTGAACCAATCTTGTTGAAATTAAATGGGAGTGGATAGTTTCGTCAAGAAATGGGTGGGGTGTTTCGGAATCCCTTTGGAGGAAACTTACTTTGACCTCCACATTTCGAGATGGAAACTATGTGAGTGATAAGTGACTTTTGTGTGTGAATGAGTGAAAGTGTGCCAATGTTTTAATGAATTAGGTGTCACCTTACTACATGTGGACTTCGCTTGGTCCTTACAAGTGTTGATTACCTAATTAACTAAATGCCTTTTGTACAACCTTGCATAATTCAAAAGTCCCTAGGAAACTAGCATGTGGACATGTGGGTCATTTACTATTCCTTTAACTTCCTATTGTAATTTAATATAATAAATATTTGAAACTATCCTAGATTGTGATCATGTGGGCATGTATGGGCCCGTTACAAAACCTTTAAACTTCTCTAGTGATTTAATCTAAGAAAGTAAATTTCAACACTATCCTATATTTGTAGCATGTGGGCATGTATGGTCCCATTACAATCTTAAGATGAGTTTGAAAAATAAACTAAGAGGAGTCCCGAGGGGGCTATTGTCCTCTCCTAAAGGTTTTAGTCTTTTTAAGGGAGATGAAATTGTCCTACATCCTTTTTCTAATTCTCAAGGTCACTTTGAAGCACGAGAGAAGAGCATACTAAACAATTTTTATCCAACTTCTGGTCCCAATGCAAGCTTTATGTGATTACAAATGATTCCAACTTATATCCTTAGTCAAAGCAAGCCATCCATGTGGAAAATTTAAAGAAAAAGAGGAAATAATGATTTTAAACCCCCTAAGTGCCTATGTGTTTTTTATTAATCCCTTTATATGGAGAGGGAGATGAGTGTGGTGCAGATCACAATATGCATGAAATCATCTAGAAGGATAGGGGCCTTCCCCAAATCACAAAAATTCTTACAATGTGTTTTTTTCTTCATAGGTGAGTGGGTCTCAGAGTAGACAGAGGCGCATTGAGTGCCAATGCGCATACCGAAACAAACTTTTGAGCGCAGGTTCACAGAGGGCGTTGAAAAACACAAAAACTTTGGCGCACGTGCACACGATGTGCGACTGTGGGCCAGTAATCCCGTGCACACCTGTCACACGGCCATGAAGAAAATTTTGGATGGAATTCTCTCAATTCATCTTTGAATTGGATGTTTTGCAGGTTGGCTTGGGTCAGTTTAGGTACCTGCAGATTAATTAAACCAAAAGAAGAGCTAGAAAAACCCAAATGGGGTAGTGTTGATGGGCGAAATTGACCGTCTGTCAACTGGAAGAGTGAGTCCAGTCCAGGGTTGTCTAAATAACCCAAGTTGTTTGGTGTAACTCGTTCTGACGGGTTTAATGGCTCTGTTAGCCAATCTAAGAATCCTAAAAGAAATGAATAAAAGAGAGAAATAACTAACTAATTACTAAACACACTATATATATGTACATATGTTCAAATGTAACTATAGTAGTTGTATTTAAGAAAAAAATATACAAGTCTTGTTTATTTACATGATTTACAAGTTGCAAGTTTTAATCGAAACTCACAAAAATCGAAACATAAAAATATTTATTGTTTTTCTTTTATAAATTTAAAGAATCTTTCAAAAAAGTTAATGAAACATAAACATGTGGATAGTCAAAGCTGAAACATACATTCTAGTTTCAATGATATGTAAATGACAGAAAAATAAAAAGAAGCTATCTTGTCAGTGAATTAGTGAGGTGTATCCAAGCATCTGCATGAGTGGTGAACATCCAACTGCCATGTCCAAGAGAGAAATATGCAATGAACCTTATGACTGTTCTAAATAAATTCAGAACATGTATTGACAGCTTAGGTTTTAATGACAGAA
>ML795865.1:59021-80060 GCA_009831015.1 Picea engelmannii
ATAATAATAAAGGAAGGACCTGACAATTTCTCTGGTGGACGTAGCCCACACTGGGTGAACCATGTAAATCTGTGTCTCTCTTGTATTGTGTGTCTTCTGTGTTTTGTTTCTGCATTTGTTTTATTTTATTGCTCCGCGGTCCTATTTTTCTAACAAATCCCATGGAACAAAAATTGTCCCTCTTAATATATTAAAGAAAGTAAAATAGGATAACAAAAATGATGAACCACTTGGATTATTCTCAATGTCCATTTCTTGTGATATTTAATTTCACCTTCAAGAAATTGAGATTCAATATCATTAGGGCTTCACCTTGTTGACCAATATCTTATCACATTCATTCATAAATGAGGTTTTAAATTTTGAAAATAGGTTCATTGTATTGTATGTATTTGGTGGGTGTGAAGTACAATGGGGTTTTATAGGTATATATGGGTATAAAAAGGGTCATATGATAAAAATAGGGATATCTAGTAGATTACAATTTGTTTTTAATAGGAAGATGTAATGGGGGGGGGGTTCAACAAAGGGAATTCGGGAGGTATTTTTCAATATCTAGTGAAATTAGGGGTATTTTTTAATATCCCATGAATGTGAGTGCTATGTCACAAGTTCACTAAGTGGATCCCATGCACCCCAATTGCAACATGGAAAAAAACAGATACTATGTTTGGTAAACACAATGCGATTCGAGTCAACTAGCTCGAAAACCAATTGATTGTTTTAAATTCCAATGATTTCTCTCACATTAAAGATATTTTGTCTAAGTTCAAAACACTTAGACTTGTAGAATGTAATATAATCAAGACAGATGACTAGTTTGTGTATGTTATAAGCTTGGAAATTCCTATTATTTTTTGTATCTATTTTTCAATCCACTAAAAAAGTTCTTATTAGTTAAGGGGGTACTTACAAAATGTTATGTATCGAAAGTTTTTGTGATTTTTTGATTAGAAAGAAATACAAGTTATCACATATTAGAGTGATTAGAACTATAGGTACATGTAGCAAAGCCTCAGTGAAAAAATAAAAGGATACAACCAAGAATACAAAGTGTTAGAAAAACAGGATCGTAGAGCAATAAAATAAAACAAATGCAGAAATAAAAACACAGAAGATACAAAATACAATAGAGACATAGATATACATGGTTCATCCAATGTGTGATACATACACAAGAGAAAATTCTAGGTCCTTACTTTATTATTATCTAGCAAATGAAGGGATAGAACCTACAACATACCCGATGTAAGTTCCTCTTCTTTGTCTCACAACCTCCTCTCTCATAATACAATATTCGCTCACTCACACAGTCGCAATAAAATTCCCTCATACATGAAAGAGGGTTGCCTTCTGGGGTGAAAATTCATAACATAAATTCTACCGTAAGATCTACAAACTTATAATGAATGATCCATATTGACTATAAAATTACAATATTTTACAAGGCAATTTTTCCCAAAATTTCACTTCGGGGGAGCTTCCCCCAAATCCCCCACTCAAGGGAGAGGGGGGCACTCCAAAATTTCTCACTGTCTCCCCACCTGCCCCCCCCAGTGAGATAAGTCGGGGGGAAATCCCCCCCACACTCCCTGTTAGGTAATGGGGTTTAAACATGGCTAAAACAATACTTTTGAATCAGGAAGATGATCAATCTCCACAACCAACAATATCTAACTTGGAGACTGGTCACAACAACTCCATTGTTTTTGTACCTACTAGAATATGATCCAAATTGGACATGGAAAATTTCTCATCTTCACCTTCATGCTTGAAGACCAACTAAAACTAAGAAATAACTCAATTTCTCTCTTTTTACTACCTTTTTTAACATATCTATAGGAGTTTGGCTAGTGTGTATCTTTTCCAACTTCAGTTGTCCATCTTCCAAAATGGATCGTATGAAATGGTACTTGGGATGTATATTCTTAGTCTTATAATGGAAGGCTAATTTCTTTGCAAGATGAATGGCAGTCTATTTGTCACATTACGACCTTCTATTCTCTTGCTTCTTTTATAATTCCTCCATAAACCTTTATAACAAAATCATCTCTTTACTAACCTCTGTAGCAACAACATAATCTACTTTTGTTGTTGAAAGTGCAACAACTTTTTTCAATTTTGAAATCCAACTTATTATAGTTCCACCTACAACAAAAATATACCAGGTGGTGCTCCTCCTACTATATTTATCACCTGCCATATCTAAATCAATATATCCCTGTAGAACAATGTCTAAACCTCCAAAAAATAATGCATGAGTATAAGTACCTCTCAAATACCTGAGTATCTACTTTATTGCCTCCCAATGTTCTTTACCTGGATTGTTCATATGCATTCTCGAAACTCCCACTGCATGTGCAATATCTTGTCTTGTGCACACTGTAACATACATAAAGCTACCAATTGTTGATGAATAAGGGACCCTGAACATGTATTCTATATGCTCTTGTGTCTTGGGACACATTTCCTTGGTTAACTTGAAATGGTTGGCCAAAGGTGTACTAATTGGTTTTGCATTCGATATTCTAAACCTCTCCAGCACCTTCTCTATATACTCACCCTGAGACAATGTCAATTTGTGATTTCATATATCTCTTATTATTCTCATACCAAGGATTTTCTTTGTAGCACCCAAATATTTCATTGCAAATAAATTAGCTAATTTATTTTTGAGCACATTTATATTCAGCATCTTAGACCTTGTAACAAGCATGTCATCTACATACAATAGCAAGATAATATAGCTTCCATTTTCTAGACTCTTAAAATAAACATAATGATCAAAATGACATCTACTATAACCTTGTTATGTCATAAGCATGTAAAACTTCAAATTCCACTACATTGGATCTTTTTTTAGGCCATACAACCTCTTCTTCAACTTACATATCAAATTAGCATTTCCTTTGACCTTATACACTTGTGGTTTCTTCATACAAATCTCTTCCTCCAATCCCCATGGAGAAAAGTCATTTTTACATCTAATTGTTCAATATGAAAATATTCTACTTCCACAAGACTTAAAATATTCCTAATTGAAGTCATTTTAACAACATGAAAAAACATTTCATCAAAATATATACCTTTCTTTTATGTAAACCCTTTTACAACAAGTCTAGCCTTGTACCATTTTTTTCCTCCATCTTCTTCCTTCAACCTATAAACCCATTTATTCTACAATGCTCTTTTTCTTGCAGACAATTGAACCAAGTCCCAAGTATGTTTATTTATCAAGGAATAAATTTCCTCTTTCATGCCTTGCTCCCACTTTTTTTTAGTGTCGACCTTCATTTCCTCTTCATAACTTTCTAGTTCACCAAAATTAGTCAACAATAAATAATAAAATGAAGGAGAGTATCATTCAAGGGGTACTTGGTATATCTTCTAAAAACACTTTCAATATTTTGAGGTACCTATTGCTCTTGTTGTTGTACATTTTTATTTTATGGTACCTTTGGAATTTCATTTTCTTTGATATCATAAAGAACTGTGTATTATGTGTTTTCCTTTTCATGTTTATGTCCCTGCAACTTATCTCTGTACATGACCTTTTCATTGAATATCACATCTCTACTCCTAATGATTTTATGATTTTCATAATCCCATAAGTGATAACCAAAATCATTAACATTGTATCTAATCAAGATACACTTCTTGGATTTTTCCTCAAGCCTTGTTCTATTTTCTTTATCAATATGGAAAAATGTTTCACAACCACAAGTCTTCAGAAATGAGTATTTTAAATGTTTACCTATCCATGCCTCCTATGGAATGCCACCATCCAAGGAGCTTCAAGGCCCTTTGTTTATTAAGTAAACAACAATATCTACAACACCTTCCCAAAACTGTAAGGGCAACCCAGCATGAAATTTCATACTCCTTGAATGTTCCATGATTGTCTTATTCATTTTTTTCTGACACACCATTTTCTTGTAATGTTCCTAGAACTTTCTTCTCTCTGTGAATCCCATAGTATGAACAGTAATTATAAAACTCCTTGTTGTAGTGTTCACCTCCATTGTCTGATCTGAGAAACTTCAACCTTTTTCTTGTCTCATTTTCAACCAAATCTTTCCATTTCTTAAAAGTGTAAAAAACATCAATTTTTTGTCGAATGCAATAAACCCAAGTTTTTCTATTTGCATCTATTAGAAAAATTGGTGTGCTCATTTAACCATAGACAATATAGAAATATTGTCACCCAACCATAGGCACGAATGCCACCCCTGAGCACCTTGAACTTGACAGAGATAATAATTCTGGTATCAATTCAATAACCAACCAAGGCTAATGCACTAGGAAAAGGTAACCAAGACTGATAAAAAATTCCAACCCAGAAAGACTGAAATTACAGGTTGTAGTAACTGCAGATGCAACTTCTCCTCAGACTTGCGCACTACTGGATTTCTTCAGTTGCAACTTGTGTGTATCAAATGAGCTCTGGCGCCTTATATTTATATTGTTCTTTCGAGGTTGTCTGGGTCAAATTCTCTTTTTGGAGGCTAAAGACTCAATATAAAATATTCTCTTTAGCCGAATTTACTTCTAGGGTTATGCCCAAGTATTTTAAGGTTCTTATTGCTTCTTGGAATATTCTAATATCATCAAAGGTCACAAGTGGAGGTCAATACCTCCCGCAGCTACCATAATATCAACAATCCCTCCTATCTAGGGAGGTATAAAAGGCAATGGTCTTGAGCAAAAAAAGACCATTCAATTGGTAGCATCATCATAGCCACACATGCTATCCAATGATCAAATAACAAGCACCATCAACATTATCCAACTGGATAATCTCCATGAAAATCAATACAATGTCATGTGATGGAACACAATGATGTCTATCCATATTAGTACATAACTACTATCCAGTGGTACACAACCATACCAAGTAGCACACAGATATGAACTAGTGACACATAGTCACAATTAGTGGAACACATCCACCACAGTAGTATACAACTACTTTCTAGAGACATATAGTCTCTACAATAGTCATATGATCTAATATCAACCTGCATAAACAATATCATGATACAATTTGAGTCATCTGGGCTATTCTTCCACTCACATCTGCGAGATTGGGAAGAGAATTTTCCCTCATACATTAAAAGCATCAACCATGGGCTATATGGACTATTCTTCCCAAGCATGGAAGAATAATTGTCCCTAATTTCTTAGCCTAGACCATTCACCTAATTGGGCCATTCCTCTAGCACTAATCATAGTGAAACTTGGATAGAATGAGTATTCCCTAGGGAATGCCTGTCCCTGATTGTTGAACTGGGACCATTCACCTAACTGGGCAATTCCTCCGGCACTAAACAAAGTGAAACCTGGAGAGAATGAGTCTTCCCTTGGGAATGAATGTCTGCACCATTTCCTAAGGAAATGATTGTCCTGCACCAACCTCCAAAACAGACCATTCTTCAAAATTGCTCACAACTATCAACTTCAAAAGATTGACTGCCTAGCGAGGCAGACCATTCTACTTGACCACTACTGAAAGTGACTTCCAAGAAGAATTATTGTCCTATACCATTCCCCCACACTGGACACAAGAGGAATCATTGTCTATGGTACATCAACAATCTATCAGACCATTTTCATTACAAAAATGATTGTCTGATATGGACCATTTTTCAAACTGGAAAATGCTTTCCTGTTAGAAAATCTCAAACCACTTTCCAAACTAGAAAGGATCTTCCCATCTTGGACCATTTTTCAAAATGGAAAATGATTGTCCATAAATCAATGATATATCAATGCTCCCTCCCAACTTGGAGAGTCATCGCTTCCCTTTTAGCCAAGGGAGTTATCTCCATGATCCCCAACTTGTATCGTAAGTATGCAAACTTTATCGTGGACAAAGGATTTTTCAAAATATCTATTGTTTTCTCATCTGTGGAGATATATTAGAGCTTCACTTCTCCTTCATGTACTTTATATCAAATAAAGTAGTATTTCATCTCAATGTGTTTCGATCGTTCATGAAACACTGGGTTTTCAGATAGCCTTATACAACTCTAATTGTCACAGTATATTATGGTTGAATCTGGAACCTAATCAAATAATCTAGAAATCATCTTTCTCAACCATACTACTTATGTACATGCCTCACATGTTGTGATATATTCTGCTTCTATTGTGTTGAGTGCGACAAAATTTTGTTTCCTACTACCCCAAGATATATAGCAGAGACCAAGATGAAACACATCCATGAAGTACTCCTTCTGTCTTCTGCACTCCCTGCCCAATCTAAATCTGTGAATCCATGAAGTTGTATATTACTGGATGAGGTATATCTTAAACCATTTTTTAGATTCCCACAAATATATATTAGAACATGCTTTGCATCTATCCAATGCTCATGTCTGGATTCCACCTGGAACTGACTTAGGGTGTTTACAACAAATCAAATATCTGGTCTAGTATTCACTAAATACATCAATGACCCAATCAATTGACGATATAGGGACGGGTATAATGGATCTGAATATGAGTCTCTTACTTTTATTATATCTGTGGTCATAGGAGTGTCCATGGATTTGAAATCCATCATTCAAAACTTCTAAAGAATCTTCACTTCATAATTTCCTTGTCCAAGGAATACTTCACCACACTTCTGGCATATTTTTAGTCCCAAGTAATAATGCATGAGACCAAGATCTTTCATATCAAGATCAGAAGCTAGTTCCTTCGTACATTGGTTGATGAGAGACTCTTCACCTGTCAAGAATAAATCATCTCCATATAGCAGTAGAATCACAGGTGAATTGTTCACCACTTTGTAGTAGAGATTTGGATCTGCATGACTCTTGGAGAAACCAAGGCTTATTAAGTAGTTGTATATTCTGGCATACCAATTTCTTGGAGCTTGCTTAATTCCATACAGGGATTTCTTTAATCTCCAAACATGAGTGTCTCTAGAGTGTACTTCAAATCCTTGAGGTTGTTCAATGTATACTTCTTCTTTGATTGCTCCATTGAGAAAAGTTTTCTTTACATCCATATGATGTAAACTCCATCCAATGGAAGAAGCAGGAGACATAATGTCTCTAACAGAAGTATATCTAGAAATAGGAGCAAATGTCTCATCATAGTATTCTCCCTCCTTCTGGGATAAACCTCTAGCTACAAACCTTGCTTTGTATTTGTCCACACTTCTATCTGTTACATGTTTGATCTTATAGACCCATTTTAAAGTTACTACATATTTTTCTTTGGGTCTAGGCACAATTTCCCATACATCATTTTTCATGATGGACTGGTGTTCTTTTGTCATGGCTTATTTCCATTGTTTCTTCTGAGATGCCTCTTCAAATGTGGTGGGTTCTTCATTTAGAAGCTTTGTCATACATGTTGCATAGCTGGAGAATCTTTTGGGATTTGTTCTTTTTTTGAAGGTGCCACTTGGGGCTTTGAGTCTTTCTGTTTCTTGTAGAGTATCTTCAAGCCAAGATGGACATTTATTGGTTTTGGGTAAAATGGTTGATTCAATAGGTTCACATGGTTGCATCGGATGATCAATTTGTTTTGTTTCTTCGTTCTGACTTTCTGGAAGACATGTGCTTTCTTATTTAGGATCTTCATACTCTTCTTCTTCTTCTATATTTTCTTCTATGGATTTATTGAAAGCCATATTTTCATTGAAGGTTTCATATCTACTGACTTCAACCTTAAGTTGTTCTAGGATATAGATTCTATAGGATTTGGAGGATTCATTGTATCCCACAAATATTTCCTTCTTTCATAAGGGTTCTAATTTCTTCCTTTCATCCTTGGGGATGTCAATGTAAACATGGAATCCAAAGATTCTTAAGTGTTCCACATTAGGTTTCTTTCCTAAAAAGGCTTCTTATGGAGTCATATCGTTGAATATGCGGTGGGGACTTATGTTCTGAACATTTATTGATGTCATGGTTACTTATCCCCACAAATACATAGATAAACCTTGACCGTTCATTAGTTCCTTCACATTTTCTTCAATATATATGTTCTTCCTTTCTTCTACACCATTTTTTTGAGGATTATGAGGAACAGTTAGCTCCCTCCTAACCCCTATCAATTTGAAAAATGAAACAGATTCCTTGGATGTGTATTATCCTCCATTATCTGTTCTCAAGGTCTTGATTTTCTTGTTTGTGAGGTTCTCTATCTCTGTTTTTTATTCTTGAAAATTGTCGAAAACTTCATTCTTTGTCTTCAAGAGATATAACCAAGTATTTCTTGAGTAATCATCTATGAAGATTACATAGTAAAGAGAACCTTCTAGAGATTTGATTGGAATCGAAACAAAAACATCTGAGTGTATTCGATCTAGGATTTCCTTAGATCGATTATTGTTGCTTGAGAATGGTTTGTTAACATTCTTACCAAGAGAACATCCTTTGCAAATTCCTTCATGTGTAGATTGTAGTTCTGGTATTCCTTCAACCATATTTTTGAGGAAAGGTAATGCTTGATAGTTGATATGAGCATACCTTATATTCCAAAGTTCATTGGGATTGAATTCATCATGTATAAGAGCTTTATCATTTTGTTCTAGTAGTCTGTAAAGTCTTCCTTCACGGGTTCCAATAACTCTAGCGTTCTCTATGTTGGAGTCTCTAGACCAAGATAATAGTTTTCCATCTACAAAGGCGATTTTGTTTCCTTTGTCTTCTAGGAAATATATGGATAGAAGATTCTTTTCTAAACCACGTACATATAAGACAATGCTCAAATGAACATTGTTACCTATTTTCAATTTGATGGAGGCTTCACCAATTCCTTCGACTGGATAGGTGTTCTTATCTGCAAGTTCTACCTTGTAGGATGTCATCTTTTCATTCATATTAGAGATTCTGATTTGGTCTCCTGTCATATTCCTGGAAGCTCCACTATCAATTATCCACATGTCATCTTCAAGAGTTCATGTGAGAGTTGAATAGTGTAGATGATTCATCTTTTCTTTCATGATTTATGTTGACTGATAACTGGTCAAACTTTGAATTTGACCCAAAATATCAACCTTGACATTTTTTCCTTCGGAGAGTACCAAGAGGTGCGCTAGACTAAGGAACACTAGAATATCTTCTCCTTGAGTAAGGTGTTCCACCATAAGGTTTTGGGAAATATTTTTAGGGGTTTTGCAACTGCACCTACTAGTAACCCTAGAGGCAATGCTTCAATAACTGCACCTGCTAGAAACCCTAGTGGAATTTCTTCAACGAGATTGATAACCTTATGGCTTATATTCCTTCTAGTGGTTAGATTGAATGAAGGAGGTGTGGGCCAATAACCTGTTAGAAAAATGGGTGTGCTCGTTTAACCATATACAATATAGAAATATTGTCACCCAACCATAGGCACGAATGCCACTCCCGAGCACTTTGACCTTGACAAAGAGAAGAATTTTGGTATCAATTCAATAGCTAACCAAGGCTAATGCACCAAGCAAAGATAACCAATATTGATCAGAAAGTCAAACCCAGAAAGAACGAAATTACAAGTTGCAGTAACTGCAACTGTAGTTGCTCCCAAGACTTGTGCACTATTGGATTTATGCAATTGAGACTTGTGTGTATCAAATGATCTCTGGCAGATTATATTTATACTTCTCTTTCCAGGCTGTCTGGGCCGACTTCTCTTTCTGGAGGACAAAGACTCAATATAAAATATTCTCTTTAGATGACCTTACTTCTAGGGTTATGTCCAAGTCTTTTAGGTTTCTTCTTGCTTCCTGGAATATTCTAATCTCATCAAAGGTCACAAGTGGAGGTTAATACCTCCCGCAGCTACCATAATATCAAAAAAATCATCAATAAAAGTAACATAATAAAGAAAACCACCAAGAGATGATACTCGAGCTACTCCCCATACATATGTATGAAAAAGATCTAAATTTTCACTCTTCTTTTCCTTACCAACTCTGAGAAATCTGACTCGCTTTGTTTTTCCATAAATACAATGCTCATAGAAATATAAATCAACTTGTTTAATATCTGCCAACAAATTCATTTTCTGAAGTATCTGCATCCCCTTCTCACTCATGTGTCCAAGCCTATGATGTCATAGTGTCGTATGTCCCTATAGAAGCTAACGAGATAGAAGAGTCAACATTACCAATACATAAATATAATGTACTTACCTTCTCTCCTTTTTCCATTACGAGTGATCCTTTAGTGACCTTCCATGCCTTATCTATAAATGTAGATATACAAACTTCACTTTCCAATTGTCCTATTGAAATTAGATTTCTTCTCAGATATGGTATATGTCTCACCTCTTTCAGTAACCATTGGTTTCAATTCTTTTTCTTTATATGTAACTTACTCATTTCAACAATTTGACATGGTTCATCATCACCCAAATAAACCCATCCAAAATCACCTTGAACATAATTTTGAATTTTTTTCCTTTGGGGTGTGGCATGAAATGAATCCATGAATCTACTACCCAAGACTCAGTAATATTATCTAAAGAAAGAATCAAAGCATCTTGTAACACATCACCTACTACATTTTCTCCCTAATTTTTCTCTTGTTCTCCATCTCTTTGTTTCTTTCGAGCTCTAAAGTCTTTCTTCCCACAATTCCATCACTCTATCTTTCTTACTTTGGATTTGGATCTTCCCTTCCTAGAATTCCCATGGTTTCTTGGACTCCTTCCTCTTTCCCTTTGTCTTCCCCTATTCTCCACAATCAATGCATTATCTAATGTATCACCTGTGATTTTCTGTCGCATTTCCTCACTAAGGATAACTCCAACAACATCACAAAATTTCAGAGTGTTTGAACCAAATACAGAGTTACTTACAACCATTACCAAGTTGTTCCATATTTCTCGCAATGTGCACAAGATTATAATATCCCTAACCTCATCATCAAAGTCCACTTTTACCGAAATTAGTTGATTAGTAACCATATTGAATTCATTTAAATTATTTCCAACATGCCCATCTTCTGACATCTTCATATTAAATAATTGCTTCATTATAAATACCTTGTTGGAAGACGAGGACTTTACATATAGTTTATAAAATTTATTCATTAGATCCTCTGTTGTATTTTCTTTTCTAACATTGAAATCCATCGACACTGTCAGGAACAACTGTATCATTATCAATGCATTTTTGTGAAGAATCTCTCATTCTTCTTCCTTCATACTCGTTGGTTGTTTTTATTTTCCTCCTAATGGTAGCTAAAGATCCTTCTAATATAAATAAACTTTCATCTGCATCTTCCATAATTGATAGTTTTGGTCATTAAATTTCTTGATCTTAAACTTTCCATCTTCCATCATTGCTCCCACTCGAACCAAGAACCCTATTTTCCTACGAGTTACCTTTCACTTTGATACCAGTTGTTAGAAAAAGAGGATCGCATAGAAATAAAATAAAACAAATGTGGAAATTAAACATAAAATATACACAACACAATAGAGACACAGATATACATGGTTCACCTAGTGTAGGCTACATCCACCAGATAAGTTTTTAGTTCCTTCCTTTATTATTATCTAGCAAATGAAGGGATACAACCTACAACATACCCATTGTAACTTGCTCGTCTTTCTCTCATAGTCTCCTCTCTCAAAATAAAATATTCACTCACTCACACAATCGAAATACAATTCCCTCATACATAAAAGAGGGTTTCCTTCTAGGGAAAAAATTACTAACATATTGTTTACCATCAAATCTGTGACCTTATAATGAACGGTCCAGAGTGACAATGAAATTACAATATTTTACAATGCAATTTTTCCCAAAATTTTACTTTGGGGGCGCTTCCCCTAAATCCCCTGCTAGGGAGGGGATCCAAAATTTCTCATTTCCCCCCCTTGGACCCCCCTGGAAAGAGAAGTGGGGGATAAATCCTCCCCACACCACCCCATCAGGTAATGGGGTCCAAACATGATTGAATCAAGACTTCTAAATCAGGAAGATAATGAGGCTCCACAACCAACATGAAGAGGCCACATCCTCACAACAACAAACAAAATAAGGCTCCCAAGCCCTCTTAGCTAGGTCCTTCTTCCAATGGTGATAAAGGATCTAGATCAAAAGGAAATAAAACTAAGATATATTCTAAATTTGATGGGTGAAATACTTGGAAGGAATAATGAAGAAGCACATCATTAATATTGATTCTACCTATTCTAACTCTTCCCCTCATAGACATGCACTTTTTTCTTATGTTTTTTCCTTCAATGCAGCATCTACTTCTTCTTATAATAAATGGTTTATTAATTATTGAGCATCTTATAACATTCCTAAAGATAAATCCATATTTTCTTCTCTTAATAAAACAAAACAAATATTTGTTGGCAGTGATCAATCTCTTAGCATTGTAGGGTCTAAAATAGTTCAACTAGATGATGGTGATTTTAGTATTATGTGTTCTAATCTCTTAGTATTATGTGTTCTAATTATTTCCTACAACCGTCTATCGGTATATCAAACCATTCATTAAGATGAGGGTATAACAATGGAATTTTCACTTCACCGAGTTATAATCAAGGATTTAAAAGATCCTAAACGTGCACTAGAAATCAAAATTATCGATGATATTACCAAGTTGTACATATTTGAAAACTTAGGGTCATCCTCTCTTCCATCAATTGTTTTTACTCATAGTGATGACTTTAGAAAACTTTGGCATGAGTGATTTGGTTATCGAAAATATTCTTCATTGTAACAACTATGTAATTTGATTATGTTGACTAGTCCTCCTATATGTAATTAGAAAATATTCTGCATGAATCAACCCCCTTCTAGTTTTTTCATAGTTATTTGTGTAGTTCTCTTCTTGTTTCTTCTTTCTTTGGGTTCAAGTACTTGTTAATTGTCATTGATGATTTCTCTAGGTCCACTTGAGTTTATTTCTTAAGGCTCAAAAGTGAATTTTTGACTTATTTTTTTCCTACAAGGCCCTTGTAGAAAAAAAATCTTGACATCAACTTCATAAGTTAAAAATAAATAATGGAAGAAAGTATATTAACAACAAATTTACAACTTACTGCATTGCACAAGGATTTTAAATGCAAAATATTGTTCCATGTACATCACAACAAAATGGTGTTGTTGAGAGACAAAATCACACATAAAAAGAAATGAAAAATTGTGTGATCCGATATAAGGGATTAAGTCCTAATTTTTGGGTAGAAGTAGTTAATTGTGCCAATTACATTGTAAATTGCATTCCCACAAAATCAATATGTTATGAACCAAACTCTCCAAATATGATGAAAATATAAAGAAGAAGTAACCCCACGCCTTTAAATTGATAAAGAGTTGATGAATAAGAGTCCACTTTGAGGGGGCAACCTCCCTTTACAATCTAATGCACAAGACAACATGCTTATATAATGAATCTCATTTACTATAAATAGGAGATCAAGTGAACATGATGTAACCTACCACTATGTCAACCTAACCATAACTAATATACAAATAATGAATGAGGGTTAGGGCCTTAACATATCCTCTCTCTTTAGAAAAGTCATCAAAATAATTGACCAACTCTTAAGACATGGTTATAGGAACCCATGATAAAAAGGAAAAGAATTTTGGGTCCTGAATAATTTTGGTATTAGGTTCATATTTGATACTTGCAAAGATAACATGTCACTCCTTATCAAAGCCAACATGATGTTGATATGTGCCACATACTTGGCAATGTTGGTTTTACAAACCTTGGAGGGTTTTTGTCTCCAAAATAACAATGGGAATCCATATAATATGGACCTTTAGGTACAGAGATGGCCCTATGATTTTCTCTTGTACTCCCTTCCTCTCATTTTTTCATTGGAAGAGGTGTTATCCAAGGTGAAAAAAGATGCTCAAACAATTGTTTCCACATGGAAATCTATGTTCAACCTAGATGCTAAATCCAACTGAAATACTTCTTTGGATACCAAGGTATTTTTAAGGATTCAAATATTATACCTTAGCATACTATTCTAGGAAATAATTTTAGTTCAAAAAACACACACATATAGATATGTAGGTAAATATCCAATAAAAAATACAATTTAAGACTAAAAATTGTAAATTTTTATGAATATTACTAGTGTAAGCATATTTTATATAAAAAATAAGTGAATTTATAAAGAAAAAATGTCCAATTGGAAAATATGGTGTTTGAATAAAATTCCAAAAACTATCAATTAAAAATAGATCAGATCTAGCATTCATTCACATGATTAGGAATAAAGAAAGATCAGGTCTATCTAACATTCATCACATAGAAACACATCGATACATCGCACAAAGAAGAGCAACAAAACATGTACGTGGTTCACCCCCACCTTGAGGATACATCTGCCAACTCTTCTTCTTTATTAGTGTCTTCAATCAGTTACAACACACAGTCACCAAAAACCCTTCTACGCACAGGACAAAATATCTACGCAGCTCGCTAGATCCTTCTTCCTTGCGTTGTAGCACAAAGCCTTCTCTAATCTCTATAATAACTTGCACTTAGATCTGTAACCCTTCTACAGTCATGCACAGAGAACTACTATCACTTAGCTTACATCACATATATAGGCTACCATCCCCTTACTTAATTCACCTAGACATCTATTTATACATATGAAAGTGGGCCTAAGCATGGGTGAACCCATGGGCCAACATCCCTTTCCCATTACATTGTCCCAAAACCCAAACAGGGGCCCGAAAGTGGGCTAAGATCCCATGATCTATGCTTCATCTGGTGCTCCATCTTTGACAAGCTGTCAAAATCCTAAAACAAGTCAAATATGACCAAGTGTTCCTTGAAACTTGGTCAAGGGCCAACAGGCCCCCAACACTCACCTATGACTCGTCCCGAGTCACTCTGGTCTGAGAAATTTTTCTTCGAATGCCTCGAGCTTGACTCGAGCTAATTTGATATACTGCAGTGCTACTACTTCTTGCTCAGTGAACTCTTGAATAAGTGCATCATTGACTGGTCCTTCGAGGTGTTGTTCTGCTGTACTCGCAACCTGTTCAAGTTTTACTTCTTGGCTTTCAAGTTCAGTGAATAATTGACATGCCTTTTCTTGCACTGGTTGAAGTCATTGAGAGACTTCCATTACTTTACTCTGGAGTGTGCGTACTTTCTACTGGGTCATGCGTTGCTCTGGAAACCTCTTCATTCTCTAAACTGGTGATAAGGCCTTTAGCTTCTCTTGTAATGTGTCTGCCTGTTGTTGTGTGTGTTGGAGCTGCGACTCTAATGCCTGTAATTCTGTATTTTTCATGAGGCTTTCATATGTCTAGGCGATTCTAGAGCTCAACTGCTTATATTCCAAGGAAAATTATTTTAGTCGGTCAAATGCGCTTCGGGTAGTGGCCTCTCTTAGATCTCTTATTTCCTGAGGTGTCTAAGGCACAGTGTGAATTTCTAGGTCTGTGATACGCTGCTGAAGTTGCTGGATCACTCCTTCCAGTTGTGCCACCTGCTGAGGAACTCATTCTTCTATATGGACTTCGATGATTGTCACAGAGTGAAGTTCTCTGTGAACCCATTCATGTACTTCGAGTTGCTCTCCGAGCAAATGTTCCCCGTCTTGTTGTAGAGCTGCTTTCTCTTCCTCCCATTTTTCTTGAAGAGATAGTTTTTCTTGTTCTACATTACTCTGTTGTTCTAGCATATCTTTATGTGCATGTGCCAAAGCTTGGGTAGCTTGCACTTTCTCTTCCTGAGCTCGTCAAAGGAGAGCTTCAAATTTATTGGTGATCTGGTGTAGTTGGGATGGCTCATCTTCTGGTTCTTCTATTCCACTTGTCGAGGGTGCAATAGAAACTGCTTGGCTAGATTGTAGTGTTTGCTGCACTTCTGGAAGTTCTCCCTTGATTTGGCTGAATACCTACTCCTGGTTCACTTCTTTCTTTTCCTCGATCTCCAATGAAGAATCATTCAATGCAGCGACTAAGAAGTCAAAGTCATCTGAGGTGAGGCTAGTCTTAAACGTAGCCCTGGTGGCTCTGGATTTCTTTTGGGAAGAAGGCTTTGGTGGGGTAACCTTCCTTTTCTTAGTTGGATCCTCTTCATCTCTAGGCAGAGTAACTTCACCTTTATTTTTCTTGACTTTCGTTCCACCCAGTTCTCCACCATCATCTCCCTGCTCATGTGAGGTTGAATATGTCTCCACCGATGTGCTATGACATCATGCACTTCGTCGTTTTTCTTCGTTTTACTTGGTCCAGGTGTGTCCGACATAGTTTCAGGGCTATCCACATTAGACATCTCTACGGGGTCCATTGGAACAAGGAGTTCTGCCGACCATTCCTTGGTAATCTCCTCCAAGTTATCTTATGTCAATTTTTAATATGACTGGAGTTGTTGTTTATGCTCATCAGCACGTGCTGTAATATAGGTGAAGTGGCGGTCTACACTAAACTTCATCAAGGGTCTAAAACTATAAAGTGTGTTCGGGGTGATGCATAGTGTAGACTGGATTGTGATCTTCAACTAGTTATAGTAGGCGTGGAAGACGACATTGCACTGCCACTATTTTCTCATGTCGCAGGAATACCAGAGCATACAAATCTTCACGGCCAGTGATTCAAAGGGTTCTATATCCAGGAAAGTGGCACCTTCTGGTAGCTCCTAGGAAATGAAAGTGATTAGTATGAGAAGCCAACTAAAGTGGAAGTGATACCCTTTTTCTTTTGATTCTCTACAATCAATCTCTAGTTGATTGACAAGGTACTGCCCCCAGTTCATCTGTAATCCCTCTACGCACTTCCCTGCGAGGTCGACCACGAATCCGGTCACTTGAGTTGGTCGGAAGCCAACTCTAGATAGAGGATACCTAATAGCCTCGCATGCCCTTCTCGACATCGCCATAGGTTTCCTTAATTTTCTGCACTAATGATCGGTCGGAAGTCTTTCCAGGACAAAAGTCATGTGGGTCAGGGCCTTGCATGCTAAGCCCTATGAACTGATTGATCAAGTTTGGATCCATAGTGATGCATCGGTTTAGACATAGGTATCCTCCATGATAGAAAGATAGAAGAAAATTTGCGCACGCATTCACCTCCTAGTGTCTACCAACATGCAGGATCTTCATAACATTCATCAATGTAGACTACGTGAGGTTCTGGGTCCAAGACTGTTGGATGATATTCAAGTTTTTTCCCTTCTTCTTCATTAGATACTCGTGTGGGGAAAGCATACTATATAATTTCCTGTCACCGAGGTTGAAGTCACTAAAATTCAATGCTACGAGCTTGTCTTGATCGAATCGAACTACATGCACCCCTTTTGGAAGGTACTCGGTGATCAAAGTATGTTGGCATGTTTACAAGAAGAGCATTCTTGTCATTGATGGAAAGAACAACAGAAACGATGAAAAACAGGTAGGAAAGGAATATCAGGAAACATGCAAGAAAGGAAGAACAACAGTGATCGAATGGAAAGATCAGCAGTGTAAGCTCAGAAGGAGGAAAACACTCAAAGAACAACAAAGGTGTAGTTTTGGAGTTTCAAAGATTGAGAAATCCAAAGAAAAGAGTCTCAGACTCGCGATATGCGAAATCGGGATAACAATCTTGATAGGTGATTCAAGAAGGACATGTGGTGAACGAAAAAGGTGTCGTTTCAGAGTTTCATAGATCGAGAAATTCAAAGGAAAGAGGTTCAAACTCACGATATGCGAGATCACAAAAAGATCTAGATTGTCAGATCACCAAGGATTGTGGACCGTTGATTAGGCATGAAGAAGGCTCGTGAAGTGGTGAAATCGAGATAAGATCTAGACAGTCATATCACCAAGGATTATGGACCATTGATCAGGCATGATGAAGGCTTGTTTGAGTGGCAAATGGTCATATCTCATGGTCACATTGTTGAGAAGATGGAAAATCCAATCTCTATTTATAATTTCGTGACATGGAGAGTCGAGAGGACTCATCACAGAATACCCAAGATGCGAAAGTGCGAAATGCATTTTCGCATAAGTCTGTGGTCACAGCCAGTGGTTACATCTGCAAAATATAGAGGAAGGAGCTAGCGGTGTTAAGCTCCATTTCAGAGTCTCGACACTCGCAACTTGGAGTATCAAGACTCTTCATCACAAGAATCGCGACATGTGAGATCGCGATGAGATCTAGACCATCGATCATTAGAAGATCTTGACCATTGATCAGGCTCGATGAAATTCATAAGTCCGTGAAACACAAAGAACCTTTTGACGCAGCCTGTGGTCACCTCCAGTGGTCACGTGAAGGGTAAAGGCTAGCAAGAGTTAAGGTCTACCTCAGATTCTCGACAATCGCACCTTGGAGCATGAAGACTCTTCATCACAAGAATCACGATATGCGAGATTGTGATGAGATATAGACCATCGATCATTAGAAGATCTCGACCATTGATCAGGCTCGATGAAATTCATAAGTCCATGAAACACGAAGCACCTTTTGGCGCAGCCTATGGTCACAGTCGGTGGTCAAGTGAAGGGTAAAGGATAGAAAGAGTTAAGGTCTACCTCGGAGTCTCGGAAATCACACCTTGGAGCATCAAGACTCTTCATCACAAGAATCGTGATATGCGAGATCGCGATGAGATCTGGACTGTCGATCATTAGAGATCTTGACCATTGATCAGGCTCAATGAAATTCATAAGTCCGCGAAACACGAGGCACCTTTTGGTGCAGCCTATGGTCACCGTTGGTGGTCATGTGAAGAGTAGAGGCTAGCAAGAGTTAAGGTCTACCTGAGAGTCTCTACAATAACACCTTGGAGAATCAAGGTTCTTCATCATAGGAATCGCGATATGCGAGATCGCAATGAGATATGGACCGTCGAATCATTGGAGATCTCGACTGTTGATCAGGCTAGATTAAGTTTATAAGTTTTTGAAATATGAAGTGCTTTTTTGGTGTAGCCTCTGGTCACTTCCGGTGGGCACATGAGGGGAAGAAGATAGCAGGGCTAATCTCTATCTTGGAGCCTCGACAATCATGACTTGGAGTGTCGAGAACTTCTATCACAGGAATGTTGAGTTGTGATATCACAAAATTAAAAACTTTGTTTAACACTTGGTCACAACCAGTGGGCATATGAATTAAACAGAATACCCTACGAACTCCATCCAATGGTGCAGGTGAAGTTAAGTATGATCGAAGGGCTACTATTTCTCTGCACAGTTAATCGATCTATGGTGATTCAGTGGCTTAAGCGGTCCTTGGTGGTTCAAAGTGTAACTGCTAGAAACCACTGATGGTTCTCTACCAAAGGACTCGAAGAGACTTCTGCGTGGTTATGAGAGGAGATGAAGAGTCTCTAGGAATATTCTAGTGGAATGAATACTTTTCGTAGAGGTGATTGACATATGGATCTAACTGCCAAAGAAGCTAAAGAGTTGCCATGATGAACAGGTAGAGTACTCGACATGAGAGAGCATGCAGGAGTATGGTGAGATAGTATGCACAAGGTGCACATAGACTATAAGTATGCAGAAAAGAGAAGAGATGAGGGTTGTTGTTGTTGAGAGTGATTCAAGCATGTAGAAGGAGGGAGAGTGAAGGAGATGAAATGCACAGAAGAGGAAAGGTTCATTGAATGGACATGGCACATAGAGCATAAAAGGCAGAAGAACAGAAAGCTCAAGGCATGTGTGCAGGAAGGCAGTTAGGCAGACAGAGCAGGGAAATATAGCAGAATAATGATGAGACTGGTAATCCATTTTTGAACATTATATCACTGTAATAAGTTTTAGTAGCAAATATTTATTTTCCAGGGTGGTAGGGAGGTGCTAGGGAGGAATGTTGTCCTCATAGGTTCAAGTGGGTTCTTGAACACAAGGAGTTGGTGCTTCCTTCTAGTTGGTGCTAGAGAAACCAGGGAGTTGGTGCTTCCTTCTATTTGGTGCTAGAGAAACTGGGGAGTTGGTGCTTCCTTCTAGTTGGTGCTAGAAAAAACAGGGAGTTGGTGCTTCCTTCTAGTTGGTGCTAGAGGAGCCAGAGAGTTGGTGCTCTCAGGAAGTAGCAGCTTGCAAAACAGAGGTTGTAGCCTCATTATGAGTTGGTGCTCATATGTATGATAATGTAAAGAATGTAAAGATTAGTTATCATATAAAGAAGAAGAGGTTTTTACCCTGTATAGGTTTCCTCAGGAAAGATATATCTCTGTGTATCTCATATGTGTGGTCGATGCTGAAGGTTCTATTGCTTACTTCCCTACATTATTGTGACTGTCATTAAATGTTGTATAAAAAGTTTAAAATAAGCATAATTTTTTAAGCTTAGTAACAACTAATTCACCCCCCCTCTCAGTTGTCCAACAATTGGTATTAGAGCAAGCCCCTTCTATCTAAGGGTAGATCCTAGAGCTTAAACATGTCAAGCCATGAAGGAAATTCAACCAATAAGGCCCCTCTATTTAATGGAACAAACTTTGCCTTCTAGAAAGTTAGAATGAGAACCTACATAATGGCTTTAGGTGCAAATGTCTGGGATGCAGTAGATACTGGTTATGTAAAGCCAGTTGTACTAGCTAATAAGGATGACAAGCTAGAATTTAGCTTCAACGCTAAGGCTATGAATGTTATCTTGAGTGGGCTTGCAGAAGTAGAATTTGTAAAAGTTATGCACCTAGGAACTGCCAAAGAAATGTGGACAAACTCATTAGCAGTTATGTAGGTAATGAGAAGGTAAAATATGCCAAGCTTCAAACCTACAGAACACATTTTGAACATATAAAGATGAAGGAAGATGAAACTATTGGAAAATACTTTCTAAGAGTAGAAGAAATGGTAAATGCAATGAGAGCACTTGGTGAGAAAATTGAGGAACCTTCTTTAGCTCAGAAAATTTTGAGATCTCTACAAGATAGGTTCAACCCGAAGGTCTCTTCATATGAAATGAGAATAATTAAAGATAAACCCCTCTCCATAGAAGCATTATTTAAGGTATTCGAGTGTTAAGCCCTAATATTGGCTCATTACCACTTAATTGGGGCATATTAGATTAGTAATGTTATTTTATTTATGTCGGCTTTAGGCCATTAGTTGTGATTTAGATTAGTAATGTTATTTTATTTATGTCGGCTTTATGCCATT
>ML795865.1:89148-111558 GCA_009831015.1 Picea engelmannii
GTCTATGATAGGTGAACTGTCATTTTTTCTTGGTCTGCAAATTACTCAGAGGTCTGAAGGGATGTTCATTTCTCAAGAAAAATATCTAAGAGAAATGTTGAAAAGGTTTCAAATGGAAGATTCTAAACCTGTGGGCACACCTAGGGTTACTAGATGCAAACTAAGCAAGGATGATGACTGACCTGATGTTGATCAAAGTTCATATAGGTCAATGAGAGGCAGTCTGTTGTACATCACATCATCTTGCCCAGACATAATGCATGTTGTTGGAATGGTAGGAAGATATCAGTCTACACCTAAACAAAGTCATTTTCTAGCTTTCAAAAGGATATTCAGGTATTTAAAAGAAACAATGACTTATGGTCTGTGGTATCCCAGAAATCAAAATTTCCAATTAACTACTTATTCAAATGTAGATTGGGCAAACTATGTTGATGAGAGAAAAAGAACCAGTGGAGGAGCATTCTTCCTGGGTGACTCGTTAGTAGCATGGCTTAGTAAAAAGCAAAGTTTCATTTCTTTATCGACTACAGAGGTAGAGTACATTGTTGCTGCTACCTATTGCACTCAGATATTATGTATGATTCAGACACTTGCAGACTTGGAGGTAAAATACACAGCACCGATCCCAATTCATTATGATAACACTAGTTCCATCAGTGTGTCTAAGAATCCTGTACTCCACTCCAAGACCAAGCATATTCCCATAAAATACCATTTTCTGAGAGAGCAGGTCACCAATCAGGTTGTTAAGGTCCATTACATTCCAACCACAGAACAAATTGTAGACATATTTACTAAACCCCTAGCCAAGACACCATTTGAATATCTTCGACAGAAGATGCGTGTGATCTCATCTCACATCTAAGCAAGTCCATCCTGTTAGTGGGAGTTTGTATTGGTTGAACATCTGATATCTCTTAAACATACTGCAACCACTCAGGGGGAGTGTGTTTTCTTTGACATTGATGTCAAAGGGGGAGAAAAGGAGTGGTCCGGACCAGATGCTACAGTTGGAGGTCCAAACAGATAAGTGCAGTCATTCAGGGTTGCCATCAATGCCAAAGGGGGAGATTGTTGGCATGTTTACAAGAAGAGCGTGCTTGTCATTGATGGAAAGAACAACAACGATGACAAACATGCAAGCAAGGAATATCATCAAATAGGTAGGCAAGGAAGAACAATAGTGATCGAATGGAAAGATCAACAGTGTAAGATTAGAAGAAGGAAAAAACTCAAAGAACGACAAAGGTGTAGTTTCATATTTTCGTAGATCGATAAATCCAAAGAAAAGAGTCTCAAACTCACGATATGAGAAATTGCGATAACAATATTGAAAGCTGATTCAAGAAGGACACGTGGTGATTGAAAAAGGTGTCATTTTGGAGTTCCGCGGATCAAGAAATTCAAAGGAAAGAGCTTCAAACTCACGATATGAGAGATCACGAAAAGATCTGGACCATCAGATCACCAAAGATTGTGGACCGTTGATCAGGCATGAAGAAGGCTCGTGAAGTGGAGAAATCGCGATAAGATATGGACCGTCAGATCACCAAGGATTATGGACCGTTGATCAGGCATGAAGAAGGCTCGTTTGAGTGGTGAATGGTCATATCTCATGGTCACATTTTCAAGAAGCTGGAAAAGCCAAGCCCTATTTTTGAGTTCGTGACATGGAGAGTTGAGAGGAATCATCACAGAATACTCGAGATGCGAAAGTGAGAAATGCGTTTTCGCTTAAGGTTGTGGTCATAGCTAGTGGTTACATCTGCAGAAGATAGAGGAACTTGCTAGTGGTGTTAAGCTCCATTTCGGAGTCTCGGATATCGCCACTTGGAGCATCAAGACTCTTCATCACAAGAATCGCGATATGCGAGATCGCAATGAGATATGCACCATCGATCATTAGAAGATCTTGACCATTGATCAAGCTCGATGAAATTCATAAGTCCACGAATCACAAAGCCCCTTTTGGCACAGCCTGTGGTCACCATAGGTGGTCACATGAAGGAAAAAGGCTAGCAAGAGTTAAGGCCTACCTCAGAGTCTCGACAATCACACCTTGGATCATCAAGACTCTTCATCACAAGAATCGTGATATGCGAGATCGCGATAAGATCTAGATCGTAAATCATTAGAGATCTCGACTGTTGATCAGGCTCAATGAAATTCATAAGTCCACAAAACACGAAGCACTTTTGGCACAGACTATGTTCACCATTGGTGTTCACGTGAAGAGTAGAGGCTATCAAAAGTTAAGGTCTACCTCGGAGTCTCAACAATCGCACCTTGGAGTATCAAGGCTCTTCATCATAGGAATCGCGATATGCGAGATCACGATGAGATCTGGACTGTTAGATCATCGGATATCTCAAGCATTGATCAAGCTAGATGAATTTTATAAGTTTGCGAAATATGAAGTTCTTTTTTGGTGCAGCCTGTGGTCACAGCCGGTGGGTACGTGAGGGGAAGAAGCTAGCGGTGCTAAGCTCTATCTCTGAGACTTGGCAATCGCAACATGGAGTTTCGAGAACCTCTATCACAGGAATGTCGAGTTGTGAGATCATGAAATTAAAAACTCTGTTTAACACTCGGTCACAGCCAGTGGGCATATGAATTAAACACAAGACCCTACGAACTCCATCCAATGGTGCAGGTGAAGTTAAGTATGATCGAAGGGCTATTGTTTCTCTACACAGTTAATTGATCTGTGGTGATTCAGTGGCTAAAGTGGTCCTTGGTGGTTCAAAGTGTAACTACTAGAAACCACTGATGGTTCTCTGCAAGAGGAATCGAAGAGACTTCTGCATGATTATCAGAGGAGCTGAAGAGTCTCTAGGAATTTGCCAGTGGAATGAAGACTGTTCGTAGAGGCAACTGACAGATGGATCTAACTGCCAGAGAAGCTGAAGAGTTTCCATGATGAATAGGTAGAGTACTCGACATGAGAGAGCATGTAGGAGTATGGTGAGATAGTATGCACAAGGTGCACATAGACTATAAGTATGCATAACAGAGAAGAGATGAGGGTTGTTGTTATTGAGAGTGATTCAAGGGTGTAGAAGGAGGGAGAGTGAAGGAGTTGAAATGCATAGAAGAGGAAAGGTGCATTGAATGGACATGGCACATAGAGCATAAAATGAAGAAGAACAGAAAGCACAAGGCATGTGTGCAGGAAGGAAGTTAGGTAGACAGAGTAGGGAAATGTAGCAGAATAGTGATGAGACTGGTAAGCCATTGTTGAACAATATATCACTGTAAAAATTTTCAGTAGAAAAGATTTATTTTCCAAGGTGGTAGGGAGGTGCTAGGGAGGACTGTTGTCCTCATAGGTTCAAGAGGGTGCTTGAACACGAGGAGTTGGTGCTTCCTTCTAGTTGGTGCTAGATAAACCATGGAGTTGGTGCTTCCTTCTAGTTGGTACTAGAGAAACCAAGGAGTTGGTGCTTCCTTCTAGTTGGTGCTAGAGAAACCATGGAGTAGGTGCTTCCTTCTAGTTGGTGCTAGAGAATCTAGAGAGTTTGTGCTCTCAGCAAGTAGCATCTTGCAAAACAGAGGTTTTAGCCTCATTATGAGTTGGTGCTCATATGTATGATAATGTAAAGAATGTAAAGATTACTTATCATATAAAGAAGAAGAGGTTTTTACCCTGTATGGGTTTCCTCAGGAAATATCCATCTCTTTGTATCTCATATGTGTGGCTGATGATAAATGTTCTATTGCTTACTTCCCTGCATTATTGTGACTGTCATTAAATGTTGTGTAAAAAGTTTAAAATAAGCATAATTGTTTAAGCTTGGTAACAACTGATTCACCCCCCCTCTTAGTTATCCAACAAAGTATACTCTAAGTCTCTGGGTACAATTTCATGGTTAATCTCACCGCTCATAGGTTGTATGTAAGTCGGCAGAATGTGTGGAATAAGCTTAGTTCTCGCAATGTCATCTATGTGCTTTGTTCTTGTCTTTGTCGTGGTTTGGGAAGGTCCTGTTCCACGAGAAATTGAGGGAGAATCTTGGACTCCTCCTGTTGATGACACTTGCACACCTGCATACATCCTTCTTTCTGTCATGACCCTCTCAGTCATTAAGTCAACCAAAACTTCTTCGAATACTTTCTCTACTGCGTTGATCTTGTCCAACATACAAGCTTGGGGTCAATTATATCGGGTGTGAACTGGATTCATAAACTGCAGTGGAGGGTACGAGAACAAGGCGATGATCATCGTGGAAAATAATCTCAGGTTGTGGGATCAGGTTCTTAGTTAGCAACAGGTGTTCTTGGTGCATGGCACAACAGACTAAGTAAGAAATTTAGCAACAGTATTCTTGCAATGGGTATGAGGCGCCATTAAATCATGGTTTGTCCATTATGGTGCGATCTGATGGTCTAGTGACGAACCATTAATGCTTTTCAACCCATTCGGAGTGACAGTACAATGGTTATACCAACTTCCAACAGTTATATTTCTTCACCTCGGAGAAGTGGCCTATGTCATTGGTATGATATCTTGGTGAAGTTCAATTTCTGCAAGTTTTTCTGCGAGGTTCCCTCTAAAATATTATGTAGTCTATCAATCTTAGCTCTCCTTTTACTTAGTTTCCTAGCCTTTTTTCCAGTGATATTCATCTCGGGGTTTCTCTTCCCATTTTGATTCTTATTTTCCTTGAACATAGGTACTTTGCGCTGCTGAGATTCTTTTTTTTATGGGACATGTGCTTCGGTCTTCTGTGAGCCTTCTGACATTCTTTCAGCTTCAACATCTAGGCCTCTAATGATAAGTGGCTTTGATCTGTTCTCTTTTTCTTTAATCAATTGTGCAATCCTTCTGGTCATGAAATCTGTTAACACTTGTCTCAGTTGCTAGAAAACTTTTTCTTCTTCTTTCTTTCTATCTTGATCTCTCTCAATCCAAGGTTTTCCAAGTAACATAGTAAACGGGGCGTTGTCCTCAATAAACTTGATAATCTTGAAATCTTCTTCTGTCAAAGTTCCATTAGCATTCACAGATATCTGAGCGAGCTTTCCACATAGGGTCACTAGCTTTCTTCTAAAGAGTCCTATTCCTCTTAGTGAAGGGATCATAGAAGGTCTTCCTATAGCTTCCCAAGTTCTCTCTGGCATGATTTTCACTGGTGTTTCTTCATCAAGAACATAGTCAATGTCGAAATCTCCTATTCTTACTTCAATGCATTATTTTTCTTTAAAGATCTCTAATAACCTAAAATTTCGGTGGTCATTCAGGGTCTCTTTCATATGTAGTAATACTTTCTCGCATTCCTTTTGAGATTCAACTGTTTCTAGAGCTATCTTAGGGTTTTCTTCATTCAAATTCATTCTTTCAAGCTTAGCAATCATTCTAGGGAAATACAAAACTTCATGGTCCAAAGCTTTGCAACAGAGACAACCAAGTCTTCCACCCGGGCATTCTTTAGCTAGATGGCCTGGTTTTCTACAACTGTAAAATAGTGTTAATCCTCTCTTTCTTGTAAATGATCCCCAACCTCTTCTGTAACTAGGATCATGGTAGCTAGCCTGCAAAAAATTCTTTCTAGGATCCTACATCCATTGGTTAGTCTAAACATTCTTTCTATGCATAGGTATAACATATTTATCATTATTCTTACCAGATCTATTCATATCAAACCTTCTTTCATATAACAATGCCCTAGTTTTCAAGCTAGGACAGATTCTATCAAGCATACCTAAATCCATATTTTAGAAACAAAAAATTTCACTTATCTTACTTTTACAGAGCATAAAGCTTCTAGATCTAAAAAAATTTAGTTGTTCTTACCTCTATCAGAGCACAGAGCTTACATATATTACCTCTTTCTGTAGATATGACCTCTTTTCTTCAGAAACTTCCACTTTAACCTTTCTTAGAGCACAAAGCATTCATATCTGACTTCTTTCCTTCAGATATTTCCTTCCTTGTTTAGCACAGAGCTTCCAACATTTCAGGATGAATCTTTGCACAAGGATTTTTCTTTCTTAGTTCCTAGCAATCATAGTTTCAGTTCTTGGAAATAGAACCATTTGTTGGCACAGGGGAAAACCCAGGGTTCAATTCTACAACAACACACCAACAAAACCCTAACTACCGACCCTTTTGGCAACACCTGCGAAGAATATGAAGTCTCACCCAAGGTAGAGGCAGGGGTGGTTGAAGGACTCAGATGTATGCAACCTTATCTGGGACACAGATCTGTGATTCTAACACTTAACAGAGCACTTAGCAATTAATCTTCAACAATATTCAGTTATTAGTAACAGTGAAGATGTACCCTAATTACAGAGTATCGCAGTATGCAACCATATCCACCATATAATAACACTTAACATAAAAGGAACACATCAGATCTAGCATATTCAAGCACTAAGCACATCCATATGGGTCATATCTAACATTCATTCACATGATTAGGCATAAAGAAACATCGGGTCTATCTAACATTCATCACATAGAAACACATCGATACATTGCACAAAGCAGAGCAACACAACATGTACGTGGTTCACCCCCACCCTAGGGATATCTCCACCAACTCTTCTTATTTATTAGTGTCTTCAATTGGTTACAACACACAGTCACCAAAAACCCTTCTGTACACAGCACAGAAGATCTGTGTAGCTTGCTAGATCCTTCTTCCTTGTGTTGTAGCACAAAGCCTTCTCTAATCTCTATAATAACTTGCACTTAGCTCTGTAACCCTTCTACAGTCATGCATAGAGAACTACTAGCACTTAGCTTACATCACATAGATAGGCTATTGTCCCCTTACTTACTTCACCTAGACATCTATTTATACATACAAAAGTGGGCCTATGTGTGGCGTGAACCCACAGGCTGACATCCCTTTCCCATTACATTGTCCCAAAACCCAAAAAGGGGCCCGAAAGTGGGACGAGATCCCATGATATCTTCTTCGTCTGGCACTCCATATTTAACCGGCTGTTGAAATCCAAAAAGTAGTCAAATATGACCAAGTGTTCCTCGAAACTTGGTCAAGGGACAACAACTACCAACAGGCGATGCATCTTCCTCGAGCGGAGGAACCGCCCCCTTCAAGGTACAAATCAACTTTGATATTCCTATATTTGAAGGTCAGATAGATTCAGACGTTGTAGAAAATTGGTTGAATCTACTAGAAGGGTATTTTATGTCCATAACTTTTCGAATAGAGAAAACATTACTTTTGTGCTCCTCAAAGTCGTTCCCCATGTCAACTATTGGTGGGAAAATTTATGTGAGCAAAAAGAAACAAAGTAACCCTCATTCTTTACAGTTGCGGCCACCTGGGAATCCTTTAGGGATTCTATTAAGGAACAATACTACCCTATCGAAAGTTATCACAAATTGTATAGCAAATGGTCCACACTGCAGCAAGAAACAGACCAAGCAGTACCATAGCTCACAAATATCTTCCATACCTTGTGCACCAAGCTGGGTATCAAATTTTTGGAGCGACATCTAGTGATCAAGTATCACGATACTCTGCATAGATACATCCATACTGAAATGTAATTTCTGTACATCACATCTTTGGGCACGACCTACCGTTATGCCATTAAAATCGAGAAAAATCCCAAACAAAAGACGCGACAATTTGGGCCTGGGAACCCCTCATAGAAAAATCCAGGAAAGGGCAGCCCCAACCCACAGAAAAAAGGACAGAGAAAAGATGGGCAGTATTAGGACAACTAGTCCAAGCCGCAAGAAAATAAGGACACAAGAAAGACAAAGAAATATATCGAGAAGTGGTGCAGCTTCCATAAGAGCCCTTGGCATAACATTGTTGATTGTCTCTCAAAGCAGCCTTTGGTGGCCGAAGTGAAATCCTCTAAATCAGATGTGGGTTCCGAATCTAAGTCAGAAACAAATAGGGGAAGATGGATCATTGACGTGGAACCTGGTGCCACCATTTCTACCACCAAGCTCCAACCTGCTAAACTAGATGAGCCAGAAGAAGTTGAGTGCCTCTTCCATTCACATATGTGGGTAAAATGCACCTCGTTGCAATTCATCATTGATAGAAATAGCAAGAAGAACCTCATCTCAGCAGAGGTTGTCAAGCACCTGGCCCTACCGACAATACCGCACCCACAACCCTACACCATTGTATGGCTCTGCCAAGGAAGTGATCTCCATGTCATCCAACAATTTTCGATTGTCGTACGACATCAAGCCTTTAAAAGAAGAGGTATTGTGTGATGTTGCTCCTCTCGAAGTTTGTAATTTTATTTTGGGCCAACCTTATTTATGGAAACTTCATGTTGTATATGATTCTAGGCCTCGTAGTGTTATTATTTCTTTGAACAGGAAATTGTACAGGATACTGGATGTAGTCCCTCCTAGTCCTATTTCCTTGATCTCTGCCAAGCAATGTAGGAAGGTCATCTCTCAAAATGGGAAATTTTTATTTTTCGTTATTCTCTCTCAGTGTCAATGAAATATCGCAGCCACATCCAGGGCCTCCACGGTCGATCTCTCTACACAACATAAGAAAGTGGATGAGGTTGTGGAAGAATACTCTGATATATTATCTTCTCCTATCGGGGTACCTCTACACTGCCAGGTCAATCATCCCATCGATCTAACCCTAGGCCCACCACTACCCAATGGGACAGTCTACCGCCTCTCTCTGTTAGAAAACAAGGAGATCATGAGGAAGATCCAAGAACTACTCCACAAGGAGCACATATGTCCCAAATCATCGACTTGTGGGAGCCCAATCATGCTGCTGCAGAAGAAAGATGAGACCTGGAAACTTTGCATTGATTATTGGGACCTGAATAAAATCACATTCTGAAACTAGTACTTGACTCCCCGAATCGATGACCTCCTTGATCAACTCACGAGGGCCAAATACTTGAGTAAGATTGATGTGAAGTATGGCTACCACCAGGTCTCAATAGAACAAAAAAATGTATGGAAGACCAACTTCAGGTAAAAATAATGTCTTTTTGAATGGTTGGTCATGGCCTTTGGTTTGAAAAATTCTCCAACAAATTTTATGAGGATGATGGACAATATCCTACGACCTTTCACCAATACTTTTGTAGTGGTGTATCTAAATGAAATCCTCATTTACAATGTTAGCACTCAGTAATTTATCAGGATGAAGAAGAAATTGGTAGAGGTAACTACACAACCACTTTGGATTCAAGAATCTATCCCTCCTAAACTTAGAGAGGGATCTCTATGTATGATTTAGCTTTGTTTGGATTAGAACGTTAGGCTAGTTAGAAAGTAGAGGGTTGTTTGTTTGTTTTGAATTGTTTGGTTGGAACAGGGGAAAATGGATTCATAGTTCAGAGATGATCACAAACCAGGTCTGACAGGCTAATATTGCAAGCCAAGGTAGGCAAATTCATTGGATCCTCAAAAATTAAATGTATGGAAAAGATGAAAAGGTCTAGCAATCCAATAAAAAACAGAGAAATTAGGAATTATGAATTCAATATTTAGTGGAAAACAAAGAAATTATTCCAATCCAGAGTGTTATAACCCTAAATTTCACCATACATGCACACCTGGCATCTGGCCCTCTTACTTGCTATTTTTGCCAAGCCATCATTGAGCAACTCTTATTAAAAAACATATTTTTGAAAATGTATGCACCCTGCACCACTACTGCCCATGTACACATGCTTGTTGCACCATTACAGCTCACGTACATATGCTATATGTGCCATTATAGCCTGCGTATACCCACAAATGTTGCAAAAATTAAAAAGTTCCAAGGAATTAGTTGAGATTACGGGCTATTAGGCAGTTTCCCAACTGTTCCACCACCTATAGCCTGTCACCCAACCAAATAACCATCCTTTTGTCATATAAAAGGAGAATTTTGGGTCTCATTCAAAATCTAAAAATAAGAATAGTGAAACTCTGCCCATTTCACATTCCCCCCTTGCCCCAAGAATTTGCAGCAACATTGTGGGTTTTGAGCCAAAATTCCCTATTTTTTCCTTTTTCCTCCATAGCAAGCCTAATCCATTCCCTAGAGAGAGATGAAGAGGATAAATATACGTGGAAGCATAGTTGGAGCTTGGTGAAGAGGATCCTAGACCAGGTTCAAGGAGTAGTTGTTGATCTCATTGTAAGTAAACTTTGGAATTCTAATAAAAGAAGTACTTTTTCAGTCCCGCCATATTATGTGTTCAATCTTTATGTTTGATTCATGTTTTATTATGACATTTAACACACTAATTCATATATGAGATGCATTTTCATAGTTCTTTGTTTGTCTGTTTGTGAATGCAGGTCAGCCTTGGGAGGATACTTGTAGTCGAGGAGCAATCAAACACGAAAGGATAGACACTGGACGTGGAGGTTAAGATAGAGTTACCAACTCTTTTTATCTTGTATTTCTTGTATTAATGTGGGGTATAGTTAGGGTAGTCTAAAGAGTGGGAGACTTTTAGATGGATAGATATGCCTACATGTTGAACCCTAGTGTAGTCCATAGGGGGGGTTTCCCGCTATAGCAGAATTGGTGACCATACTGGGGAAGCCTCTAGGGTTTTAGGGGACATTTTTGGGTGTTTTAATTGGTTTGGTTACCTTTTTGAGTTTTATGTAAGTTGTTAAGTCTTTAAGGGATTATGATCTGCCATACCAGTACTCCCTGCCCTGTCATTCTACCTATTAGTTTTCTTTTTTTGAGAATTTTCGAAGGTGTATGCAGCCTGCAGTAGGTCTGCACGCGTACATACATGCCCTACTTGAGGACAACCCACGTACATATGCATGCTTCTTAAGTGTCAGTAGTGTTCCTGTGTCAATAAATTTTTTCTACAAGAAGAAGTAGTCAACCTCTTCCCTGATTGAAGTCATACTTCTCTGGGGTTTCTTGATCTAGTACTGGTCTTTGTTGTTATAGTCTTTAGCTTGGGTTTGAAATCAATTTGGTTATATTTTTAAATATTGTTTGTGTTTCCTAGCTTTTTAAACTTATTTTTAGCTTGAAATTTTAAGAAAATGAGTTGCATTTTGAAAAAACATATCCCTCATGGTTGGGGGGGGGGCATGAATCATGTATTCATCATCTTCTTTTAGAATATTTTGTTACTTCTTCTTTCATTGGAAGAAAATATATAAAAAAAAAAAACCGTTTGTTAGGTCTCTTTCTTTCTTAGCATCTGCTTTGCGTTGTTATTTGAAAAAGAAAAAGAAATTAGCAAAATGTTATGTTTTCTTCGCATCTTAAAAGAATTTCAAAAGAAAAACAAGAAAGATAAACCTTCTTTACTAGTGTTCTTATAAGTTTATTTTTTCACAAGAGTCTAAACAACATCAGTTGCACTACCACACCTTTTGAGTAAATCAAGTTGTAAAAAGAACTCTAATTTAAAATCAACTAGACTTTATGTTTGTAGGGTCAATCAACTAGTCTAGGCTAGAGCCTTGAATTAGGTTGGAGAGGAAACTCTTCAAGGCTTACAAACAAACATTAGAGTCAGTGCTAGGGAGTGTAAAAGGTCCAGTAAATGTGAAAGTTATCCGGGACCCCCCTCTAACACAGGGGCTAAACATGAGGTCGTGTGCAGAAAGGTAGCAGAGATAACCCCTCCAAAGATGGACCAAGTGTATTGGGGAACACATATAGAGGACTTGTCGTGGGATGTTGTTGGTTGCATTTTCCTACAAAGCTTTGTGGGCCCTGAATCCATTTGGGGTCCTCAATTGTCTTCTGGACCACTTGCTTTTGATACCCTCAGCAGGTTTTGGGCTTAGTTACCCTGCTCATTGCCATCCACCCGACTGTCGATTGTATCTGCCTGGTCATTGTTCACGAGATGGAAAATTAGTTGCCTTTATTTTAGGGACTTACATAGGTGACTGCGGGGGTATACCATGGTACCTAGGGAAGATGTCGGGGGACACTTTGTAGAGTATACCCAGAGGGTGATTTCATGTTCGAGTTTCACTTGCATCAGTAAGTTGATCTAGTGTTGGATGGCATAACTGTTCTTCCTACTAGATAGTTCTCTTCTTGATTTTCCTTTAGGAAATTTTAGTGTGTACTCTATGCTCCCTATTTTTCCATAGTTAGTTAATCAGTCATTTATTTTGGTCTCTGACCTAGGGTGATAGACCACCCACTCCGTCGGTCATGAGGACTTTTCGGTCTTCCACTTAGAAACACGGATCCACCTCTTTATAGGCGTTGTTTTTATACCACTGGTTTGCCAAATTCAGTATGTGAGACTTTTACGGACTTGAACAATGTCGCAAGGGGAGAAATTGTGCATAAGATATTCATGGCTAAAGTTACTGATGATAACAACCAAGGAACCCCTTCACAAGGGGATTCTTGTGCTTTTCCTTTCTTCGGAAACGTTGGTGTCCCTTTGATGGCCACTTTGTACATTCCTAGATTGAATGTGGGACTACCGATTTGGTTGGGCACCATTCCAAATGTCTCAAATGATCTTGACGCTTCTCAGTTAAGCACCTTATGTCATGGGCACCATGTTGGCATTCCTTTGTCAGCAAAGTCTTCTCCTCCTCCTTCTCTTGCCCCTGGTGAAAGGAAAGTTACTAGTAACCGAAATTTTAGATGAAGTAGAAAGAGGAAGAATAGGAAGAAGAAATCACCAACCTCTGCACGTCATGTTGGAGATAGGTCAACAACCTCTGCAAGTCATGTTTGGGGCACGTGCATCGTCAATGAAATTCATAAGAGTGATATATCACCAACCTCTATGATTCATGTTGGAGATAGGTCATCAACCTCTGCTAGTCATGTTGAATACCAACACCCAACCTTTGCAAGTCATGCTGGGGGAAAGCACCCAGCCTCTGCAAGTCATGCTGGGGGAAAAAGTCCAGTCACTGTTAGTCATATTGGAAATAGGTATTTAACTTCTATGAGTCATGTTATCGACCCATCACCAACCTTTGCAAGTCATGTTGGAGATGTGCAACCAACTACTGCTAGTCGTGATGGGGGCATTGATTCTGTTGAGAAACCTAGACGGATAGGATGTAAGCCTAAATTACCTTGTAATACTTGCAAGGGAGATCACCTTACTCATTTATGCCCTGGCCTTCCAGAGGTACGAATATTGTGTTCCCTATCTGCAAGATCTTTTGATTATGAGTCTTTATAGGTTTCCTCACAGTCTATTCAGCCATTAGTTGAGAAATTGGTCATGCCGATGGAGTCATTAGTTGATCCTCCTCCTCTTTTGGGGGGTGAGGTGCCTTTAGACCATGTAGTCTCATATCCTATTCAACCATTGGTTGAGAAAGTGGTCATGCCGATGCATTCATCGGCTGATCCCACTCCTCTTTTGGGGGGTGAGATGCCTTTAGACCATGTTGTCTCACAACCTATTCAACCACTGGTTGAGAAAGTAGTCACGTTGATGCAGTCCTTAGCTGATACCACTCTTCTCTTGGAGAGTGTCAAGTCTACCAAAGTGGTCATGCCGTTGCAATCTTCAACTAGTCCCACTCTTCTCTTGGAGACTGATGTGTCTACTGACTATGTTTTTAGCATTTCCAGTTTAGTACTTTTAGAACAAGGGGGCATTTTTCTCACTTCGAGCACACCCACTCCAAGCCCTAGGATGGTTTCCTTTGATTGGAATGACCTTGTTGATCCTCATATTCCTTCTTTCGCACCCTTTCAAATAAGGGTTGAAGTTAATTCAACAAACATTTATAGATGTATTGTGGATGAACGATCCTCTGCAAGTATTTTATCCTCCTCGGTTTGGAAATTCTTGGGATCTCCCAAGCTTGTGTCTTCTTCACATGAGTTGTTGACTTTTGACAGATTCCCTAGTGAATATTTGGGTGTTCTTCCTAATTTTCCTATATCGTTAGGTGGGAAGATTGTCCTTTTTGATTTTATAGTGGTGTAAGGCCCATTAGATTTCAATATGCTTCTCGGGTGTGATTATGTATATGCTATGAACTTTGTGGTGTTTATGCTCTTCCGGGTGATGCATTTCCCTCACAATGGAAGCATTGTCACTATTGACCAGCTGACATATGATAATCACCATCCTAATTTGACATTAGTTCAGCCTTCCCCTTTATATGTTCCTAGTGTTCGTGTAGAATCTACCCTGCCACGGGTTAATTATGTGGTGTCTTATCCTCGGTGTTCAATTGCTATTGAGTAGGAACCTATGCAATCATGTTTTCCATCTCAAGACTTGGTATCGACAATTGATCCATTGGTTTATCCAATGGGGGCATGGGATCCCTTGTTTCCCCCTCTTTGTCCAAGTGATCTTGAGTCTTCTTTTGAGTCCGATCTCATTATTTGTAGATACTCAAGCCCTTGTGCTTGTGATTCTTCATTGATAGACTCTACCAGTCCTGGCCAGAGCCTCCATCATCATATGGAATATGGTTAATTTACTTCACCCTTTGGGACCGTCGACCCTTGTTTACGTTATTTCTCGCATTTTCAATTTCCTTCAGATGAGGATATCCTTGAAGCCAAGACTACGGTTTCTATACCATGGGAAGACTTACACCTTGGTTCATGTTTTCTTCCCTTTTGGGAGACTTTCCAAGTTGACTATCAAAGAGACTCTTGGTCTGAGCCTAGTAGTGGGCTCTACCTGAACCCATTTCATACATGATTCATAGCCCCTTAGAGTCTTCTTTAAGCCCTTTTCAGACTCTCTAAACATGAAAATATTTTCGAGCAATCTTGTTGTCCTTCACTCTCGCCAAACTAAAAATTGAAGGAACATCTGTCCGATGGTATTTTACCACTTTTTCTGTCTGGATGGTCAATTGTACGAACAAAGGAATACTCTAGGAACTTTGGTTCACTAGAAGAGTATTCTCAGGTATAAGTTTAACCTTATTTCAAGCCCGAGGGACTAAATTTATGAAAAATAAACCCCCACGAAGTCCATAGTTAATATTTTTTTAGACTCCCTAAAATTGAAAAGATTGTCGAGTAACCTTGTTCCTTCACACTCATTAAACTGGTCCATAAGAACATCCCCTACGGAGTCCATAGTGAATCTCTTTTCAGACTCCTTAAAATTGAATAGATCACTAAGTGACCTTGTTCTCTCACACTCATTAATTGGTTCAGAAAAACATCTACTAGCATGATTTTACCCCTTTTTCCGGCCTGTAGATTAAGGAGGAAAAAAGTACACCTCGGTAGTTTCGTCTCACCAGGAGAGTTATCCTAAGTAAATTTTACTTTTTCAGGCTAAGGAGACTAAATCTAGAAAAAGTTACGAGTCCATAGTTAAGCTCTTTTCAGACTCCTTAAAATTGAAAAGATCGCCAAGTGATCTTGTCTTTGTCACACTCGTTAAAATGATTTTGAATAAACGTCTTTTTGGTGCTAGTTTACCCCTTTTTCTAGCTGAATAGACTACCTTCCAAAAAGGTACCCCAGTGGAGTCTTCTTTTATGATTTTTCAGACTCTCTAAAAATGAAAAACCACCGATCTTACCTTGTGGACTCATAAAAAATACATTGAAGGGGGTTTCATTGTGTCCTATCAATCACATTTGCATCCATGCATTTTTGGCCTAATGTAGGCTCCATGTTTCTCTCCACTGAACCTATGAAGCATGCCTTATACGAAAGCCTTATAGCACTTTGCCTCTGTGTCTTGACACCTTGACCCATGGAGGAATTTTCCCAACTGTCCTTTTCCTGCATGTCTCCTTTCTTTTATCATTAGTGTGTTCCTTGTGCCTAGAACTAGTATTCTTGCGACACTCATTCCTCTTTTGTAATGTAGCATTATTTTATTCTTTTTCAAGCTCTTCAAAAATATTGAAAAAGACATAAAAAAAAAATCAAATATACCCCAAAAAGAGGATGGGAAAAGTATTTTCTTTTTATGGCATCACAATGAGTCTCCCTTGGACAAAACACATCCTTTCATTTTTTCATCAATATTTTGGATTTAATATGACCTTAGGAAGTTGTTCTCGCTGCATAGAGCTTTGTCCTCATCCATTTGGTTATTCTTCCAAACATATGGAGAGTTTATGGTGCCTCCTGCATCATAGACTTATGTCAATGTCATGATGCCTGAGTCTGATCACCTGTCATGCTATTGTGCAAGGGAATTTTTACCCAACCCGAGTCATCCTTTCTGCAATTTGTCTCTTATCCTCATGCCCGACCATCCCAAAAGGCCAATCAAGTCTTTGTTTGAAATCAAGGAAGTTATCTGCCTGATCACCAAGATCCTCTTGTCTCTTCCTAACGATTCGTCAAAGACCTATGGTTAGTGAAGTTGTACACTCACATTACACTCCTACCTGAGTTTTTAAGATCTCGAAGCTGTTGCTTGAGCTCTAAAGGCCTCATCTCCAACCATCAGGCATCATTGGCTTCTTGAATATGGATATTATACATCTATATCTTTGATTTTGAGATGTATATCCGCTGTGTATTTCTTGCGGATACACTTTATATAGTTATATGACATGGATCCGCAGTGTATTTGATTGGCATCCATGATTTATTTCATCCCAAGCATGGGTATGCCCGCCTTGGTGAGACAATTATTATTTTTGTAGATGGTACCTCCCAAACTCTTTTCCCGGGCTCACTCGCTTCATACATTGGTGAATTTTTGTAATGTATTTAAGCCATCACATGATATTATGACCTCACACATTAGGGGGCATCTTTTATAACCCTAAATTGCACTATACATGCACACCTGGCATCAAGCCCTCTTACTCGCTATTTTTTCCAAGCCATCACTGAGCAGCTCTTCTTAAAAACCATATTTTTGAAGATGTACGCACCCTGCACCACTAATTCCTGTGTACACATGCTTTATGCACCATTATAGATCACGCACGTATGCTAGATGCACCATTATAGCCTGTGTATACCTACAAATGTTGCAAGGAATTCGTTGAGATTACGAGCTATTGGGTAGTTTCCCAACTGTTCCACCGCCTATAACCTGTCACCCAATCGAATAACCATCATTTTTTCATATAAAAGGATTTGTTGGGGTCTCATTCAAAATTTAAGCATAAGAACAGTGAAACTCCACCCATTTCACTTTCCCCCCTTACCCCAAGAATTTGCAGCCACATTGTGAGTTTTGAGCTAGAATTCCCTATTTTTGCCTTTTTCCTCAATTACGAGCCTAATCCATTCCCTATAGAGAGTTGAAGAGGAGAAATATACATGGAAGCACATTTGGATCTTGGTGAAGAGGAGCCCAGACCAGGTTTGAGGAGCATTCGTCGATCTCATTATAAGTAAACTTTGTGATTCTAATAAAAGAAGTACTTTTTTTTGTCTCGCCATATGATGTGTTCAATATTTATGTTTGATTCATGTTTTATTATGACATCTAACCCACTAATTCATATATGAGATGCATGTTCGTAGTTCTTTGTTTGTCTATTTGTGAATGCAGGTTAGCCTTGGGAGGAGACTTACAGTCAAGGAGCATTTGAACACAAAAGGATCGACACCAGATGTGGAGTTTAAGGTAGAGATACCAGAGTTTTTTATCTTGTATTTCTTGTATGAATGTGGGGTATAGTTGGGGCAGTCTAAAGAGTAGGAGACTTTCAGATGGTTAGATATGCCTACATGTTGAACCCTAGTGTAGTCCATAGGGGTTTTTTCCCGCTATAGCATAGATACAAAGTGTTCATTAAAACAATTTTTTCTCCTAATCTTCTCAGAACAATTCAAAAGGTGGGAAATAATTGTGATAACAGAAAGAACAAATTTACAAAGAAAAGATACACTTCACCAATGTAATATGTCACAAGAATCCTGCAATCGTCACACTGTATTACTGGAATTCTGAATCAAATGGTCTCCATGGACTGCTTTACAATATGGATCCTATCATACTGATAGGTCCCAACTAACCAACCCTTCATACTTCAAAATGGAAATTATTTTTAAACTTATTTACAATGATCCTGTCATCAATGACCAGGATCGAATTTAGGAAAATCTAAACTAATTAGATTTCGTATTACAATCATAGAGTTTTGTTGAGATTCATTCAGAGATATGGCATTGTTTTTATGGGATCTGTGGATGATTTGTGCCTTTGAATCTGATTTATTTGTCATCTGTCCTTTTGACTCTTTTCCCCCAAAATTCTGCAAAATGGGGTCCAAAGGGGTACTGGAATCTCACAATATGAGATAGTTGTGTAAAATTCAGATGAGGTTTTTTTATATCGACCTGTTCTGAGAAAAAACGTCTCTTGGTTTTATGAAATGCCTCTCCATATGTCTGGTATCTTCGTTTGAAAAAGATGTGTAAAACATGCAACAAATAAATCCTCAAAATAAGCCCCAAAGATGCTCTCAACTATCCCAATTCCTGATACTTGTGAAAAACATGAGAGAGGTTATTGTTCTTCAGCCCGTTAAGGAGAAAAACCTTTCTCCTTTTCTCAAAAATCCTTCTAGTTTTCCCAGTATCATCCTTGGAAGACAGGTGGTCAAACCTAGTTTTGGGAGGAGGACAATGCTTACATGTAGGATGACGTGGGGGTAAGTGTCCAGTCGAGATGGAATGAGTATATGAAGGACTATAAGAGATAGAGATATATGACATGTAGGTGGGAGTGTGTGCAGGAAGGAGGTGATGCATATGGAAAAATGGAACAAGTGGTGAGAGATGAGACGGGAAGAGTGGACGTGGGTGTGCGCGGTAGAGAAAGGAAGGTACATGTAAGCAGGAGATGACGTGTAGGCTGGAGAGTGAGAGGAAGTGTGAGTGGATGTGATAGGCTAGAGGATAGGTGGAAAAATGAGAAAGGTAATAGGATCATGGAGGAGAGAGGCATGAGCAGGTGAAAAGGTGAGTGGAAGACAGGTGTAAGCAGGAGTGCATGCAATATTGGAGTGGAGGTTTGGTAGGATTCTGGAGGGGGGGGTTGATGGTAACTAGTATTAGGAGGGGTAGGTCTGAAATAATGCAGAGGAACCACATTAGGTAGGGCTCACATGGGAAAAACCNAGGTTGGGGGGGGTCTGAAATGTATTGAGGGTCGTCAATCTGAGTGCAATGGGTGTTGTCGTGGATATTAGCATGTGACTTATGCTCTATAAGACAAAATTTATTTTCTCTCAGTAAAATTAGGATAAAAATTATGTGTTGGGTAGCGCTAGGCTTAATTTTGTCCTTTTTACACCATAATTTCACATTTGTGTGCCAAATTTAACCCAATCTAATCAATCAAGAGGAATTTCGACTGTGTTGAGCCTGCTAATGTTTCCTTTCTCCTTCTTCCTTTGGGAAAATATTTGTAGGATGGAATATATTTTACCACACAACATCACTGACATAAGAAAATCTCAATCACTATATGATCCCATTAAATATAGGGTTATAACAGTGGTGACCATACTAGGGAATGTTCCTCAGAAATAATATCAAGTTTCAGATCTAATTACTGATGGTGGATAGTGATCAGACACAAGAAGGTTGAATCATCCACATGGCTACTCCAATCAACTCCAATTAGTTTCAAAGACTCCACTGGATGAAGAACCTGAAACAATGACAAGACAATTTGAAAGGATCAAGTATGCAAGTTGGAATTTTATCCAAGATGTAATTGGTTTTATTTTTAATTATTTCTTCCCTTTTTGTGAACCTGGACAAGACCATATTGCTGAAACTTATGTTGATCAAATTCAACATGAGAAGCCTCAAGAGATCAAGCCCATTTTTACAGCCCCTGTATATACTCCAACACCTGTAAATATTCCATATATATACAAGACTCTTATCTTACCCCCTATAATCCATGGTTTCCATGTCAATTACTATAAATATCTTCCTAGGTTTGATGGATAATATGGTAACATCACTGCTGAGAAACACATTCAGGGTTTTGAGAATTTTCTTGATCTTTCTAACGTTGAGGAAAATGATGTCTACATCAGACATTTTTCTCTATTTTTGGAAGACAAAGCTAAGGAATGGTGCAAAATTTTGTCAGCTGCAAGCATCTCCAATTTTCATCAGTTTGTAGAAGTCTTCCTTGATAAATGGGAGATCAAGAGAAACCTTTTTCTCATTTTAGAAGAGTATGGTCATTTGAAAAGACATCCAGGAGAGACAGTGCAACACTTTTCAGCCACATTCAATCAATTTTACAATTCCATGCCTATTGATATAAGACCACCTCCTGGTTTAGCTCTCCTACATTACTCAGATGCCTTTGATTCAAAGATGGAATTTCTGTTGAGAGAAAGGAACACTACTACACTCAAGGAGATGCAGGACAGTGCAATTAGTGTGGAAGCTAATTTTTTTATCAAAAGGTCAAAGATCAAGGCAGAAGAAAGGGAGAAAATAACAAAGGAGCAGTTGGAATATTTAGAATCTAAATTGGACATTCTTGCCAGCACAATGAAAGAAATGATGCATAAATTCATCATGGGAAATGAACTTGTTGTTCAAGGGAATCATGTTCCATTGGTTACAGAGAAAGAAAGGGTCATTGTTCCTAAACACTTTGCAGCTCACCCTTGATATCATAGATCAGAAGAGGATTACTTCATGTATTCAATTCACAACATAGACACATATGAAACTCCAATTCAACTTGTAGAAGAGCCATCACTTGATCTAATGTGTATGATTGATGAAATTTTATTACCTATATAATCTACCCAAGTATGATCAGTATGATGATGATTATGTGGTGGAAATAGATGCTAATTGTTCAAAGAAACCAGTGGAATTCTTTTGAGAGAAGGAATCTCATTTAGACATCAAATATGACAATCAGCCTTTGCATAGAAATTATAACAGCAATGTGCAAAATGCAGAAAATCTCAGAGTAAGTGGAAAGGATTTGCCCTTATGTTTCTCTTCATTTCAGTTTCTGAGAGAAAACTATAAGAAAGTTATCAATAGTAGGGATGGAGAATGTTCTGATCAATAAGTTGAAGATGCCATTGATGATATGGAAGTTGTTCTAGACCCAGAATTGCATCCCTTGAGATACATTAATTTTCAAATACCAGATGAAAGCTTAGAGACTGAAACATAATATGAGTTAATCAAAAATAATTTTGTACCATTAAGATTTAATTCATTTTAGTTTTTAAATAAGAATATTGTTCATGTCCTAAATGATAAGCACATAGAAAACTATGAAGTGTCATTGGAACCAATGAAGCAGTCATCCCAGTTACTACATGATCCAATAGCTGATGTGTTGGATGACTTGTGTTGTCCAAGTCATGTTACATTGGTCAGATATGAGCTTAAAATAAATTATGACATAGACATGATTAGGAAGTCAGCTTCATGGTCTGGTTCAACAGGATCCTTTGTTCATAGTTCATCAGAATATCTGCAGTCAAATCAGAATTTGCATAATGATATAGATAGCATATGTATATTATCAAGTCATGGTTTTGAATTGGTTGACTATGAATATCAAGAAATAGGTCATGTCTATCATGATCCTATAGCTATCTATATGGAGGAGCTCTTATTTTTAGAATGTCAATTGATACCTGGAGCCTCTTTGATTTTCCACAGTTCCAAATCTTTATGTTATGAAGATCAGGTTGGAAATCAGTTCCTTATGACTTTGCAAACTCTAGTTTTGATGTTTGTTAAAATCAGTGAAAGAGTTGAGCTATTGGATCAATTGATAGATTGGCTTCATTGGAATTTTTCCATTACCTAACTAAATAGACTTTAAACATGTTAGAATAGGATTATGTGTACATAAATAAGCTTACTAAGTAAGCATCTCTTCAGCAGTCATATTCTCGGTGTGTGAATAAGCTCGACTTGGCAACCATTTTTTCAGCAATTTTTTTTAGTTCAATTTTCATTGTGAATTTTAGTTTCAATTTTAGAGTACAATTCGGATTTTAGAGTGGATTTGATCCAGTTAAGGGTTGGATCAAATGATTAATTAATTTGCAGTCACAAACGTTTTTCATGACAGATCAAGTTGCAGGTTTTGGGATCATCCCTATGGAACATGCCACTAACCTACAATGTTCTTGGCACCTCACAAGGAGAGCACCATCCCCAAGTGGAGCCACTGTTATAACCCTATATTTAATAGGATCAGATAGTGATTGATATTTTCTTATGTCAATGATGTTGTGTGGTAAAAGATATTCCATGATGCAAACATTTTCCCAAAGGAAGAAGGGGAAAGGAAACATCAGCAGGGTCAGCACAGTCGAAATGCCCCTTGACTGATTAGATTGGGTTAAATTTGGCACACAAATGTGAAATTATGGTGTAAAAAGGAGACAATTAAGCCTAGCGCTACCCAATGCATAATTTTTATCCTAAGTTTGTTGAGAGACAAGAAATTTTGTCTTATAGCACGTAATTCACGTGCTAATCTCCCTGAAAAAACCCATCGTGCTTAGATCAACGACCCTCAATACATTTCGGACCCCCCCCC
>ML795865.1:161290-175192 GCA_009831015.1 Picea engelmannii
TAAAGAGGACTCTAGGGGGTTCCTTTTTCGTATAACCTTTACGAGTCCGAAAAAGTGATAAAAGTATACTCGGTTACATTCTCATTGATTTACGAGCACGAGAAAGAACAAAGACTCAGCTCGGGATTGTTTTTATTTTTACGAAAGCTTTAAAACAAAACAAAACTATGCTTGGACCTGGTTTCATTTTTACACAAGCTTGAACCAAAGGAAACTATGCTTGCGACTTCCCAACGCATGGTTGGTACTTAGCCCCCAGCTTAAGAAACTAGTGGCTCTAACTTCAACATGAAGTCCAGAGGCTGAGGTAAATGCCCCCCAAGCTTCGTTTCATCCAACTGCAAAGGAGAATGAAATGAATCTTCAAATACTAGATGAAGGACTTGACTCAAATAGAGAGGGGGAAAACTATTTCATTTTTTAACGAGCTTGACACAGAAACAAGAACTATGCTCGTAACCTATGTTTCATTTTTTAACGAGGTTTCAACAGAGACGAAAAAACTATCCTCGTAAGTGGTTTCATTTGTTAACGAGATTGAAATCAAAAAACCATGCTCAAGTCTGGTTTCATTTTTTAACGAGCTTGAAATCAGAAAATCCTGCTCATAGACCTATGTTTCATTTTTTAATGAGGTTGCCTCAGAGACACAAAAACTATCCTCGAAACCTATGTTTCATTTTTTAATGAGGTTGGTACAGAGACACAAAAACTATCCTCAAAACCTCTGTTTCATTTTTTAACGAGGTTGGTACAGAGACACAAAAACTATCCTCAAAACCTCTCTTCTTGATCACATATTCCAAGAGGACAATGCTCTGGAAGGATACCATGTCAAGGGACAAAACTCGATCATGGCGTCCAAGAGGTCTTCACTAGAAGGAAGAAACACACTTTGGAAGGACACCATGTCGACAGGAGGAAAGAGATCAAGCTCTAACAACCCTATCGAAGAGATTACCATGTCAACTACTAGATCTAAGTCATCAGAATTTGAAGCCATGGGTGATAACGCCACATAATTGACCTGCGGCGGGGGCGATACTGTCTACATCCAAGAACCATTCAGGGAGGCAATCCAGGAGGGGTCAATGAATGAAATTTGATCAATAGTCACAACTCGTCCATCGTGAGGGAAAGATATCACACAAAAAAGATTAGACACAATAGCTTTCATGGCATAGACATAATCTCTCCCAAGGAGTAAAGAAAAATCCAAGGGGTCTTGGACTACCATGACATCGATAAAGACAGTTTTCCCTCCCAAATTCACAGGAAACTGAGGAAGTGTCCCTAAAGTTTGACTAGTTCTTCTGTTAAAAGATAACAGATTCTACGTAACCGACACAAGTGGAGGACAACCCAAAGCTTTCCAAGCAATAGAGGATAAAATACTAACAGATGAACCTTCATCTATCAATGTTTGGGGAACGTCCCAACCATAAACCTGAACTGTAATCTGGAAAGGCATGTAAGAGGGAAGACGAGGTCCAGTTAGCACATCCCAATCAAAACGGATGACCTCATTATTTGGAGGGGGTTTCCACGGGAGAAGGAGGAATACCCCTCGACATAGTAGATTATGTATCAACAAGAAAAAAATGGGCAGTATCGGGTTTACTCTCTAGAGGAAGAGTAGGATCAATCGATGATGAGATCAGATCGACCACTTGGGTTTCATTCTCCAAGGAGAGAATGGGGTCAAAAGATGGAAACGGATTGACCACTTGGGTTTCACTCTCTAACGGGAAAGTGGGGTTGATCAAGGAAGGTATCGGATCAACCACTTTGTCAACTAGTTCAACTAAAGACGTGACCAGATTGACGACATGATCAACTAGATTGACCGGTGAAGGGACCGGAGTGATCATTCCATCAACTACAGGGGGCTTGAGAGAAATCTTGTGATAAGCAGTTGGGAGTTGAGGCTGTGAAACAGTCATGTCTTCCAGTAATTTCAAGGCTTTGTCCATATGAGGGAAAATATGAGTTAGATGACTCCCTTTGCATAACATACACGGGAACTTGGCTCTACGTTTCTTCTTCCCAACTATATCGTGACTAGTCAACGGGAGGTCATCAGCATCTTTTTCAGAGGCTGACGACATGGGTTGGCGAGGATGTGTAGACCATACTTCTATAACCTTGGGTAGACCAGGGAAATCCTTAAGAAAATGGCTACCCTTACAAAGCCTGCAAGGGTACTTGGGCTTACAGGTTGTTTGGGCAATCTTGACATCATCAACACTCCCAACACGATTAACAGTAATTGGTTGTTTTCCAACATGTTTGACAGTGGTTGGAGGTTTTGACCCTTGTTTATCTTTCTTCTTCTTAATCTTCCTTTTCTTCTTCTTCTTATTCACTAGGTTACTAGCTTCAGAACTTTCACCCAACGAAGAAGATGGAATGGAAGGCGGCCTTGCAAGTGAAGAAGGCAAAGAAGAACTTACTGGTGAAGATAGTGAAGGATCAACATGAGGTTGATGTTCTTGGGGGTAAGTGCTTACGACCGAAGCACTTACTGCATTCAGTATTACATGAGTGGAAAACAACCATACCGGTAATCCAATTGTGAGACCTAGAAGGCTCAAAGTAGCGATGTGAGGAGGACCAATGTTTCCATAAGAAGAAAAAACAAAAGGTTCCCCTAGAGCAGAGGTTCCTTCATTGGTCATTTCGAGAACTGACGCCATGAAAAACAAAAATCCAATCTAGAGTCCACTAGGGAAAACAAACAGCACACGCTAAAAATCTAGGAAGCAAGCAAACAAACAAAACCTTTTCACAATGAACGCACTAGTTGGTGATGAAATCCAACGTCGCGGGAAAAAAGTAAGAAGGGGTTGAGATAGAGCGGGTATAAAAGTTACGTTCACGACCTGCTTAACGGACTTACACCCTGGTGCAAGCTCCCACACATAATTGTGGGTATACCCTCCAAGGAGCCCGAGTGAGTTTGGCCAACGTCGATTCCAGGTACCGTGAAGACTTGCCCCTCCACAGTCACCTCATGTAAATAACCTAGAAATATAGGCCACTAAGGTTACCACTGAAAACAATAAAACCTGGGGGGATAGTCGACAGTCCGATCCACACGCAAGGGCAAGGTATCGAGCCCAAAATCAACTCAAAAGGCTTCCACTCATCATTGTGGGTATAACTCCGAGTGATCCCCGTAATACGTGCAATCTCTACACTGATATCAACAAAGCAGGGTGAGTAAATCTGCCAATATCAATGCGACCTTCTGGTTGACCCTTGTGTTAGAAGGGCTTCCCAGGACAAAATGTAGTAAGTGGATTTAACCACTCCCTAACTCAAGATGCTATGTTTGTTTGCAGCTTTGGAAAGTTATCTTTCACACCTATTCCAAATCCCTAAAACTAATCTAATGTAGGTTTGCTACCAAAAATATAAAACTGTCTAATCAATTTTTATGAGCGCTTTATTTTATGGCTGTTGTTACTCAAAAGGAAGATGGCGTGGACAATATGGTGTTTTGACCGACTCGAAAATTATGCAAAGATATGAATATGCAATCTTTTCATTTTGATGAAATCTATGCTACGAGAAGGAGAAAACATTTATCATTCCCATATGCATAATGTCCCAAAATATATTAAACTCATCAGTATCAAGATTCTCAAGAAATGAGAAAAAAAAATCCCCAGTGGAGTCGCCAATTTTGTTATTGGATAAATCCGTAAGTGCGGACACATAGGTTAACCTTTGAATATATTGTGCTTTCTTCACTTTTGTTGGTTTGTGTTGTCTTGGTTTTGGTTGCACGAGAGCACTGGAGCGAAGTAGGAACAACAAAGACCATAGGAAGCGATTATAAGGTATGTAACTTATTCTTTCCTCCTAGTTAATTCAATGGTTAAAATCTAGGGAAAGAGTCATGTTTTGTCTTGCTTTGTTCTAGATCCAGGTGGATCTAGCGAGATTGGTTTGTGTCCGCACTTACGGATTTATCCAATAACAAAATTGGAGACTCCACTGGGGAACGAATTGTTTCCTATTTAGTCTAGTTTTCCTTGCTTTGATTGCTTGTTTTCTAGTCTCTGAGTCTGTGGGAGATCCATCAAGAATCTCTGGATTTGAAAGTTCACTCAAAATTTTTGTCCTTTCTCCAAATCTTGTGTTTATAGACATTCTCGCACTGTACCCTTTAGTGGCTTGCGAGAATCACCTGAGTTCGCACCCTACTGTGTAATCCAGTGCGAGATGTTCGCACCCTACCTGTGTCCAACCTGCAAGAATACCTAATTCTCGCACTGTACTCTACTGCTAGCCTGTGAACTTATTTGTAAAAAAATTTGGATTGGGTCTTGTCATTTTTTGATGCCCAGTTTTGCTTTGATCAGCTGGATTGAACTTTTGGAGCCTATATTGATCTTTTTACAGTCTGCTTGACATTTGTTGATTCGCCAATTTTGTTATTGGATAAATCCGTAAGTGCGAACACAAACCGATCTCCCTAGATCCACCTGGATCTAGAACAAAGCAAGACAGAACATGACTCTTTCCCTAGATTCTAACCATTGAATTAAATAGGAGGCAAGAACAAGGAACATACCTTATTAACGCTTCCTTTGGTATTTGTTGATCTCGCTTCGCTCCAATGCTCTCGTACAGTCAAGACCAAAACAATACAAACCAAGTGGAGTGAAGAAAGCACAATCTATTCAACAGTGAATCTATGTATATGATCAAGGAGTTATACAATAAAGTGGAATTAGCTTTATGGGAAAGAATCATATTAGTGTATCATATTAAATGTGAAAGAGAGATTACAACCATAGCCTTGATGTCGTAAGGTCCCTTCCAACTGTCCTTCGTTCCCCACACACTTCTTGCTCCAAGGATTCTGAGGCTGTGGATCTGATAGCTACTCACAATCTATCTTGACAATGCAAATTTCAAAGTCACTCCAACCAAGCTAATAATTCCAAGCCAACCAAAGCTCAAGAATAAACAAAAGCTAACCCAAGATAACTTTCTCCATGAGAATTCTTCTCCTTTTATAAGTTGAAGAGGATAAGGTGAGGAGGTTAGGATGATCCCACTAAATCATGAAAGCAAGTAAGATCCAAACCATTCGGATGCCACCTCACCATAGAAGTTTCTCCTTCTAGAAGATTCGAGAAAACGTTATTTTTCCCACGTGTAGGAATTCTCTCACCCTAGCTATAGAGCAACCTGCGAACACCTCACACCTTGGCTATAGTACAACCTGCGAGAATGGGTCATTCTCGCACCCTGCCTATATAGCAACCTGCGAACTCTTTTTTTTATAAGGTTTTTACATAGGAAAAAGAAACTTCTTTTCTCAGGAGAAGTTCTTCTCCCTTCTGTTTTTAGTAACTCAGGCCACTGACCCCTCTGAAGGAAACAGATAGGTTTACATCATTAAAGATCATAGGGATGACGAAAATAATGTGTAACAACTACCCAAGTTTTTCTGAGTAGTGGTTGATTGATAAAAGTGGCAGGGTATTTCTTATGCCAAATTAGGTACATATCCCTCCAATCCTTCAACATTTATATGGAATTATCCTATCTCTACAAATGCTATCTTCCAAATCTGAGAAGTACAATCTATATGAAAGAGTGTACAATGAGAACCTAATTTAATAGAGTATTATAGTTTCAAATTGTGAGGAGAAAATGTAATCAAGCCAAGCCATAAAGTGATAAATAAGTTGCATGTGTTGTTCACATCATACTCAACACAATTGGGTTTTTTTAGTTAAGCAGAACCAAAAGGGCCAAAGGATATATGTTGTTGTTTACAAAACATGCAAGGGTAGATCTCGATTGAATGTTTGCATTGACTGATTCATGATACATCAAGTCATCTATCGCATCAGCCCAAAAGGAATTGTCATAGATCCATGCATTGCAAGAGATTACACCATCAGTCTAGACAAATTGTCATGGATTCATATTGTGTTTGTGAATGGCATTGATAAGAAATATTCTACAATAGTTTTAGCTAGATACTTTGCAAAATGTAGAAATGCTACCTCAACATTACTTTAGAAAGATCATGATATGGTAGCAAAGGAAAACAAGCATAAACATAATATTAACCTTGTAATAGATCCTTCAAAAGTAATTGCAAAGAAGCTAATGATTATTTATAGAAGGATAGATATGGGAGATCTATATAAGGCACTACTATTGTCTCTGGAAGATGGTGTCAATGTTCTTTCCTTTTGTGAAATACATTGTGATATTAGAATAAAATGTGCTTCACTAGAGATTGCTATCAACAGGTTTAAGTGATGATCCTATAGATATTCCAGTCAAGATCCTTGTTGATATTCAGTGCAGAATCATGAACATCCTCAATGTTGACCTTACCCTTGTCACTGAATTGGCCTTGAACAACCAATAAAAGCATGTAGCTTATGTGGAGTTTATTGGCGGCAAGGTTTCAGAAGCATGCCAGCAGTAGGGTTATTTATTATGAGATTGTTGCAACGGTTTTTGTGATGAAATAAGCATTGCTTGAGGCCCATTCCTAGTGTTAGCAGGGCACACTCCTTGAGATATTACTTCACATTTGACTCATGGCAGGGTGAAACCTCCAAGGAGAAGCCAATTTTTTTTATCACATACACATAAGGGTGTTGCATGGAAATAATTAAACAATAGAGAGGGTGAAATATTCAGGGTTGTTTTCTGTTGTAATGGGCAGTAGAAGGGGCACCACCCTTTAGGTTATTTTTGGATAGGATTTATATAATAGAAAGGGCCCACTCAAGGGGATATGATAATTGTTATCCAACACAAATCACTGGTGCTTAGTGGTGCACCTTATAGGGAACCACATAGTTTATTTTTGGTATCTTATGAGGGTGCATTGAGTTGGCATCTACTATCTTCTTTTAAGGCTCATTTCACATTAAAACATTCAACAGTCATAAATGTCAACATTAAAGGGACTATGTCCTATTCTGGGGAAGCATGAGAGTCCACTCCCTTATTTCTATGTTAAGGTCGATCCATGCATACAATAAGGGTGTTTTTGTGAATAATAACACTTGCACATTAAGAGTTGCATAATTCCACTTTTGGATCATTTAGGACAAATCATAGAGGATTTACATGTTCCATCCTTGAGGAGTTAGTGTCATCCATTCCAGGAATACATGAGGGGTTTTATTCAGTAGTTACCAACAAAAAAAGAGTGATGTCCTTCATTGTACTTATCAAGTTTAAGAGCAATGATTCTTGTTAGTGTTAGTCAAAGTTTGTCTGCCACCAGTGATCAAATATATATGCTCTTCCTAGGGTTGTTAGGGTCCTTTTCAAATTTTTATCGTTTCATTGAGTCTTCAAAATAAAAAATTGATCACTGGTTAGTTGGTCTAGGTCTGTTACTACTTGCAAAATTTCATGTCCCAGTCATCATCACCATTTAAATTTTCTTTCTCATCACTCAAAAGAGTCATCATCATCATTTTAGTCCCATCATCATGATTCTCATTCATCTCAGTGTCACCATTAGGTCACTAGGGTCATGGTCATCATATTGTGTCATTTCACTCATAAAAGTACTAAAGGCAGGAGTAGTAAAAGGAAATCTCTCTCAAGTTTTGTTTTAAGTCATAAAGTGTTTCAATATTGATGTAATTGGTTCTAAAAAGTTTCGAAGTCGTTTCAAATGTTCCTAAGCTACTCAAGTTCAAAAGCAATGGTGAAATTTGTGGGCCACCCCACCATTTTGAAAAAGTGACATTTAAAAGCTACAAAGACCATTTCAAGAGAATTATCTCACTCATTTATCTCAAAGAAGATCTCCCACATATTCAACAATCATCTCTCCTCATTTTCCGAGCAAATTGCCTCAAAAAAGAGCAAACCCTAGAAATTTGTTGCTCATCCCAGCATTTTCGTCGCGCTTTCAAAAAGTTCGTTGTGTTTTTCCCTTTTTCACTCATTCCCCTCACTCATTTCCTGATATTCCACTTTCCCTTAATCCCTAACATTACCCCCTACCCCCATAAATTTTCTCAAGAATTTAGGAAACCCCTAACCCATCATTCCACTTCATTTTCCAAAAATATTTGAAGGCGCATTTTCAAGAAATGACCTTTTCAGTCACCTGTTTGCAGGGCATATTGTGGCCCATCAGAGGTGAATCTTCAGAAACTGGAGGACAGGTTTTTTCATAAGAGGACAAATTACAATAACCTATCTCACTTGTTACACAGGTGTTACAAGGTAAGATATACATTCACATATTCACAGCCTAGTTTTCTAATTGTGCAAAGTCTTGTTTTAGACATCTTTTGCATAGAATATTGTGAACAAATGGGATATCAATTTTTAAAAATGGATGAGGTTTTTGTTCGAAACATGCCCAATAAAAAAAACCTCTCTTCGTTTTGTAAAATGTCTTATTTGTGGAGAGCTATTGTGCCATCTTTGAGACCAATTTGTGTAGAAAACCCAGAATTTTTGGCAATTTCTGAAACTGTTATACAACAGAAAATGTAGCATGGGGCACGCTACGCATTTTATGGAGGATTCCAAATGAAAAATGGTTTTTATTTTCAAACTCCGCATGACTTGGAAATCACTTTGGACTATCCGAAGGAAAATTTTGGTCAATTCTAGCATGCGTGAAGAGCAAAAAACCACTTGAAAATGACCTTTCTGCCACATTTTTGAGTAGCACGCTACACTTTCTGAGTACTTTTGGGAGAAGATGACTTTGAAGGGCCAGATCATGTCAATTTTGATTCTTAAGAATTTCATTAGTTAGTAGACATCCCCAAATTTCCAAAAAACGTTTCAAATCTGTATTTGGACCTCATGAAGGCCTCCAAAATTGCATTTTTCCTAGCACACTATGCTTTCTATCAGTTTCACTACGCTTTGTCCTGGAAGTGGTTTTTTCAGCAATTGTTTGCCAAATTCAACTTCTATGATGTAAAATGTTACTTTTTGAGGTGGTAATGATGTATTAGGGTGTAAATGAGTCAATTATAGTGATTTTGAGGTAGATTCATGCTTGGACATCAATTTTTGGTCAAATGTATTGGTTGAGGAAAAATGGGGATTGGTTGTAACCTCCCTAGATTCTTTTTTGTTGTTGGAGAGAATCATGTTTTCAGTTCCACTAGTCATGGATTTGACCCTTGAGAGAGGGGAGAGTTGTTTTGGTCTATATGTATCATGTATTTTGTCATTTTGAGGGTTGGACTTTGGAGACAAATCACTTGTAGCTAGTATTTCACCATTTTTAATCAAAGGAGCAGTTGCGGCTATTATCTAGGAATTCATGTGCAATGAGTTTTTGATGATGTATTTTCTCTATTATAGTTTTATATGAATGATATACATGTCTCCTTACCATATCTTCCTTCTTCAGTGATTTTTCTTAAAGATTATATGCATAATTCTTTCCATGAAAGCTTTGTTTTGTTGGGACTGTCATTTTGTGTAATTTTTCTTCTTGATTAATGAATTCATGGTGCACATGCTCATTAAGACATTCTTACTCTTTCAAACCCTATACTACACCTACAAAACCGTACAACCATAACAAAATCATTTCTACCTTTCTCCTCTATATATTTAATGTTGTATCCCTTTGATACTCTGGTCTATATGTATCATGTATTTTGTCATTTTGAGGGTTGGACTTTGGAGACAGATCACTTGTAGCTAGTATTTCACCATTTTTAATCAAAGGAGCAGTTGCGTCTATTATCTAGGAATTCATGTGCAATGAGTTTTTGATGATGTATTTTCTCTATTATAGTTTTATATGAATGATATACATGTCTCCTTACAATATCTTCCTTCTTCAGTGATTTTTCTTAAAGATTATACGCATAATTCTTTCCATGAAAGCTTTGTTTTATTGGGACTGTCATTTTGTGTAATTTTTCTTCTTGATTAATGAATTCATGGTGCACATGCTCATTAAGACATTCTTACTCTTTCAAACCCTATACTACACCTACAAAACCGTACAACCATAACAAAGTCATTTCTACCTTTCTCCTCTATATATTTGATGTTGTATCCCTTTGATACTCTGACCTAGCTGTGGTGATTCCTTCTCTGATCTAGAATTATACCTGCAAACATTCAAAACCTATTGTGCTAAATACCTAGCCTAATATCTTTTTCCTTTTCCAGTCACCTTTTTTACTATGATAATTGAGAGATCCCTCTCTGGTTTGGTAGGGCTAGATACCAAGTCCAAAGATTGGTTTGAGGTTACCTTTGTTGGTCTCCTTTTTAGCCTTGGGAGAACTAGTGGAGTGATAACAATTCCAAGAAGAGGGTGCTCCATTTTTGGAATTTATGGAATTTAATGATTTGGAAATTTATGGAGTGGGCTTGGCTTTCCTTTAGAAATCTCAATCACTTATGAAAGCTCTCCATATTTCATTGTGAATAACGATATCTCTAAAGGATGAGCATGTAGTTTAAGGATTCTAATCAGAGCTTGACATAAGTGGTGGTGAGGATCAACACATATGAAATTTGTGGTGAAATATTATCAAAATTGATAAAGGGATATGAAAGAGTGTACAATGAGAACCTTGACAAACACAACCCCTGATGCTTGCAACATTGTCTAGAGGATGGAAAAATTATGTTTTTTTTTTTCAAATATGTAAAATGAGTATATTATAGTTTAACAAATACATTTTCCTATTATTATATATGGTTTTATACTTTATCGAAAAATTCACAAAGACTTTACAAGGTTTTATAATTAAGTGAAAGATTTGCCAAGATTTTACAAGATTTTATAATTCGGTGAAAGAATCACCAAGATTTTACAAGATTATATAATCAACTAAAAGATTTGTCAAAAATATTATATATACATATTATATTATTGATAAAACAACCTTCAATTTTTCCTATGTATCATGGGGATTCGCCCAATTATTATACATATAAATTTAGGGGGGGTTCTTAAAATCAGCATTGGTTAAAAATTCCTCTGGAGCCTCATTGTAATCATTTTGCTCATACGAATACATGTAGAAGACACATCTCTTCTTAGATATAGATACCACCATTCAAGAAAGTTGTTTTCAATTATGTAGTTTTACAGTTTCAAAATATTTTCTTTATTCAATAGAAGTTATTATTCATTGGATATATTTTTTTGTTCTTTATATCTTTCTGTCATTGTATTCAATCTATTGTTCATTTAGTTCCTCTCATAAATTTGTATCACTCTCTTTTCATCTATCTAACACCCCTTCCCTCTCTCTACTCCCTTCCTCTCACTCTCTCTCTCCATACCCCCCCTCTCTATCTCCCTCTCCCTCAATATCACACCCTCTCTTTGTCTTCCTCTCTCCCCCTCTCACACTCTATTTCTTCCTCTCTTTCCACTCCCCCTCTCTACATTCCAAGGAAAGAAATGGCCTTGACCTAGACCTAGACCTAGACATGTCAAGACCTAGACCTAGACCTAGACATAGCAAGACCTAGATATGGAAAGACCTAGCCCATGATGTAGACCATGATATAGACCATGAAATAGTCCTAGGGATATAACTATATCATGACCTAAACCACAACACAAAGTTAGAGATAGACTTAGACCATGACCTATACCTATACCATTACCATGACCTATAGCTTGACCTAGACCACGACCTAGACACCCATAACTCCATCTAAGCCTAGGAATAACCTATACTCGACTCTTAACTCCCTCCACATTCAATCCCTAAGTGCATGATGGATATACCTGTTGTTAAAGGCCCCACGACCCTTGCACCCACATTACCCACATCTCGATGCTCTAACCATTGCTCTATGCTTCAAAACACTTTCAATCCTAAGCCCTTAGGTCCTAGCTGTCCTCAAACCCCTATACATATTTATTCATAAATATGTTTGGTATATAATAAATGTTGTATCTATTTCATTAAGAAAATGCGCGTTCTCTTGTGACTTGAAATACTTTTGATTGTCCACTCATCCATGCCTAGCAGGAATGCATGTGTGTTTCTATAACACACATGCACTTTAGTGCACATGCGTTTTAGGAACATGTGCGTGTTCCTGCTGGGAATTTTTATGTGCTAGGATATGTTAAGTACCAAATATCAATATAGCATAGAAAAACCTCAGAAAAAGTACTCAACGCCTTGAAAAAGAGATAATTTCATATAATAAGCCTCTTCGAGGGGGAAACCTCCTTTTAACCCACTTAAATGTTCAAGTACAAGATGATTAAAAATGAAAATGTCTCCTTGGTATATATACGAGACTAGGAGGTATAATTACAGCTAATGGCCTAAACCTGACATAAATAAAATAACATTACTAATATAATATGCCCCAATTAAGGGGTAATGAGCCAATATTAGGGCTTAACATGCCCCTCCCCTTCAGAAAAGGGTTGTCTGCAATGCTTGAGTAACTTTGGATGCTTCTGTATAAAAGACTCAACTTCCCAAGTGGAATCTTCAGCCGGTAATTTCCTCCATTTAATGAGATACTCTGAAATGGATCTATTCCTCAGCTGGCGAATTCTTGTGTCAGTGATGGCTTCAGGCTCCAAAATTATTTTTCCTTCCTCGTCAAGTTCTGGCAATATAGTTTGAACTGGGATCTTGTTGCCTATAGCCTTCTTTAAGCATGAAACATGGAAAACTTGGTGTACTCATGAAGATGCAGGCAGCTCCAATTTGTATGCCATAGTACCAATCTTTTGCAACACCTTATAAAGGCCATAGTACTTTGGTGATAATTTTTTATCCTTCTTGGATTTCTTGAGGAACATTTGTTTGTATGGTTGTAGTCTTAAAAATACCCAATCCCCTACTTCAAAACTTCTTTCACTACGATATTGATCTGCTTGTTGTTTCATGTGATTTTGTGCCATGGTCAGGTTGTCCTTTAAGATTTGGAGAACTTGTTTTTGATTCTTGATGTGATCTTCCACTGCTTGAACCTTAGATTTATCTTTTAGAGAAGAAGTGATGGAAGGAGGGTGGTATCCATAAAGTACCATAGTGAATCATTTTTCCATGTAAATGTATCTAATGCACTGGAATCTTGTTGCAACCTTTGAATGAGAGTCCACATTTTTTTTTCATTCTTCCATTCATCCCTTGCTTCTATTATCCAATCAGGTTGGAAGATCGAGATAGCACAGAGAAAGGCCTCAACATATTCATCCTTTCTTGAGAGTGCATCTTCCACAACATTTTTCTTCCCCTTTTTATAGACGATTTCAAAATCATAACCCAATATCTTGGTTACCCATTTTTGTTGTTCTTCTGAATATAGTCTTTGTTCCAAGAAGTATTTAAGACTATCATGATCTGTTTTGACCTTGAAGTGCCTACCTATTAGGTAAGGATGCCATTTCTTTAATGCATGTAGTATTGCCATCATTTATTTCTCATAAATGGGTTTGTGTAAGTCCTTTCCCTTGAGTGGTTGACTTTCAAAAGCCAAGGGCCTTCCTTCTTACATTAGGACAACACCAATTCCATTTCTCAAGGCATCACATTCCACAATAAAGGTTTTTGTGAAGTTTGGAGTGGTCAAGATAGGAGCTTTACACATCACCTCTTTAAGTTGTTCAAAATCTTTAGTTGCCTTTGGAGTCCATGAAAATGCATCCTTCTTAGTTAGTGTCGTTAAAGGTGTTGTTATTCTTCCATAGTTCCGAACAAACTTGCGGTAGTAACCTGTCAAACCCAAAAATCCTCAAAGATTCTTTAATGTTTTTGGAATCGACCAATCCATCATGGCCTTAATATTGTTAGGGTCTACCTTGACACCTTCATGAGATACAATATGACCCAAATACTATACCTCCTTTACTCCAAAGAAACATTTGGATGGTTTGGCATATAGTTGTTGCTCCTTTAGTAGTTGTAGCAC